>JZKD02S1787699.1:98397-136362 GCA_000966675.3 Picea glauca | reverse complement strand
TGATTCAAAATGAAAATGTCTCCTTGGTATATATAGGAGACTAGGAGGTTTAATGGCCTAAAGCCGACATAAATAAAATAACATTACTAATCTAAATTACAATTAATGGCCTAAACCCGACATAAATAAAATAACATTACTAATATAATATGCCCCAATTAAGTGGTAATGAGCCAATATTAGGGATTAACAATAAGAGGATTCATGAAATCAGTTAGATTATCGGTTTGAATGTTTCCTTTGATCGTTTCAAAATGTGAAGCATAAACATTAAAATTCAAACTAATCAAAGAACGAATATGCAATGTAGAATATTTGATCTCCATAAGAATGAGTGCATTGTCTTTTTCAACAATAAATCATGTAAAATCATCTTGCAACACGTCATTTTTCCATGCGAGTGAGAAAAGTGAAAGAGCATCAAATCCAAATTCATAAATGTTATGTTTGGAATTAATTTCACCAAATTTTGGCATATCAAAAAGATTTGATTATGATCACAAAGAGTAAGATACTATGGGTAAAGTATCAAGTCCACTAGAATCTATGAAGAGATCGGGATATAAAGAGTAAAAGGAATAAAAAATGAGCACATTAAAAGAATATCTTGAGCTATGATATTTAGCAATGGTATTCTCAAGACATTGCTCTTCATTTTACTTAAAAATTTCATGCTATTTTGGTGATGAATTCTTCAACATAATATCATCATCTAAATTTGCCTCCTGTAGGATAGACAATTCAAAACTTTCATGAAAAACATATGATCTTTCAAGTTGATAAGGTAGGATTTGTAGATGAGGGTTTAAGGTTTCTTCTTCCAATTGTAGTTCTACATCTCTAATTAGTTTCATTGGAATGTTAGAATGCTTAAGATCATTTTCGTCACCTAAGTGTTCTTCAATAATTAAATTTAAGTATTGATTAGAGAAAGAGTTAGAAGAATATGGACATTCACCTTCACCGAACACCAAATCTTCTTTCACAATGGTCGAGGACTGAATATACAATGATTCATAGGAAAAACTAGTTTGATTGTTAGTAAGAACATTTTCAATAGATTCTACCTCCCTTGCTTGTCGAAAATTCTTGGATGGATTCCTCTCATCCTGTAAACAAAATTCTTCTCGCAATTGAGTGATAGTATTTGAAATCGATTCATCATTCGTGATTGAATGTGACTAGATGAAAGGGACATAAGAATTATAGAGGAGATTTAGTACAAATGACATGTCATCAAGATTAAGTTTACATAGAACATGATGGATTCTTGTCGAAAGCCCTTTTGAAGATGAATCACCATTGATTAGCAAAGTCTAAAATTTTTCACATAATTGATTGTAATCATGGATTTCAAAAGCATCTAAAAATTCATCTACAAACTGAAACCAATAAAAAATGTGATATGCTATAAAAGACTCAAACCAATGTTTAATCCGACCCCTAAAAGTAAAAGCGAACAATCTGCATAAAACTTTTAAATCGGAAATGTCATGTTTGATGCATTTGCACCAAAATTTGTTAAGGTGGTGTTTTGCAGATACATCCCCCCACCATCAAACGTGAGTTTGGACAAGCGAGAGACTGTCTCATTGGGAATATCAAGTAATTAGAAGTGGAAAGCATGTTCCAACATAGTGATTTGGGGAGCCATGGAAAATTAAATAAATTCAAAACAAAGACTCCTACAAGGCTAGCTTGTTAGTCTAGCCTACCTTCTAGTGCATTTCAGGATGACACAGAAGATAAGTTTATAAATATGGAATTATGACACGCTAAGGGGTAAAACTTTTAATCACTAAATTTACCTTTGCCCTCCTTCTAGCAGCATTTGTTGACGGGAAAAAATGACCACCGTCAATTGGATGAGCGAGTCCGGTCAAGGGTTGTCTAAAAAACCCAAGCCGTTGGGTGTAACTTGTTCTTACAGGTTTAATGGATCTGTTAGCCAATCTAAGAATCCTAAAAGAAACGAATAAAAGAGAGAAATAACCAACTAATTACTAAACATTATATATATATATATATATATATATATATATATATATATATATATATATATATATATATATATATATATATATATATATATATATATATATATATTTTCTAACGTAACTGTAGTAGATATATTTAAGCAGAAGGTATACATGTCTCGTTTATTTACATGATTTACACACTTCAAGTTTAAATCGAAACTTACGAAAATCAATGTGAAAAATGATTGTTTATAGGAAGTAGTTAAAGAAATAACATAAACATATTTATTGTTTTTCTTTTATAAATTTAAATAATCTTGCGAAAAAAAGTTAATGAAACATGAACATGTGAATAGTCAAATTTGAACCATACATTCTAGTTTCAATGATATGTAAATGACAGAAAAATACAAAGAAACTATCCTACCAGTGAATTAGTGATGTGTATCCAAGCATCTGCATGAGTGGTAAACATCCAACTATCATGTCCAAGAGATAAATATGCAATGAACCATATGATTGTTCTAAATAAATTCAGAACATGTATTGGTAGCTTAGGTTTTAATGAAAAAAAAGGAAACAAAAACATAAACCTGTGATCTCATAATTATACATGATTACAGTAAGATAAATCTGGAAACAATCTATTCATATTATCATTCAATTTAAAACTCAAATATAAATCCCATTATTTAAATTGAAGATATAATCATAACATTTGTATTTTGATGAAGCAAATGATAGATGGTATTTATAAATAAAAACCTCCTACACATCACATATCAGTTAATCTAAAGATATCGGACCTGCACATCCAACATGATTAACAAAACATAAATAACAACATTATAAACAAAAGGCTAAACCCAAAATGCATATATGTCATTCTATTAATTTTTGGAATCACTTGTCCATTATGTAGTCCTGGAAGAATTTTTGAGATAATAGACTTTAAACATTGGAAAAATTAATATATAAATGATAATAATTAACCATGTATTGATAAAATAGACTAAAGCTAATTTAAATCAATGCACAATCAATTATTCAAAGAATATGAAGATATTATAATGAAAATAAAACCATTTTACTCACAGGACAAAAGCCATTAAGAAACCTGGAATTCCATATCCTTCTTTGAAAATACTCACCCATTCTCCCAAAGATTCCAACAATCCATTACTCCATTTAAAAAAAAATAAAAAGTTTACAAAAGAAATAATATAGAAAATAGAAATGATTAAAATCCTCCTCTCAATTTCTTGGATCCAATGGCTCTGAACTTTCTCATATATTTATACAATGAATGAACAGTCAGGGCGTCACTATTAATTTTCGCCACCTGAAATTTGCGTCATAAAAAGACATCAATATCTCTCAAATTGTGCATTGTTTTGGGAAAATATCGAAGGGAAAGGTAAATGGGTCCATTTGGGTCCTGGGTCTTTCTTCAAATTACTCATGGTTTGGCTGAAATCTGTTCTGCAAAATCGTTTGTCTGATTTTGACGCCTTTCCAAATTTTATCTGTTGTTGCTCATAAAGTTATTTGTAGCAATCCAAAATTATTTTTGGATCAATCATATTGAATGTATTTTCATAATAAAATCAAGCCATGATCATATCCGTATCAAATATTTGATAATAGAAACTTGTGAAACAAAAATAAACCTAAATTAATAACCTAAAAAATGAGAATAAAACAAAATCTAGAACAATAAAATAAAAAATGAATTTAAACTAACTATAAGTTCTAAACAAACATTGTTTATAATGATCCTAAAACTCTAGAAGATTCAAGTTAAATGGAGAAGAGAAAAACATTAATTTTGGTTTTTTACAAAATCAAACAAATGATAGATAATTATTTTATTATTATTATTTTGAAATGAGATGAAAAATGAAAAAATAATTTAATTAATTAATATCACAAAATGATTTCATGAAAATGAGAAATCAACCAAGATATTATTTGATGAAGTATTGAACACATTATTCAAAATAGTCAAACTTGCTAATGAGCAAAAGAAAGAACGCATAATCATAATTTAAACAAAAGTAAACAGTTGAGAAAAATTAAAGTTTTTGTTTAAATTGAGATTTATATGCTCGTTTCTAAATTTTGACATATACTCTTGTAATAAATGTCTCATACTATAGTGAATGTCTTAAGTTTGTCTCAAAGCAAGCCAAGGTATGGAACTATTTGAAAAGGTTGATTATGTAGCTCATTATAATTATCAAGATTCTAATGGGGGCCCTTTAAATTTTGTAAAAAAATAGGGGGAGTTGTTGGGGCCCAACACATGGCAAGTTACTGGGTGAAACAATTATCTATGATCTAATAATATTTCAGCTTAGGAAGAAAATAATAAGAACTGAAAAAATATTTAAGCTCCTTGAAATAAATTCACTCTCAGACCATATAGTATTAGGATAACCTCAATGCTATAACCTGGAAATAGAATTTTCTTTGCAGAGGACTATGACCTGAAATAATGTCTTAATCAAAGAGTCACGATGTTTATAAAAAAACTTCAATACCGTTGACAGATCCACTGCTTCCAGTGGGCGTCCATAGCCTCGACAGGGATGTCATTTAACCCACTCAAATGCTTTAATCACTTCCAATAGTTGTATCCAGATGATGTATACTTCCATAAAAGTTAATTTAAAAACATATAACTGCTGCCTCTCGACCCAACATTTCTTCATTGCCAGCAGGTCTGTTCAATACCCCGATGAAGTTGTCTTGGTATCATGTGTGCATTTACCCGTTGTCGGCGAGCCTGTTCAGTACCCTGACGGGTTTACACACACTTCCCACACATAAGTTCTTTCAACCCTGTTAAGCCAATTTTAAATAATAATAAAATCATAGATTTCTTGATGACAAAAAGAGTGGGGCGATATTGGAGGTTAATTGCAATACAGGTGAACAATTTATTTATTTTATTTCAAAACTAGAAGTTTTATCATGGTTTAAAGATTTTAGATTTCCTTTAAGAAATCAGGACCTTTTGAATTATTTCAAATTTCTTGAAAAATGCAAGTCTTAAAATAAATGCTTCCTTCGACAATAGCTTTTTGATCAGAAATTTTTTGATTCAAAAAGATAGATAAGAAGGAAATTCATTCAAAGAAATCAAAGAAAACTAAAAACACACAAAAAACCAAATCAAATTATTTTAATGGGATTCAAAATCAAAAGTACACAAAATCAAAACAACAAAAGAAAACTTTTCAAGAAACGATTTTGGCCAAAGATAAACTTGAGCTTTTGGATCCACTAGCATCACACAGTAAAATAAATGAAGAAATAAAGCATTAAAATATCATGTACGAGAAAGTTATTTTCTTAATATATTGATGCATGAGATGCTACTTTGACCAAGCATTATTATTCAAAATAAAAGAGACTAAAAAAAAATAGAAAAATACTTATTAAGATGAGTGTTTCCCTACTGGTGGCACCTTGGGTTAGGGTTGAATTGATAGTTCAAATTTAATTATCTCTTTACTTTCCATTTAAAAGTTTCATGATGACACTACGTTTTCGAAAAGAAATATTCAATGAAAAGCAGAGAGAAAAATATTTAAAGTGGACTTCCCTGACAACATTTATATTATCGTTCTCTTGGTCTACCCACTTGTGTTCATAACTACTGTAACATACCTCCCATTTCGTACGACAACAAACCTCTCATAACAAAATGTTCTATTAAGTTTTGGAATCACTTTTCCATTCTGTAGTCCTGGAAGAATTTTTGGGATAATAGACTTTAAAGTTTGAAAAAATTAATATATAAATGATAATAATTAACCATGTATTGATAAAATAGACTAAAACTAATTTAAATCAATGCATAATCAATTATTCAAAGAATATGAATATATTATAATGAAAATAAAACCATTTTACTCACAGGACAAAAACTATTGAGAAACCTAGAATTCCATATTCTTCTTTGCAAATACTCACCCGTTCTCCCAAAGATTCCAGCCATCCATTACTCCATTTCAAAAAAAATAAAAAGTTTACAAAATAAATAATATACAAAATATAAAGGATTAAAATCCTCCTCTCAATTTCTTGGATCCCATGGCTCTGAACTTTCTCATATATTTATACAATGAATGAACAGTCTGGGCGTCACTATTAGTTTTCACCACCTGAAATTTGTCTCGTAAAACAATATCAATATCTCTCAAATCATGCATGGTTTTGTGAAAATATCTACATGGAATGTAAATGGGTCCATTTGGGTTATGGAGTTTCAATTGTTTCTTCAAATGCCTCATGGTTTGGCTGCAATTAGTTCAGCAAAATCCCCTATCTGATCTTGACGCCTTTCCAAATTTTATCTGTTGTTGCTCCTAAAATTATTTGTACCAATCCAAAATTATTTTTGGATCAATCGTATTGAACGTATTTGGATAATAAAATCAAGCCATGATCAGATCCGTATCAAATATTTGATAATAGAAACATGTGAAACAAAAAAAAACCTAAATTAATAACCTAAAAATTGAGAATAAAACAAAATCTAGAACAATAAAATAAAAAATGAATTTAAGATAACTATAAGTTCTAAACAAACATTGTTTATAATGATCCCAAAACTCTAGAAGATTCAAGCTAATGGAGAGGAGAAAAATATTAATTTTGGTTTTTTACAAAATCAAACAAATAATAGATAATTCTTTTGTTATTATTATTTTGAAATGAGATGCAAAATGAAAAAAGAATTTAATTAGTCAATATCACCAAATGATTTCATGAAAATGAGAAACTTGCTAATAAGAAAAATAAAGAACACATAATCATAATTTAAACGAAAGTAAACAGTTGAGAAAAATTAACGTTTTTGTTTAAGTTGAGATTTCTATGCTCGTTTCTAAATTTTGACATATAATCTCGTAATGAATGTCTCATACTATAGTGAATGTCTTAAGTTTGTCTCAAAGAAAGACAAGGTATGGAACTATTTGAAAAGGTTGATTTTGTAGCTCATTATAATTATCAAGATTCTAAAGGGGGGCCTTTAAAGTTTGTAAAAATTTAGGGGGAGTTGTTGGGGCCCAACAAATGGCGACTTACTGGGTGAAGCAATTATCTCTGATCTGGTAATATTTCATATTAGGAAGAAAATAATAAGACTTGAAAAAGGATTTAAGCTCCCTAAAATAAATTCACTCTCATACCATATAGTATTAGGAAGAGTGCAATGCTATAACCAAAAAATAGAATTTTCTTTGCAGAAGATTATGACCTGAAATAATGTCTTAATCAAAGAGTCATGATGTTTATAAAAGAGCTTCAATACTGTTGACAGAGCCACTGCTGCCAGTAGGCGTCCATAGCCTCGACATAGATGTCATTTAACCCACTCAAATGCTTGAATCTCATCCAATAGTTGTATCCAAATGACGTATACTTCCATAAAAGTTAATTTAAAAAAATACACCTGCTACCTCTCGACCCAACATTGCTTTGTTGCCAGCAGGTCTGTTCAGTACCCCGACGAAGTTGTATTGGTATCATGTGTGCATTTACCCACTGCCAGCGAGCCTATTCGGTATCCTGACGGGTTTACACACATTTCCCACACATAATTTCTTTCAACCCTCTTATGTCAATTTTAAATAATAACATAATCATAGATTTCTTGATGACAAAGAGAGTGGGGTGATACTAGAGGTTAATTGCAATACAGGTGAATAGTTTATTTATTTTCTTTCAAAACTAGAAGTTTTATCATGGTTTAAAGATTTAAGATTTCCTTTAAGAAATCATCTAGAGAATGGGGAAGAACTTAAAAGTTATTCCTTAAGAATATGGACGTCGTAAAAAGTTTAAAAATCATTGTAATTATCAAATATTTAAACCACATCTCTGTTGTAATACTATGACAAAGACAATTTGAGAACAAAATGAAAGTGACAATTGACTTAAAAATCAATTATCTGTGCTATATCTTAATATCAGGACATTTTGAATTATTTCAAATTGCTTGAAAAACACAAGTCTTAAAATAAATGCTTCCTTCGACAATAGATTTTTGATTAGAAATATTTTGATTCAAAAAGACAGATAAGAAGGAAACTCATTCAAATAAATCAAGGAAAACAAAAAACACACAACAAACCAAATCAAATTTTATTAATGGGATGCAAAATCAGAAGTACACAAAATCAAAACATCAAAATAAAACTTTTCAAGAAATGATTTTGGCCAAAGATAAACTTGAGCTTTTGGATCCACTAACATCTCACTATAAAATAAAGGAAGAAATAAATCATATAAAATATCATGTGAGAGCAAGTTATTTTCTTAATATATTGATGCATGAGATGCTACTTTGACCAAGCATTATTATTCAAAATAAAAGAGACTAAAAGAAAATAGAAAAATCCTTATTAAGATGAGTGCAGTCCTACTCGTGGCACCTTAGGTCAGGGTTGAATTGATAGTTCAAATTTACTTATCTCTTTACTTTCGATTTAAAATTTTCATGATGATACTACATTTTCGAAAAGAAATATTCAATGAAAAGAAGAGAGAAAAAGATTTAAGGTGGAATTCCTTGACAACATTCATATTATGGTTCTCTTAGTGTACCCACTTGTGTTCATAACTACTGTAACAGACCTCTCGTTTCATACGACAACAAACCTCTCATAACAAGTGATTTTTTTTTTGTGAGTGCATGTGTACAAGGGTAATAAAGACATTATGCTCTGCGTTGCAACACAAAGATGAGCATGATGCATGCAACTGCGACAACAACATAACGACCTAAGACGCATATCAAGCATCTGGAAGTAATGCACAACAATCAACCGATGAAAAAAATAATACTGAGTACCTGCCCATCCTACCCTACAATGGTTAGGACCTATAGGACACATAAGAAATGCTCAATTCCAGGTTCCCATCGATTTTGACCATTTAAGGTCTCAGGGTTGGTGACTGTTCTGAGGAACCAGGAGGTGTCTACATCCCGCCTGACACAATCAAGATAAAAACTAAATATTCTAAGACAACAACATCGATGATGATCAAATAACGATATTGTTCTATGAATCAGTCACACATCACATAAATTCCAAGGTGCAAGAGAATTTGATTACTAAATCCATCATAAAACAACATAAGTTCGTGCACAAAGTAATCAACTTTATTTTATTTTCAAGGTGCAATGACATACATCTACTTTACATCAAGGTGCAAGATTAATCCATCATTAAATTCAACTATAATTACCCTTTTAGTGGAAGATGAAGTAACTACACCCAAGACTGTCCATACATATCATGGTGCAATATAAATATCAGTTAATTCATGGAGCAAGGAAATCAATTTACATAATCAATCTCACATCCTAAAATTTCATGGTGCACAAATTCTATTATAAACTTACAAATTCGATCATATGTCAGCATCTCCTACCGGCGCAAGAGTAACCACATTCAACACAGGTTTAAAATTGCACCACAATCTAGATGTATCTCATTAATCTTCATCTTAAATGACATGTGTTGAATGTATCACTTACAAACAACAATATTGATTATTTTTGCAGAATTCGTTTTGTATAACTTTTCTGAACTTTACTTAAAAAATATTATGAATAAGAGAAAGTCTCTTGTACCA
Organism: Picea glauca; assembly: GCA_000966675.3. Classification (NCBI taxonomy): domain Eukaryota; kingdom Viridiplantae; phylum Streptophyta; class Pinopsida; order Pinales; family Pinaceae; genus Picea; species Picea glauca. Next base: position 126,727 of record JZKD02S1787699.1, on the reverse strand, counting down.
CAAACAAGACAATCCCATACACTAATAGGTATCTAATAGTGATATTAAAAGAGATTATTAATATTAATGAAAAACATGATATAAATAATATAATTGTAATCATTGATAAATAACACTGTTGGAAAAGGTATGGCCCATGACATAACATAATTGTAATAAAATACTATAGTGAACGATAAGACCGTTGACATCTTATAGTAAAGGTATGAACCATGAAATATATAAATTTTTTGGCCAAGTTGTGTCAAATCTCATATCACTGATGGAGCGGCTGAGAATTGGTTCAATCAGCAAGTGTGCAGGAATAGGAGTGGGGAATTTCGTTGATTCATATCAGTTCGTGAAACTGATGTGGTGGTTCTGGTTTATAAATTAAATGTAAAATCATGGAATTGGCTTCCCATATGTCCATTAAACTTTAAAAAGGAATTTATAATCATACCTCCAATACTCACGTTCTCAGTTAATGTGTGGTTTATAAATTTAAAAACTATATTAAGCAATAAGTCGCTAAAAATGAAGGACACATAGGTGTAGGGTTTTTTGTCCCAGTTTATCAAGTTGCAAAGGTGGGTACACGGCTTTCTAGGGGTTTGAGGTACAAAATAAATTGCATTGGAGTGTAACATGGCTTCCAGGAAATCATCAGTATTTAATAAAGAGAAATCATCATTGTCACGCAACAAAAAATCACGTGGGTAATAGATAACGTTTTCCTTGGAAAAAAATCAAGTCTTCAAAGGGTAGATTTGCCAAGGTAACAGGATAATAGCACAAAAGTATTATCTAGAAAACTCGCAGCCCATATCATCCTAACACGTTGCCACACCAACAAAAACCCAGGCAGGTGAAGGAGGCAAGGGCTCACGCAGACTGGCCACACAGAAAGGGGAGAAATTGTCCTAGAACAATTCTAACTTCAGAGAGTAAAAGAACAACTGTATCTTGTCTATGGATTCAACAATGCACCGATAGGCCATTCAACAATAAATAAAAACATCCTGGTAGCGATTTTACTGAAGGAGAAAAATTAAGGGCGTTGTCAACTAAACGTTAACTCGCAGGACGACATCCATTTCGTATTAGCCATTATTAAAATGCCAAACGTTTAAGGGAGTAAAGTAAGAGCTAAAAATTAAATGTAAATGCCCATAACAATGCCTTCCAGAGAACGATAAGTTATTTCGAAGGGTTAAAAATCGTTGGATATAAATTTTCCAAAATAAATTGCTCAGTTGAAATAAACACACAGTAAAAAGGAATTCGAGAACGCTTTCCCCAATAATAACAGACACTCAAATTTTTCCATTGTTACAAATACGAAAGGATAGGTTCTAAAAGATGTCCTTGGATAGTCTCAAGATAAAATCTCTTTAGAGAATATATTTATACATTTTTTTAAGGTAAACTCTTGACATAAATTAAATTTTAAGCTACTATTCATGATTGATCCATATTATGGAGCAGTGACTGATGCAAACAATAGCTCACAACATCCCATCCCATTCACAACATATGATTATTACAAACACAATGTACCACCACTGTTTTAATAACCCTGTAGATTTTCCCCTTCGTTCAAAACTGAGGAATACATTGGAAGTTCAAGTTATTTATCATCAAATTCTCAATATTGAAAATTCTAGAACAAGGCCAATGACCTAAATTTTCATCTTTATCTAGAAATACAACACAAACATCATGCCTAAAACCTAGAGTCCTGCATGATCCTACTCAAAATTAGGCAGAATAGAATGACACATTTGTAGGTTGAGTTGATGAATAACATAGAACCTAACTAACTGCATTCCATTCAGAAAGTCCCTATCTATATAAAAAAAACATAACATTAGTATTGCCAGAGGCATAGAAGGAACTTCCACTGAAATATCATTGGGTACACAATGGAACCATAACACTGGAACTAACATGGTCTAAGCTCATAAATACCCATGGGATAGGAAGACAATTTTTCATTTACCAAGTACATTTACAACATTATCTAACCTCACCAAGCAGGATTTCCTTCCACATAATATTACTACATCCATGCATGTCATTATCTTCCTGAATATCAAGCCTACTTACATAATTAACATGCATATCCAATCATAAAACCTACAAAAATCTACCATTCAAACGAAGAAAGTGTACCGTTGCTTGTTCACCCTCTCTGAGTGACGTCTGTGCGCTCCGTGCAAATCCCGCTCGTTGACCGTCAAGGCTTCACCGGTACCTCCCAACCAATGCTAGGGGAACTTTTCTTCCCCCCTTAGCCCCCTGAGCCGTAAAGGGGCCACACACACTATCCAGAGATTTCGACTAGCTCCCATCTCGCCTATCAAGGCTGAGCTACCACTCCTCTCTGAGTTGGGTATCCCCAACTCCCACAAGTAAATCAGTCAAGTCGATATTTCTGTAGTGTAACATTACGCAAACAGAAGATCCCCTACATCCTTCTCCTTCCTTCATTTTATAGAGTTTTGAATTTCCTTTCTTTCCTAAAATCTCATTTAATTAAAGTTTTAAAAATAAATTCCTAAAAAATCCTCTTCGTACAAGTGTCACCCATCCCCTACATTCCTCCATTATTTAATTTCTTTAATTAATTAATTATCTCAATTCCCTCACCCACCTAGAGTTACTCCTAGAGTCACTCCTAGGTGTCCCCAAATTCCCTTAGAGGTTTTAAAGGCTTTCCCTACTATGAAGTTGCTAATTCAGTTTAAAATTAGAAATCTCTTAATGGTCAATTCTTTACAAAGTTGACTTTCCTCTTTTTCCCTTAAGTTCCCCTTTTTCCCTTTTTATGTTGCCTCTTTTCGCTAGTTTCCTATTTTTTTTATTTTCCCTGTTTGCCCTTTTTACATAGAACTCAAAAAGGTAGGTGTGGAATTTAACCCCTTTTCCCTTTTATCATTTAATTAGTATTTATTTATTTTAAATTATCAAAAAGATAAAATAATTAATTCCCCTTTTTACATTTATTACCACAGATTTTATTTTTATGAATAACATAACTTCTTACTCCCTTCATGTTACAAGATTTAATGATGGTCAAAATTGTTATTTAAGTTATTTTTTTTTTTATTATTAATAATTTTTTTTTTTTTTTTTTTGAGAAGACAAGGTTCTACCACTAGTGTAATTTAGACTTAGGCCTTAAATTTAGTACTGAGCGACATTTAATTAGGGAAATTGTTTTAAAATTACTTAACATGTTATTTGTCTTAGCGCCATCTAGGTTCATCTCTCTATCATCAACAATATGACGTGCCCTTCAGTTCGCACTAGGTGCTCCAAGGGTGCCACTCGCCTCATCTATTCCTTTGCGTGACATGCCCTTCAGGACGCACTACGTGCTCCAAGGGTGCCACTCACCTCTTGACTGATTTGGTAGACATCAAAAACCCTTGGAGTCAACACTCAACCATGTGAAATTGTGGGAGACTAAGGGCCTCTAAGTAATAAGGCTCCCTCCATATTACGTGCCCCTTAGAATCATCATGAGAAACTATCACAGTCTGCCCTCATGGCATCATGGGTCCTCTCGAACTAGGTAATTTTTAACCTACAGTTTGAGCCATGGTGGGAGAGCAAGTAGGTTGTGGCAGGGCTGATGTCCACACCTCTCCCTCATCATCTATGGTAGTCGTGCGTGACCCCTTTACTCCATATTTGAGTCTGGTCGGCAAGCTATCATTAGCCTTCATCATCAACAAATCATGTCAGAACATATCCATATCATATCATCCAGTCAGATGCACTAATATCACAGTAAAACAATCAAACCCCAATGGCACACCCCTTGACTCGATCCAGAGTCCAAGGGGTTCCATCGATGCCTCTGCATCCTCAAGGTCCAAAACCCTGCACACTCAGTAAAATCAAGTCAATAGCACTTGTCTATGTCAATGTATTAAAACAACATGTCATCAACCCATAACGCCTCATAATCAAAATAAAAAGTTTTAATAGCATAAAAATCCAAATCACTTGCAAGCAAGTGTCCTCAAAGAATAATTTTTCTCAGTGCACTAGAGCAGTATGTTACATACACCCCCTCTTGGTCTAAACTTCATCCCAAAGTTTCACAGTATATATGTCGAAATAAAGTGTATTGTAGTATCATATGTCTATCTACCAAAAAAAAATTGAAACTATTGGCACATATCATATCCTTCCTCCCAGGTCGTCGAGTGCGGACTATAATTGTCCCACTGGACCTGGACCTGATCTACCATTCGATGTCATAGTTGTCGAACGCGATGATCCAAGATGCAGATTGGCTTAGCCATGAGCGCTCCCTCATCCAACACCTGCAAGGAACTCATGTCAATAACATGTGTAGGATCATTAATATAATTTCTCAAAACAGATACATGAAAAACATCATGCATACGCCTCAAAGAATTAGGCAAGGCTAGTTGATAGGCCACAGGCCCCTTTCTCTCCACGATTTCAAAAGGTCCCACGAACCTAGGAGAGAGTTTATCTCCCTTCCCAAACTTGATCGAACTCTTGTGCGGTTTAACCCGCAAGAAGACTCGATCGCTGACCTCGTAACTACGGTCGACACGGTGCGCATCGGCATAACTCTTATGTTGATCCTACACTTCTTTTATCCTTTGTCTTATTTTTTTCATTTTCTCTTCCATTTCTTGGATCGCTTCTGGTCCCACCAGGACCTTATCCACAAGTTGATCCCAACTCAAAGGCATCCAACACGGTCGCCCATAAAGAAAATCGAAAGGCACCATCTTAATGGTGCTATGCTAACTGTTGTTGTAAGAGAACTCCATTAGTGGAAAGAATTCTTCCCAATGATTTTTTTGGTCCATTACATACATGTGCAATGTGTCCTCCAAGGTTTGGTCCATTCATTCGGTCTTCCCATCAGTTTCCGGGTGATACGCCATACTAAATTTAAGTTGGGTTCCCAAGGCCTCTTGAAAACTCTTCCAAACTCATCTAGTAAACATCGATCCTCGATCGGATATAATCCTCTTAGGCACGCCATGCCGCCTCACAATCTCACTAATGAAAACTCTAGCTATGTCAGGTGCCTGATACGTCATACACACAGGAATAAAGTGAGAAATCTTCATCAGAGTGTCTACTACTATGAAAATCGAGTCATGTCTCCTTTCCGTTAGTGGCAATCCAACAATAAAATCCATTGAAATAACTTCCCATTTCGATTCCAGAATAGCATGTGGTTGTAGTAATCCCGCTGGGTGTCTATGTTCAGCCTTTACTTGCTGACATTCTAGACATCTGGCCACATCGTTGACTATGTTTTCCTTCATTCCCTTCTAGAATAATAAGGGTTTAAGGTCTTCCCTCATCTTCGTGACTCCCAGGTGAGCCATGTATACTGCTCTATGAGCCTCTCTTAGGATCAACATCCTCAACTCATCGTTTGGTGTTACGTATATACAACTATTAAACCTCAATAAATCATCGCTATCAAATGGAAATCCCTCAAATTGTGGTACTATCATTATGTTTTATCTGATAAAACCCTCGACCTCTTTGTACTAGTCATTGTCACGCTGTAAAGTTAGAATCTTTTCACATAGATTTGTCTGAAGAGGAAGCACCGAAAAGATGTGTGGTCTCTGATTCAATTCATCCGCAACTCAGTTCACTGTTCCTTTCATGTAAGTAATCTCAAAGTCGTACTCGCTAAGCAATTCTGAACAACGTCGTTGTCATGCGTTCATGTCACTTTATGTAAATATGTGTTGTAGTCCACAATGGTCAATCTTTAGTTCAAATTTTCGTCCAACAAGGTAGTGTCTCCAAGACTTCAAGGAATATACGATGGCTAATAAATCCAAATCATGCATCGTATAGTTCTCCTCATGCCTTCTCATTTTCCTCGAAATGTAAGCAATCACTCGTCCATATTGCATCAAGACCCTGCTTAAGCCCTCCTTGGATGCGTCAGTGCATACCAAGAAGTCCATGTCCATGTTTGGGACCTTTAGTATCGGTGTGATTGTCAACAATTCCTTTAGCCTCTGAAATGCTTCCGCGCATTTCTCGGTCCAAACAAACTTCTTATTTTTATTCAGCAATTATGTGATCATGTTTTCTATCTTTGAAAACTCCTCAACGAACCGTCGATAGTATCCTGCCAAACCCATGAAGCTGCGCACTTCTAGGAAATTCGTCAACACACGCCATTCCATAATAGCCTCAACCTTTGTTGGATCCATGGCGATGCCTTTGCCGGAGATGATATTCCCTAAGTAGTGAATATTCAATTGATAAAATGAGCATTTGGATAACTTCCCATACAATTGGTTCTCTCGCAAACACTGTAGCACCAAGCGGAAGTGCTCATCATGCTCCACCATCGTCCGAGAGTAGATAAAAATATCATCAATGAATACTTGGACGAACTTTTCCAAGTACTCGTGTAACACCCCCTTCATCAAACTCATAAATACCCCTGGGGAGTTTGTCAGTCCAAACGGTAAAATAGTAAACTCGTAATGTCCAAGCCTCATCTTAAAGGCAGTCTTAGGGACGTCATCCTCCTTGATATGCAACTAGTGATACCTTGATCGCAAATCGATCTTGGAGAACACCATCACACCCTTCATTTGATCAAACATATCATCAATTCTCGGTAATGAATACTAATTCTTAATCGTAGCCTTGTTCAGTTGATGGTATTCAATGAAAAGCCTCCACGATCCATCCTTCTTTCCTATGAAAATAATAGGTGCACCCCATGGTGACACACTAGGATGTATCAGTCCCAGGTCTTGAAACTCCTTCAGTTGCATTTTCAACTCTTGTAAATCTGGGGTAGACATCCGATAAGGTGTTCCTTCTATCGATTAAGTCCCCGATTTTAGGCCTATGGTAAACTCCAATTCCCTCTCTGGTGACATCCTAGGTAAATCCTCTGGAAACACATCCACAAACTCTCTCACCACCGAAAGGTGTTCTAGACCTTTCGCTACTCCCTTCTAGTTTAATGCAAGGATCGCATAAATCTTGCACCCCTTGCGTATGGTCTTCCGAAGTTACAAGGAAGAGATGAAACTCAAGGAAACTACCTGGTTCCATCCTACAATCACACGTCTTTGTCCCTCATCATTGACCAAGTTCGACCATTTTATCCTACAGCTGAGTATCGCCTGATGCGATTCCAACTAGTCCATACCAATCACAACATCATAAGATCCTAGGATCATGATGTAAAGGTTGGACCTTGTGACAAACTCTCCCAGTTTATGGACATAGCTAGTAACCTTTCCTCCAACCTTATGTTTGGCTCCCGAAGCCATCTCTACAAAGCTACACTTGTCCTGTTCGACTGCCTTTACCTTAATCCTTTTTAGTGCTTCACCAGAAATGAAACTCTCGGTAGCACTAGGATCTATCAAAATACTAAGGGTCTGGTCAACGACGATATCTATCGTCATGAGCACAATCGACTGGTGCTCTGCCTAGTGGTTATTCATCGTTGCATGAATCCGATGGGCCTTGCCCATATCTCCAACGGTAGTGGGTCTGGCTGATCCAGACACTCTAGTCCTCTCCACAGGGAAGTCGTGCTAGTAGTGTGGCTTCCCACACATCCAACACCCCCTTTTCAGCCTGGTGGTCCTAGTACCCGAAGTAGAAGATGATGGCCCACTGGCCTGGAACCCTGGTCTGTTCTGCTGAACATGCCTAAATTGTTGTTGTTGCAGGTGATGTTGTTGTTGATGTTGTGGTCCCCAATAAGGTGTTCGTTGCTGAGGCATCGATAATCAAGGTTTAGTGAAAGTGGATCCCCTCTGGAAGCCACAATATCTTAGCGTATGTCTCCCTGGTGTCTAATGTTGGTGTGCTCCAGATGAAACCTTCCCTGCTGGTCTCGTTGTAGTCCTGGTTTGACCCCAACTGATAAGCTCCTCCTCTGTTATGAGGGCCTTCTGGACGACATCATGCAAGGTTTGAGGCATCAAAATACTAACCTTTGCATGCAGAATGTCATTAAGGCTGAATGATGCAGGAGCATCGCCAATGTCAAACGAGCATGAGGCAAGCGCCAACACATTTTAGACACATGATAAATTGTTTAAAAACTTTTTGAAGATAGATGCGCCAAATATAAATGTAACAGTTAAGGAGAGGTGTACTTATATATTGTAAAGGACCTGGAGAGATCCACTCTTGTCCATAGTAGGTAGAAATCATTTATGTTAGTAGGTAGCTTTCAATTCTCAGAGTTGATAGTTTTAGGAGTGGAGGGAAAACAAATATAGACACCCTCATTGTGAAATTGTAACATAGAAGGAGGATGCCAATTGAGAGCAGAGTAGTGAAGAACATTTCTAAGAAGGAGAAGAGAGCATACAGTGCTGGAACAAAGGAACTGTAATTGAAAAACACCCATGTACAGAGATTTAGTTAATAGAAGAAGTCTTAATTCAGATTCATGGCGTTGTAATTATTTCTTGTATGTGTATGTTGAATGGTATGTTCATAATTTTACTCTTTCCATTATACATTTTCTTTCTATGCTATGTATGGATGATTTCTTGTTAAATGTTTGAACTCTAAGAGAGAAAGAGTTAGGAAATGAGTGTCAATTGTTTCTCTATCTGAGCGAGGGTTCCTGCAAGGAGTGCAGTTGAATTGTCCGCAAGGAGTGCGTTGATAGAAGGGTTCAGAGGTCTTATCTCTGAAGGCTCAGATAAGTCAGCTCTTGTTCTCATTTTCTCAATGGTGCAGTTAGGAATAGGAGTCGTGCAAGGTTTGTCTAGTAGACGATCACGACCAATGATCATGTTTAAGGCGGAAAGGGGTTCCTAGCTGATGTCATATCAGGATTCGGAGGATCGGGGTTCTTGAGGACAAAAGGTCCAATACATTTCGGCATAAAAAAAAAACGAAATCCCGAAAGGAGATAGGACTCCGGTCATATAAGGGGAGGTCGTATGGACCAAAAGTCTAGCCCAGGGGGTAACTGAAGTTAAAGCATCTTGGGATATCAGAGATCGTGAAATAGGGAAGATAAAGGTTTGCAATATCGGGGATTTCGAAACACTGAAGCCTGAAATTTTATTTTTTATTGTGAACGGAAAAACAATCGGGCCTCAAAGATGTAAGGAGCAGAAAATACCCGTGGGTTGATTTTAGTAGAGATTCTGAGGAGGAATCGAAAGAGCCACTTCGACTCGAAGGTAAAGTTAGAATGATCCAGTAAGACCAGGAGGTCAGTGCAGAATCTTTGCCGATGCAAAAGGTGACGTCTACGTCAGGTTAGGTATCAGAGCCCAGAAAGGGTTCTTTTCTTTCTGTGGCAAGGAAAAGGAAAATTCACCATGCCGCCAAGAAGAACGGACATGCAAACACCTGATATTCCAGAGGAAAGAGAAATACCAAGAAGAAGAGGTAGGCAGGTTCCTGACCCAGCCATGGCAAGAGAAATGCGTGATTTACACGCCATACTTGAGGACATGGAGACAACATAGAGACGCACAATCAGTATTGGGGATTTTAGTGACTCTGAAAATGAAAATGAAATTGAACATAAAGAAGAAGAAGTTTCAGCGAAAGATTATGCAAATGAATGTTTGATTAGAGATGTCGCAAGGATGGGTGCCAGGGAAAAAATGGATATCCCAGTTTATGAAGGAAACCTGCACGCTGAAGAGCTTCTACATTGGATTAGAGTTTTGGACACTTATTTTGAATATGAAGATGTCGAGGAAGACAAGAAGGTAAAACATGTTGTCACAAGGCTGAAAGGACATGCAGCATTGTGGTGGGATGATCTACATGCTCAAAGACGCTGCAAAGGCAAGCAAAAAATCAAGAGTTGGGATAGGATGATTGCAAAGATGAAGGAAAAATTCATTCCCATAGATTATCAGATTACTCTGTTTCGAAGAATGCAGAATTTTAGACAGAAGTTGATGACGGTGAAGGAATATACTGAAGAATTGTATAGGCTGAACATCATGGTAGGTCATCGGGAAAGCAATGATTAAAAGGAAGCCAGGTTGATACAGGAGCATCTCTCCACGTCATCCAACCAGCCAACCAGCAACGTCGAGCGCACGCATTCAAAGCTGAAGAGAGGCGTTGTCCTCGTTTTGATTTAGAATTGAATGTAATTAAATGTTTAAGTTGTTGATATGTGAAGTAATTCCTTTGCACAGGCTGTAGATAAGAAGGCCTTTAATGTTTGTAAGGATGAAATCTAGATCCAGATAGAGGACTAGACAGCCCAGTCAATGTAATTGAATAGGGTAGGTAGATTGGAGGGAAGAGCTTGAAGAGCCCCCTCATGTAAAAAAGATGAATTGTATCTCTTTAGTAGAATTGAAAAATAGGAAGAGTTAGAGTCTACGAGTAGAGAGTAGAAGAGAAGGAGCCGAGACCTTGTTACAGGATGTGCTCAGGAACGCCTTTGTAAAGAGTCATTTTTATTAATATAAACAAAAGAAATTTTTCCTACATGTATTTCTGTATTATGTGGATGCCTTGGTGTGTTCTATTGTATGTTGTAGATGTATGCTATAGGTTTGCATTTACAGGAGTATGTCTGATTTCAGGTGAAGGTCTTTGAGGTTTCATTCCAGGAGGGCATGACGGAGTACTGCGGTCTCTGAATACCAGTGCACTGAAGCACTTCTGAATTCTGCGGGTTCAGACAAAGATGTGTTGCAGCACAAGAACTAGAATCAAAAACTCAGGGAAGACCTCAAGGTTGTTGAATACCTTGGAGGAAAGGCTGTGAGGGAAGAACACAGTTGCAGACAAAATCTCTGAGGAGTTATGTGAAGCTCTATCAAGTGGGCATTGAGCATAGGCACAGTGGTACATTGAGAAGAACTCTATTGTGAGTTCTTAAGAAGCCAAAATCACTAAGGATTCCATGAAGCTCTGCCAGAACGACATTGAGTAGGCGTATAAGTGAACAGAACTGTTGGACATTCTGTGAGAAGATACTCTGCCAGGGGAATTGAGACATTGTGCAGGAAGGCACAAAGAAGAAGAGAACTCTTTGAGTTCTGTAAATTGAGGAAGAGTCCACTGAGGGATCTTCACATGGTTGTTGAACACCCTGATAGGCTCATCAAGAAGTTGCTTGATGTAGGGGATAGCCAGGAGGGCATCCAAATATTCTTCATCTATGCGAGAAGAAGGATAAAATACCTTAGGGGTCTGAGTACTTGGAGAAGCTCAGAAGAGATAACACGTTGCATGACGACTCTTCAAGGAGTGCAGAAGTCAAAGAATCATTTGAGGATTCAGGAGTAAAATATCAGGAGGAACAACGTCAAGGAGAACACAAGAGAGGCTTAAAGCTGAGAGCTCGCAGAAGAAAATAGACAAAGCTCGAGGCCTCTGAGTTTTGAAAAACTTCTCTCAAGGCTGGGAAGAAAGTGCGTAAGCTCAGGAGGGAGCACAACAACCGTCAGATCGAAAAGAGAAGGAGATTTGGACCGTCTGATTTCCCATGTCCAAGAGAGAGTAGGAGGAGCACACAAAAAGGATAGATCTGAATCGTCAGATCTAGAGCGAAGAACCCGACAATCGTCAGATCTGTCGAGAGTTACATGAGGTTTAAAGCTTCATGAAGAACCCGACAATCATTAGATCTATCGAGAGTTACGTGAGGTTTAAAGCTTCATGAGTTACGTACTAGACAACCCATTCAATGTAATTGAATAGGGTAGGTAGATTGGAGGGAAGAGCTTGAAGAGCCCCCTCATGTAAAAAAGATGAATTGTATCTCTTTAGTAGAATTGAAAAAGAGGAAGAGTTAGAGTCTATGAGTAGAGAGAAGGGGAGAAGGAGCTGAGAACTTGTTACAGGCCATGCTAAGGAACACCTTTGTAAAGAGGCATTTTTATTAATATAAACAAAAGCCATTTTTCCTGCATGTATTTCTGTATTATGTGGATGCCTTGGTGTGTTCTATTGTATGTTGTAGATGTATGCTGTAGGTTTTCATTTGTAGGAGTATGTCTGATTTGAGGTGAAGGTGTTTGAGGTTTCATTCCAGGAGGGAATGACGGAGTACTGCGGTCTCTGAATACCAGTGCACTGAAGAACTTCTGAATTCTGTGGGTTCAGACAAAGACGTTTTGCAGCACAAGAACTGGAATAAAAAACTCAGGGAAGACCTCAAGGTTGTTGAATACCTTGGAGGCAAGGCTATGAGGGAAGAACATAGTTGCAGATAGAATCTTTGAGGAGTTCTGTGAAGCTCTGCCAAGTGGGCATTGATCATATGCACAGTGGAGAATTGAGAAGAACTCTGTTGTGAATTCTTAAGAAGCCAGAATCACTAAGGACTTTGTGAGGCTCTGCTAGAAGGGCATTGAGCAGGCGTATAAGTGAACATAAGGGAACATAATTGTTGGACGTTCTGTGAGAAGATACTTTGCCAGGGGCATTGAGACATTGTGCAGGAAGGCACAAAGAAGAAGAGAACTCTTTGAGTTCTGTAAATTGAGCAAGAGTCCACTGAGGGATCTTCACTGGGTTGTTGAACACCTTGACAGGATCATCAAGAAGTTGCTTGATACAGAGAATAGCCAGGAGGGCATACAATGATTCTTCATCTGTGGGAGAAGAAGGATAAAATCCCTTAGGGGTCTGAGTACCTGGAGAAGCTCAAAAGAGATAGAACGTTGCGTGAGGACTCTACAAGGAGTGCAGAAGTCAAAGAATCCTTTGAGGATTTGGGAGTAAAAGCTCAGGAGGAACAACGTCGTGGAGAACGCAAGCGACACTTAATGTCGAGAGCTCCCAGAAGAAAATAGACAAAGGTCAAGGCCTCTGAGTTTTGAAAAACTTCTCTGAAGGCTGGGAAGAAAGTGCATAAGCTCAGGAAGGAGCACATTAGCCATCAGATCGGCTGGAGAAGGAGATTTGGACCATTATATTTCCCACGTCCAAGAAACAGTAGGAGGAGCGCACAAGAAGGATGGATCTGAACTGTCAGATCTAGAACGAAGAACCCGACAGCTGTCATATCTGTCCAGAGTTACACGGGGTTTAAATCTTCATGAACAGGAGGTTGAAAATCCTGACGAGAGGCATGGCCATCGGGATATCAACATTCATGAAATCGAGAGTCAAAAGGAGAGGAGATCCAAAATATCCATAGTGAAAGTCCTGGGAATGATCTGATTCTTCCATCTTGAGGAGACACATGGCAGAGATCGAGCGACCCGTCGGTATATCGGTTACCGGGGTTTTGAGTTGACAGGGGATTTCTGTCATCGGGGTATCGCAAGTCCCGAAACCGAGAGATTGGATCAGGTTTGTCCATCTGTTGGGGACATGTGGTGGAGATCCATATTATCGGGGAAAGTCCCGATAGAATAGTCAAATCGGTGCATCGAGGTTCGGCGTTTCGTGAATACTGTAGACGAGACGCCTGGGGCATTAGAAGTCGTAAAACCACGAGAGGCGATCATGACCGTCCATCTTGAGGGGACGTGTGGCAGGGATCGAAGCCTTTGGGAAAGGTCCCTATAGGAGAGTCAAATCGGGAAATCAGGATTTGGAGAATCGGGAATCCTGATGACAAGAGGTTTATGCATTTCGGCATTGGAAAGTCCAAAACCCTGATAGGGGATAAGGATGTGGTCTTGTGAGATAGTGGTCATGTGGGCCAGGAGTTTAGCAAGGAGGGATAACATGTAAAGGTGTGATCGGTGAATTGACTCATCGAAGATCGGAGATTCAAGAGGACAGAGAACTCTTGACTTAGGGGATCACAAAACCCCGAAACCTGAAATTGTCATCGGGGAAAATTCATAGGCGTGTGCGGAGGCTGTGATAGGGAAAGGACCCATGGATCGGTTTTTTAGCAGAGATTCTGGTAGGGAATCAGAAGAGCCTCTTTGGCTCATGAAATGATTGATCGATCTTGTGAGCAGGAGCGTGAGGTGGTGGTCGTGTCTTACTGCATCACAGGTACATGAATGGCTTGAGATATGACATTCAGGATGAGATGAGCATGGTAACCATATGAATGGTGGAATATGATTATCAAATGGCTCTAAAAGCTGAAGAAAAGTTGAGCCGAAAGCAGGGTCAAAGAGGCCGAGGTAGAATTCAAGCCAGGGGAAAATCAGTTGTCCAAGATAAAAACCAGAAACCCAAAGAGGACTGGAAGAAACCTCAAGCTCGAACTGAATGAGGTGGAACCTCATAGTGAGTCCAATATGATGAACAGAGAGGGCAACATACCGAACAAAGAGGAGATTATGATGATAATAATATTTTTCCTCATACTAGAGGTAGAGGAAGAGGAAGAGGTGGAGGAATAAAGTGCTTCACGTGTGGAAATAATTGACACAAATATTATGAATGTCTAGATAAGAAGAAAGAGAGTGGAGAGACTCACATTGCTGAAGCATAGAGGTGAAATGTTGAGGCAGAAGATGCTGAAGGCACAAGATCGTTGATGATGCAAAAAGTTCTTTTGACACCAGAGAAGGAAGTGGAGAGTTCAACCCAAAGAAACAGACTTTTTCGGACTGCTTGCAAAACCAAGGATAGGGTATGCAAGGTCATTATGGACAGTGGTAGCACAGATAATCTCGTTTCAATGGAGATGGTAGAAAATATGGAGCTAGAGACGATTGATCATCCAAGTCCGTACAAAGTTTCATGGCTACAAAAAGGACATCAGGTAACTATCACTAAACAGTGTTTACTTGAATTTAAGATAGGAGGGTATAATGATAAAATACTCTGTGATGTTATTCCCATGGATGTTTCTCATTTATTGTTGGGTATACCATGGAAATACGACATAAATGTGATGCATGATGGGAGGATGAACACATACGCCCTAGAAAAGAATGGGAGAACTCACATGTTGCTTCCAATCAAAGATAAGAAAGTGAAACCTGAAGTAAGTAACATTGTACTTCTCATGAGTGGGAAGGAACTCCTTAACGAGGTCAATAAGAAGGCAGAACCACAATTCATTGTGGTTAGGAAGCCAATGATTGTTTTAACCAGCACAAGGATAGATGATTTACCACGAGAAGTTCAGGAACTGATGAAAGAGTTTGCTAAGATAGTCGTGGATGAACTACCTCGTTCGTTGCCACCAATCATAAGTGTGAGTCATCATATTGATCTCATACCTGGAGCCAGTTTACCAAAAAAAGTAGCGTACATATTAACACCGCAGGAGAATGAAGAGTTCAAAAGACAAGTTCATGATTTGTTGGATAAAGGGTTGGTTAGAGAAAGATTGAGTCCATGTGTTGTTCCGATAATACTCAATCCAAAGAAAGACGGAGGATGGAGGATGTGTATTGATTCAAGGGAAATCAACAAGATAACCATCAGGTATAGATTTCCATTACCAAGAATGGATGATCTGATGGATTTCTTAAGTGGAGCAAATTTTTTTTGGAAGATTGATTTGAAAAGTGGATATCACCAGATTCGTATGAGGGAAGGTGATGAATGGAAAACAACCTTCAAGACTAACAAAAGGTTGTATGAATGGTTTGCTATGTCGTTTGAGTTAACAAATGCTCTAAGTACCTTCATGAGGTTGATGAACGAAGTCCTGAAGGAGTTCATCGGAGAATTTGTCATTGTGTATCTGGATGATATACTGATCTTCGGTAAAACAAAGGCAAAACATCTAAAATGCTTAGCTACAGTGATGAAGAGATTACAACAAGAGAAGTTGTTGATAAACATGAAGAAATATTCATTCATGAAAACATAACTCATCTATTTAGGCTTTGTTATTTCTATAGATAAATTGAGGATGGATCTAGATAAGGTGAAAGTGATAAAGAATTGTCCATCACCGAAGAGCATATTTAAGGTGAGAAGTTTTCACGGATTGGCTAGTTTCTACCGGAAGTTCATTAGGAATTTCAGTGGAATTAGTGCACCAATGATGGACATAGTGAAGAAAAGACACAAATATTTTCACTGGACAAAAGAGGCCGAGAAGAGTTTTAATTTGTTGAAGAGGAAGATCACGGAACAACCAATTCTGGTGTTGCCTGATTTCCAAAAGACATTTCAAGTGAAATGCGATGCAAGTGGATTTTCCATAGGGGTAGTCTTGAGTCAAGAAGACATGCCAATAGCATACTTCAACGAGAATTTGAATGAAGCAAAGGTGAAGTACTCCACATATGACAAGGAGTTCTATGTTATCATTCAGGCATTGAAGAAGTGGAGACACTATTTGATTTCGAAGGAGTTTGTCCTATACAGTGAAAATCATGCATTGCAGTTTGTGACTCAACAGGAAAAGTTGAATCAAAGACATGTAAAATGGTTTGAATACATGTAGAACTTTACTTTTGTAGCTAAGCATATTTCTAGAACTGCTAACAAGGTTGTTTATGCTTTGAGCAGGAAATGTTTGTTGTTGCAGGAGTTCAGAGTTAAAAAAATGGGTTTTGATGACCTCAGGGACATATACAGAGATGATCCATATTTCAAGGAGGCGTATGAAGCAGCTGAGAATCCAATTCTCAGAGATAGAAGCCAATGTATAGAATACATGATCCAGGAAGGATTATTGTTTAAAGGTAATCAACTTTGTATTCCAAAATGCTGCATGAGGGAGAATTTGCAGAAGGAGAAACATAGTGGAGGATTGGTCGGGAATTTTGGTCATGAAAAGACATTCACAAAATTGAATGAGTCATATTTTTGGCCAGGAATGCGAGAATATGTCAAGAGATTCATGGACAGATGCAAAATTTTCCAGCATTCGAAAGGAAAGAGACAAAATGCAGGATTTTATCAACCGTTGCCAATACCTGAGAGGCCGTGGGATGCAGTCAACATGGATTTCATATTAAGGTTTCCAAGAACACAAAGAGGGTTTGACTCAATCTTTGTGGTGGTGGATAGATTTTCCAAAATGGCACACTTTATTCCATGTCAGAAAACCAGTGATGCAACTCACATTGCGAATCTGTTTTTCAAAGAAATCATTCGACTTCACTGCTTACCAAGGAGCATAGTTTCGGATAGAGACACTAAGTTCATGGGACACTTCTGGAGAACCTTATGGAAGAAGTTGGGAACTAACTTAACGCTCAGTTTAGCTTATCATCCTCAGATAGATGGATAGAAAGAAGTGGTAAATAGGAGTTTAGGAGACTTGTTGAGGAGCTTGGTGACAGAACACCACAGCCAATGGGACAACATATTACCACAAGCAGATTTTTCTTATAATGACTCAGTTAACAGAAGCACAAGACAAAGTCCATTTCAAATTGTTTATGGAATGCAACCGAGAGGATTTTCTGAGCTGAGAGATTCATAAAAAATTGTGACTAGGAGCGCTAGTGCAGAAGACTTCGCAGAGGTGATGAAAGAACTTCACAGCCAGGTGAAGGAGCATTTACAAAACTCGAGAAAGTAGTATAAACGAAGAGCATATCAACATAGGAAACAAATTTAGTTTGAGGTTGGTGATTTGATAATGGCACATATGAGAAAGGAAAGGTTCCCAAAGGGGACATATAACAAAGTGAAGATGAAGAAGATCAGACCATGTAAGGTCTTAAAGAAATTTTGGGAAAATGCTTATGATATTGAATTACCCGATGGGATCGGAAATTCTCTCATATTCAATGTCTCAGATTTGTACCCATACAAAACTGGGGAAGCAGGAACAAGTGATGAACAACTAGAGATCCAATGGACAAAGCAGATTCCTGTTGCAGAGGAGCCGCAGATGGAAAACATACTAGACAAAAGAATTAGCAAGAAGACAAGAAGAAGACAATACTTTGAATACTTGGTCAAATGGAAAGGACATCCAGTTTAATATGCCAGCTGGGAGAATGAAGCAGATATTAAGAAGCATGGACAGACCGTGTGAGAGATCATAGACAGGATCCCATGAAATTTTTTAAGCGAGGGAGTATGATGCAGGAGCATCGCTAATGTCAAGCGAGCGTGGGGCAAGCACCAACACATTTTAGACACATGAAAAATTGTTTTAAAACTTTTTGAAGATAGATGCACCAAACATAAATGTAACAATTAAGGAGAGGCGTACTTATATATTGTAAAGGATTTTGAGCGATCCGCTCTTGTCCATAGTAGGTATAAAAAATTTATGTTAGTAGGTAGCTTTGAATTCTCAGAGTTGACAGTTTTAGGAGTGGAGGGAAAACGAATATAGACACCCTCATTGTGAAATTGTAACATAGAAGGAGGATGCCAATTGAGAGCAGAGTAGTGAAGAACATTTCTAAGAAGGAGAAGAGAGCATACAGAGCTGGAACAGAGGAACTGTAATTGAAAAACACCCATGTATAGAGATTAAGATAATAGAAGAAGTCTTAATTCAGATTCATGGCGTTGTAATTGTTTCTTGTATGTGTATGTTGAATTGTATGTTCATAATTTTACTCTTTCCATTATACATTTGCTTTCTATGTTGTGTATGGATGATTTCTTGTTAAATGTTTGAAGTCTGAGAGAGAAAGAGTTAGGAAATGAGTTTCAATTGTTTCTCTATCTGAGCGAGGGTTCCTGCAAGGAGTGCAGTTGAATTGTCCGCAATGAGTGCATTGACAGAAGGGTTCAGAGGTCTTATCTCTGAAGGCTCAGATAAGCCATCTCTTGTTCTCATTTCCTCAAAGGCGCAGTTAGGTACAGGAGTCGTGTAACGTGTGCACAGACCAATTTTGAATCCAGGTTTTGAAACCTGAGAAGCTATTGAAATATTTGTCATTGCAAGGAGTGCACAGAGTTGAAGGTGCTCAACATTGAAGTGATTGAGGGTTGCCGCAAGGAATGCATGCAAGAGGTTCTTGAGAGGCTGGAAGTCGTGGAAGACCCCTAAAGGATTCAAACCTGATAAGTCATCGAAGGGAAGAGACGAACGGTCAAAATTCTTTATAGAGGATTAGCGAAATCCCGCTAGCCGCTCGATCTGATAGAGAAGCAAGGAGGTTATGGTTGTTTCCAGAGTTTCAAGCTCAGGAGATCATGAGTCGTTGGATCCTCACCTAGTTACCCGCTAGCCATAGGATCTGACTAGAGTTGCACGAGGGTTAAACTCTTGTAGGCAGAGTGAATATCCCGAAAGGCATCGAGATATCGGAGTTCGGCATATCGGAAGTCTAGACACCAAGAGTTTGAGACTTTATAAGTCCCAAACCAGCGAAAGAATCACAACCATTGATCTAAGGAAGGACATGTGTTGCGCAATCATCCAATTCGAAGATCCGAACACCGGGACTCACATAGGTGAGCGGTTTTGACTTCACATCAGGTGAAGTCCGAGATTTGATCTGGACCGTCCATCCATTTGGGATGTGTGGCGGAAATCCGAGAATTCGGGGTTCGGTGTTTCATGAATCCTGAAGATAGGAAGCACATACATTTCAGAACTACGGTGTCCGAAACCCCGATAAGGAGGAAAGTTCTATTGTGGGGCAGCTTTCATCATATCGGAAAATCGGAATTCGAGAGATCGGAAGCCCTGAGGGAAAATGCATTTCAGCATTTGAAACCCCAAAGTCCTGAGGGAGATCAGGGACCGTTGGTCTAGTAGACGATCATGACCGTTGATAATGTTTAAGGAGGAAAGGGGTTCCTAGATGATGTCATATAGGGATTCAGAGGATTAAGGATCCTGAGGACAAGAGGTCCAATACATTTCAACATAAAAAAAAAACTGAAATCCTGAAAGGAGATAGGACTGCGTTCATATAAGGGGAGGTCGTATGGACCAAAAGTCTAGACCAAGGGTCTAACTAAAGTTAAATTATCTCGGTATATTGCAGATCAGGAAATTGGGAAGACAAAGGTTTGCGATATCGAAGATTGCGAGACCCCAAAGCCCAAAATTTTATTTTTTATTGTGAATGGAAAAACAATCCGACCTCAAAGTTATAAGGAGCAGAAAATCCCTGTAGGATGATTTTAATAGAGATTTTGAGGAGGAATTGAAAGAGCCACTTCAGCTGGAAGGTGAAGTTAGAACGATCCATTAAGACCGGAAGGTCAACGCAGAAGCTTTGCCGAGGAAAAAGGTGATGTCTGCGTCACTGAACATGAACATGTTGACCTTAAGTTTCTCAGTGTTAAGGTGCAGAGCATACCAGAGAAACTCCATAAAACGGGCCTTGTACTCGGATACCATATGACCTCCCTGTCGTAAGGCTTTGAACTCATTGAGCTGACACTCAATGAATTCCTCTAAAATGTACCTCTCTCAAAACTGTTCCTTGAACAATTCCCATGACACGTCTTCGACGACCATGTTCAGCTATGGTAGGAGCGTCTTCCACCATAGAAATGAGCTCCCATTTAGTTGAAAGACCGCCATGAGGACCTTCATGTTGGAGGTATAATAGTGAAGTGTGAAGCAGATTTCCATGTTCTCCAACCATGCCTCGATGGCTACGTCATCTGGGACACCAAATAACTTAGGAAATTTGACCTTCTTGAGCTCACGGTGAATGATAGCAGTACCGACCGGAGCGCTCGATGGAACCTCAGCGGGTGTTGGTTCCCTGGCCTCATCTCTGTCCAAATGACTGATTAGAGCCTCATAAATGCACTGAAAAGATCTCATCATTCTAACTACATCACCAACTGCTATATTCTCCTATTCGAGAACCTGCTCATCTCCATGTGGGTTAGACCCCTCAAGGATGGATGCTATTGGAGTCATCGTGCCTCCTCCCCTAGCACCCCATTGTCTGCCTCCACGACGTCCTCTCACAATGATTACCTGCATGCACACAAGTGAACTCGACTAGCAATAGTATAATCAATCATATCAACAAAAGCCGTAGCGATCCCAAGTCGCAGGTTGAACCTGGCTCTGATACGATATGTAACAGACCTCCCATTTCATACAACAACAAACCTCTCATAACAAGTGATTTTTTTTTGTGTGTGCATTTGTACAAGGGTAATAAAGACATTATGCTCTGCATTGCAACACGATGACGAACATGACGCATGCAACTGCGAAAACCACATAACCACCTAACTCACACATGAAGCATCTGGAAGTAATGCACGACAATCAACAGATGAAAAAAATAAACACTCAAGCATAGGTTCCCATCGATTTTGACCATTTAAGGTCTTAGGGCTTGCGACTGTTCTGAGGAACCATGAGGTGTCTACATCCCACCCGACACAATCAAGATCAAAACTAAATATGATAAGACAACAACATCAATGATGAGCAAAGCACGATATTGTTCTATGAATTAGTCACACATCACATAAATTCCAAGGTGCAAGAGAATTTGATTACTAAATCCATCATAAAATGACATAAGTTCATGCACAAAGTAATCAACTTTATTTTATTTTCAAGGTGCAATGGTAGACATCTACTTTACATCAATGCACGGGATTAATCCATCATTAAATTCAACTATAAATACCCTTTTAGTGGTAGATGAAGTAACTACACCGAAGACCGTCCATACATATCATGGTGCAAAATAAATATCAATTAATTGATGGAGCACGAAAATCAATTTACATAATCAGTCTCACATCCTAAAATTTCATGGTGCACAAATTCTATTATAAACTTACAAATTCGATCATACATCAGAATCTCCTACGGGCGCAAGAGTAACCACATTCAACACGCGCAAGAGTAACCGCATTCAACACAGGTTTAAAATTGCACCACAATCTAGATGTATCTCATTAATCTTCATCTTAAAAGACATGTCTTGAATGTATCACTTACAAACAACAATATTGATTATTTTTGCAGAATTTGTTTTGTATAACTTTTCTGAACTTTACTTAAAAAATATTATTACTAAGAGAAAGTATCTTGTACCACAAAAAAGACAATCCCATACACTAATAGGTATCTAATAGTGATATTCAGAGAGATTATTAATATTAATGAAAAACATGATATAAATAATATAATTGTAATCACTAATAAATAACACCGTTGGCAAAGATATGGCCCATGACATAACATAATTGTAATAAAATACTATAGTGAACAAAAAGATTGTTGACATCTTATAGTAAATGTATGAACCGTGACATATATAAATTTGCTGACCAGGTTGTGTTAAATCTCATATCGCTGACGGAGCGACTGAGAATTGGTTCAATCATCAAGTGTGCAGGAATAGGCGTTGGGAATTCCATTGATTCATATCAGTTCGTGAAACTGATGTGGTGGTTCTGGTTTATAAATTAAATGTAAAATCATGGAATTTTCTTCCTAGATGTCCATCAAACCTCAAAAAGGAATTTATAATCATACCGCCAATACTCACATTCTCAGTTAATATGTGCTTTATTAATTTAAAAGTTATATTAAGCAATAAGTCGCTAAAAAGGCAGGATGCACAGGTGTAGGGTTTTCTGTCCCAGTTTAGCAAGTTGCACAGGTGGGTATATGGTTGTCTAGATGTTTGAGGTACAAAATAAATTGCATTGGAGTGTAACATGGTTTCCACGATATCATCAGTATTTAATAAAGCGAAATCATCGCTATCACGCAACAAAAAATCACTTGGGTAACAAACAACATTTTCCATGGAAACAAAATCAAGTCTTCAAAGGGTAGATTCGCCAAGGTGACAGGGTAATAGCACAGTAGTATTCTCCATCAAACTCACAACCCATATCAGCCTAACACGCTACCAAACCAACGAAAATGCAGGCAGCTGAAGGAGGCAAGGGCTCACGCAAACCGGCCACACAGAAAGGGGAAAAATCATCCTTGAACGATTCTAACTTCAGAGAGTAAAATAACAACCGTATCCTATCTATGGCTTCAACATTGCACCGAGAGGCCATTCAATAATAAAGAAAAACGTCCTGGTAGCGATTTTACCGAAGGAGAAAAATTAAGGGTGCTACCAACTAAAGGTTAAATCGCAAACGAGCATCCATTTCGTATCATCCATTATCAAAACACCAAACGTTTAAGGGATTAAAGTAAGAGATAAAAAGTAAATGTAAATTCCCATAACAACACCTTCTAGAGAACAATAAGTAATTTCGAAGGGTAAAAAATCACTCGATATAAATTTTTCGAAATAAATTTCTCAGTTGAAATAAACGCACAGTAAAACGGAATTACAGAATGCTTTCCCCAATAATAACAGACACTAAAAAATTTCCATTGTTATAAATATGGAAGGATAGATGCTAAAAGATGTCCTCGGATAGTCTCAAGATAAAATCTCTTTGGCGAATATATTTATACATTTTTTTAAGGTAAACTCTTAACATAAATTAAATTTTAAGCTACTATTCATGATTGATCCATATTATGGGGCCGTGACTGATGCAAACAATAGATCACAACATCCCAGCCCATTCAAAACATATGATTATTACAGACATAATGTACCACCACTGTTTTAATAACCATGTAGATTTTCCCCTTTCGTTCAAAACTGAGGAAGACATTGGAAGTTCAAGTTATTTATCGTCAAATTCTCAATATTGAAAATTCTAGAACAGGGCCAATGACATAAAATTTCATCTTTATCCAGAAATATAAGACAAGCATCATGCCTAAAACCTAGAGGCCTGCATGGTCCTACTAAAATTAAGAAAAACAGAATGACACATTTGTAGGTTGAGTTGACGAATAACATAGAACCTAACTAACTGCATTCCATTCAGAAACTCCCTATCTATATAAAAAACAACCATAACATTAGTATTTTCTGAGGCATAGAAGGAACTTCCTCTGAAATATCATTGGGTACACAATGGAACCATAAAACTGGAACTAACATGGTCTAATCTCAGAAATACCCATGGGATAGGAAGACAAATTTCCATTTACCAAGTACATTTACAACATTATGTAACCTCACCAAGCATGATTTCCTTCCACATAATAGTACTACATCCACGCGTGTCATTAGCTTCCTGAATATCAAGCCTACTTGCATAATTACCATACATATCCAATCATAAAACCTACAACAATCTACCATTGAAATGAAGAAAGTGTATCGTTGCCTATTCGCCTGCTCTGAGTGACGTTTGCGCGCTTAGTGCAACTCCCGCTTTCTAACCATCGAGACTTCACCGGTACGTCCCAGCCAATGCTAGGGGTACTCTTTTTCCCCCTTAGCCCCCCGAGCCACAAAGGGGCCACACACTCTATCCAGAGATTTCGACTAGCTCCTAGCTCGCCTCACAAGGTTGAGTTGCCACTCGTCTCCGAGTTGGGTATCCCCAACTCCCACAAGTAAATCAGTCAAGTCGATATTTTTGTAGTGTAACATTACACAAACAGAAGATCCCCTCTATCCTTCTTCTTCCTTCATTTTATAGAGTTTTGAACTTCCTTTGTTTCCTAAAATCTCATTTAATTAAAGTTTTAAAAATAAATTCCTAAAAATTCCTCTCCATACAAGTGTCACCCATCCCCTACATTCCTGCATTATTTAATTTCTTTATTTAACTAATTAACTCAATTCCCTCACCCACCTAGAGTTACTCCTAGAATCACTCCTAGGTGTCCCCAAATTCCCTTACAGGTTTTAAAGGCTTTCCCTATTATGAAGTTGCTAATTTAGTTTAAAATTAGAAATCTCTTAATGGTCGATTCTTTACTAAGTTGACTTTCCCCTTTTTACTTAGAACTCAAAAAGGAAGGTGTGGAATTTAACCCCTTTTCCCTTTTATCAATTAATTAGTATTTTTTTTTTTTTAAATTATCAAAAAGATGAAATAATTAATTCCTCTTTTTACATTTATTACCACAGATTTTATTTTTATGAATAAATTAACTTCTTACTCCATGTTACAAGATTTAACGAAAGTCAAAATTATTATTTAAGTTATTTTTATTTTTATTATTATTTTTTATTTTTTATTTTTTTTATAGAAGACAATGTTCTACCACTAGCGTAATTTAGAGTTAGGCCTTAAATTTCGTACTGGGCAACATTTAATTAGGGAAATTGTTTTAAAATTACTTAACATGTTATTTGTCTTGGGGCCATCTAGGTTCATCCATCTATCATCAACAACGTGACGTGCCCTTCAGGACGCACTACGTGCTCCAAGGGTGCCACTCGCATCTTGAGTAATTTTGTAGACATCAATAACCCGTGGAGTCAACACTCTATAGGTCAACTTGTGGGAGACTAAGGGCCCTTAAGGAATAAGGCCCCTGCCTTATTTCGCGCCCCTTAGAATCATTATGAGCGATTGTCATAGTCTGCCCTCATGACATTGTGGGTCCTCTTGAACTAGGTAATCGTTAACGTACAGTTCGAGCCATGATGGCAGTGCTAGTAGGTTGTGGCAGGGCTACTGTCGACACCTCTCCCTCATCATCTCTGGTAGTCGTGCGTGACCCCTTTAATCCATATGTGAGTTTGGTCGACCAGCTATCGTCATCACGCATCATCAACAAATCATGTCAGAACATATCCATATCATATCATCCAATCAGATATCATAGTAAAACAATCAAACCCCAATGGCACAATCCCTGACTCAATCCGGAGTCCAGGGGGTTCCATCGATGCCTCTGCATCCTCAAGGTCTAAAACCCTGCACACTCAGTAAAACCGACTCAATAGAACCTATCTATGTCAATGTATTAAAACAACATGTCATCAACCCATAACGCCTCATAATCAAAATCAAAAGTTTTAATAGCATAAAAATCTGAATCACTTGAGAGCAAGTGTCCTCAAAGAATAATTTTGCTCAGTTTGCCAGAGCGGGATGTTACAACTACATTATTACACAAAGAAATATTGATAAATAAAACTAAAAGAAACCTACTCCTAAACCTACTCTAAAATACTAAATAGATCAAAACGCTAAGTAAAATCGTCTTTCCAGTGCAGCCACAAGAGCATCTTCAATCCTGCACAGCATAGAAAATTGAAAATCAGAATAAAAGAATGTAGTATTTGTAGATACAAAATAAATATGTCATCCTTACCTCCTATATATTCATTAAAAACAAAACAAGCATGACCTTACCATTCTTTTGAAACTTCTTGATGTATGAATCCTCCAACTATTATCCAATCTGGTCGTGATATGGGTCATAACGGCATGGAAGAGGGTAAGTAAGTTTGGAAAACTTGTCATTATTATAGGGACCTGACATAACCATCAACCAAGGCCAAAGTGTCGCATCCTCCTAACAATTCTCCAAGTGTTCATCAATTTCTTCACATGAAGAATCTAAGAGAATCATATTGTGATTACTTCCTAGATATTTAGGTAAAAACAAAGCAAGTACAACTTTATCTTTGTTATGTAGATTTTTCATATATGAATCTTCAAGCCAATCTAAGATCCCGTCATAAAAATTAGGATGCAAACTATGAATTTGATGAAATGGATATATCAATGGGGAACACATCATAATAGGATTCATGACATCACTTAGATTATTGGTTTGAACATTTCCTTTGATTGTTTCAAAATGTGAAGCATAAACATAAAAATTAAAACTAATAAAAGAATGGATATGAAATGTAGAATATTCGATCCCCATAAGGATGAGTTCATTGTCTTTTTCAACAATAAATCGTGTAAAATCATCTTGCAACATGTCAATTTTCCATGTGAGTGACAAAAGTGAAAGAGCATCAAATCCAACTTCATAAATGTTATGTTTGGAATTAATTTCACCAAATTTTGGCATATCGAAAAGATTTGATTGTGATGGCAAAGAGTAATATACTGTGGGTAAAGTATCAAGTCCACCAAAATCTAATAAGAGATCAATATATAAAGAGTAAAAGGAATCAGAAATGAGCACATGAAAATAATATCTTGAGCTATGATATTTAACAATGGTATTCTCAAGACATTCCTCTTCATTTCCCTTAAAACATTCACTCTGTTTTGTTGATAAATTCTTCAACAAAATATGATCATCTAAATTTGCCTCCTGTAGGATAGACAATTCAAAACTTTCATGAAAAACATCTGATTTTTCATGTTGATAAGGTAGAATTTGTAGATGAGGGTTTAAGGTTTCTTCTTCCAATTGCAGATCTACATCTCTAATAAGTTTCATTGGAATGTTAGAATGCTTAAGATAATTTTCATCACCTAAGTGTTCTTCAATAACTAAATTTATGTACTGATTAGAGCAAGAGTTAGAATAATATGGACATTCACCTTCACCCAACACCAAATATTCTTTCGCAGCGGTCGAGGATTGAATATGCAATGATTTAGAGGAAAAACTATTTTGATTGTGAGTAAGAACATTTTCAATAGATTCTACCTCCCTTGCTTGTTGAAATTTTTTGGATGGATTCCTCTCATCCTGTAAACAAAATTCTTCTGCCAATTGAGTGATAGTATTTGCAACCAATTCATCATTCGCGATTGAATGTGACTGAATGAGAGGGACACAAGTATTATAGAGGAGATTTAGTACAAACTACATGTCATCAAGATTAAATTTACAAAGAACATGATGGATTCTTGTCGAATTAAATAAATAATATACAAAAGAGAAAGGATTAAAATCCTCCTCTCAATTTCTTGGATCCCATGGCCCTAAACTTTCTCACATATTTATACAATCAATGAACAGTCTCGGCGTCACTATTAATTTTCACCACCTGAAATTTGTCTCATAAAAATACATCAATATCTCTGAAATCATGCATATTTTTGGGAAATTCGTTGCATGCAAGATAAATGGTTCCATTTGGGTTCTGGGTTTTCAACCGTTTCATCAAATGTGTCACAGTTTGGCTGCAATCAGTTCTGCAAAATCGTGTGTTTGATCTTGACGCCTTTCCAAATTTTATCTGTTGTTGGTCATAAAATTATTTGTAGCAATCCAAAATTATTTTTGGATCAATCATATTAAACATATTTGGATAATAAAATCAAGCCATGATCAGATCCGTATCAAATATGTGATAATAGAAACCTGTGAAACAAAAAGAAACCTAAATTAATAACCTAAAATTTGAGAATAAAACAAAATCTAGAACAATAAAATCAAAAATGAATTTAAACTAACTATAAGTTCTAAACAAACATTGTTTATAATGATCCTAAAATTCTATAAGCTTCAAGTTAATGGAGAAGAGAAAAATATTAATTTTGTTTTTTTACAAAATCAAACAAATGATAGAGAATTCTTTTATTATTATTATTTTGAAATGAGATGCAAAATGAAAAAGGAATTTAGTTAATTAATATCACCAAATGAATTCATGAAAATTAGAAACCAACCAAGATATTATTTGATGAAGTATTGAACACATTATTCAAAATATTCAAACTTGCTAATGAGCAAAAAAAAGAATGCATAATCATAATTTAAACGAAAGTAAACAGTTGAGAAAAATTACGGTTT
>JZKD02S1787699.1:82809-98347 GCA_000966675.3 Picea glauca | reverse complement strand
ATGAATGTCTCATACTATAGTGAATGTCTTAAGTTTGTCTCAAAGCAAGCCAAGGTATGGAACTATTTGAAAAGGTTGATTCTGTAGCTCATTATAATTATCAAGATTCTAATTGGGGCCCTTTAAATTTTGTAAAAAAATAGGGGGAGTTGTTGGAGCCCAACAAGGTCCTACAAACGTGTCCATCCTAACGAAAAGTATTTCTCTCAATATTGGGGGAAGACAACCCATCAGATACCTGTCTAATCAACTTTGACTTATATAATAGTGAACCACACTTACCATCATTATTGGCTTTCCAAATTCATATCAAAATCTATAACTGCATGATCCATCTATGCATCATTGACGAAGGGGAATCCACATGTATCATGTCCAAATTTATATCGAATAACTAGTTTCCCCTGAACTCATTCCATCTTCCATTACTCTTCGAGCATATGATTGTCACCCATCACAACTAGAAGGCCTCTACCAAAATGTGCTCGTAGAACTTGGAGGATTTTTTTTTATCATCGACATGGAAGTTATCGATGCCATATTAAACTACAACATCCTCTTCAGATGTAGTTACATGTATGTCATGAAGGAAATTGCATCATCCATTTTTCACACGATGCTCTTCCCCTATAATGGGAAGATCATCAACATTGACTATTTAACACACTACGAGCCCAATCATTCTAGAAACATTGAAAATGTACTCCCCATCATATGGTCAAGTCTTGACATCTCATTATTATTTGACATAGGACCAATAATCTTCCAAGAACCCTCCCTCCTAGACTCTTATCAAGGAGATCCTCCCATGACCCCACTTTTAGGTTCCGCATAAGTATGTGTTGTTACCTCAAATGATGTTGAAATTCCAGAAGAACATCAACTTGAAAACATGTGACCCCAATCATCGCAGATACCCCCACGTCAAAAATGGGCCTAGAGAAAATGCGAGGTTCCTTACCACCTATTTGGAAAATAGTTAATCAAGCCCTAACCCAAATTCCATTGTTTTATGAACCACTTGGTGTGTTATCTTATTAAGTCGTTTCTACTCTCACCTAACCGAAATTGGTGATATCCATCCCCGTGTTGGACCTACCACACCTATCATCCAAACTCAACAGCTTCCTACTGTTCACACAATTGCACCCACCACTACCAAGAAAGGGGGAAACAAGAAAAAGAAAGGAACAAACCAACATCGCGTCCAAAAACCATGTGCACTATGTGAAACAATCAGACGCTCGACCAAATTTTTCCCTAAGTTGCCTGAATTAAACAATATAATCCAATTTCCCAAAGTAGCACCCTTATTCCCTACCCCCAGAGTGGCACCTACCCCGACAAAATACTCTTTCAAAAAAAAGAAGGGGCTACATAGAAACCACGAATGCACCCTATGAAAGGAATACAATCATTATACACATCATTTCTTGACTCTCCCTAAATTTTGGGAAAATCTCAGAGCAGTGAAATAAAAACCACTTCTAGAGACCTCTCAAGCTATCCAGACTGCTACTAGCACTCATGCCATTTACTACATCTCTATGTTAGTAAATGAATGCTTGTGATGCCCTTGTGTGCTATATTAGTAGATGGATCATTACACATATCGGTTCCCACTCATTATCAAATTATGGATGGACCATAGGGATTCCATTCCAACCATTGCAATCCATACGCTACCTCCATCAAACCAAGCTCTGGAAATTCCCTCTTCCAAAAATCTGCAGTCCAACCTTCTCCCTTTGACTCCTATGGCCATACCCATTCCTTAATTTTCAGAATAATTACCAGAAAACCCACCCAATTCACTGGTAATTCCTTTTCTTGAAATTTTACCTCCTCCCATTTCTCATGATCCACGCACATGTTTGGACATATGGTGTATCTCCTATAATGAAGTGGACTCCTCCCTATCCACCACTGTAGGGGATATTGAGACTATTGTTGAGTATGTATTATATTATTTGCATGACTATCCCTAGTGTTTTATATGTTGTGTTGGGTGTGCAAGGGGGTTTGAGGGGGGGAAAACCCGTCTTATGCAGGGGTTCAGGGGCAACTCCCCCAACAATATTTTTTTTCCTCAGGAAACATGTCACATTTTTTCCTTGTTTTTTTTTCCTTAGGAAGCATGTCGCATATTTTCCTCAGGAACGGAGTTGCAGAAAGAATGAACATGACACTAATGGAAAAAGAAAGGTGCATGTTTAATGGTGTTTGGTTAGGGAAATAATTTTGGGTAGAGGCAGTGGGTATTGCATGTTACCTGGTCAACATATCACCCTTATCAACGCTGGATGACAAGACTCCAGAAGAGGTATGGACTAGTAAGAAACATTCTCTCACACATCTCAAGGTATTTGGCTGTGAAGCCTATGTTCATGTTCCAAAGGAAAACATGATTAATCTATATAAGAAGGAGGAAAAGTGTATATTTATTGTGTATAAATATGCTCTCAAAGGTAATAAGATTTGGAACCCAAAAACTAAGAAGGTAGCGTATAGTCGAGATGTGGTATTTAGAGAAATGAAGGATGTTGTTAGACAGGAAGTCCTACCAAGGAAGGAAGAACTAGAGAAAATAGAGTTTGATTTAAAGGATGATGAATCAGACTCTACAATATAACATGAATAATAAGAAGAATATCACCATACTCTAGTATTGAAGAGATTGGTTTGAGAAACAAGGCTACCATAAAGGTATAGTCCATTCGATTTCTGTTTAAATCTTGCTTTGTATATTACTGATGATGATCCTAGAACTGTCAGGGAGGCAGTGGATTCATAGGATGGAAAGCTATGGAAAAAGGCCATGGATGAAGAAATGGAATACTTGGATAAGAATGAGGCTTGGGATATAGTGTATTTGATGAATGGAAGAAATCCCATTGGCAGGAAATGGGTATTTAAAAAGAAGTTGAATCCAGAAGGCAAAGTGGAGAAATACAAAGCTCTGTTAGTAGAAAAAGGTTATTCCCATGTTAAGGGAATTGATTTTGGTGAGATTCTTTCTACTGTTGCCAAGTTAACTTCTATAATATTTATGTTATCTATTGCTGATTCATTTTATTTTGAAGTAGAACATACAGATGTGAAGACAACATTCATACATGGGGATATGGAAGAAGAAATCTATATGAAGCAAGCAGAACGATTTTTTGTGAAGGGAAAGAAGGAGCTGGTATGCAAGATGAAAAAGTACTTGTATGGTTTAAAACAATCACCAAGCATGTGGTATCAAAAGTTTGATACTTATATGCTAGGACTTGGCTTCAAAAGAAGGAAAGAGAATCATTGTGTGTAT
Source organism: Picea glauca (assembly GCA_000966675.3). Classification (NCBI taxonomy): domain Eukaryota; kingdom Viridiplantae; phylum Streptophyta; class Pinopsida; order Pinales; family Pinaceae; genus Picea; species Picea glauca. The sequence continues at coordinate 95,037 of JZKD02S1787699.1, read as the reverse complement.
TTTAAATTAATTGGTGATCATTTGATTTATTTGTTCTTGTATGTGGATGACATGTTGTTGATGGGAAACAACAAGGATATTATACAATATGTGAAAACTCAGTTGTCCTCTAAATTTGACATGAAGTATCTCAGTGCTTCAAATTTCATTTTCGACATGGAAATCAAAAGAGATCAGAAAAAAAGGAAAATTTGGTTAAATCAGATAAAATATGTCGAGACAATATTATAGAGGTTTAATATGTCGAAATGTAAACCATTCAACGTTCCTATTCCTTTTGGTGTAAAGTTTTCTGTGAATCAGTGTCCCAAGACACAGGAAGAGGAGGATGACATGTCTCATGTTCCATATGAGAGTGTAGTTGGCATTTTGATGTATGCAATGGTCTATACTAAACCAAACATTGCACATCCAGTGGGATTTTTGAGAAGGTATATGTCAAAACAATGGAAGGAGCATTGGACAATAGTAAAAATGGTTTCCATGTATTTGCGTGGCACTAGTAGCTATGGATTGTGGTACCAAGGAAAAGTAGGATTAGACAGAGTGTTGGACATACATGGCTTTGTCGATGCAGACTGGAATGGAGATTTGGATTGTAGGAGATATACAAGTGAGTATGTGTTTAATCTATTTGAAGGACAAATCAGTTGGATGAGAAAAAGACAAGTTGTAGTGGCACTTTCAAGTACAGAAGGTGAATGCATGGAATCCACTCATGCAAGTAAGGAAGTAGTATGGTTTAAAGATTGTTTTCAACTATTGGGTTGGTACAAAAATATGTAATGATATATTGTGATAATCATACTACAATTTTTGTAGTGAAGAACCCAACTTATCATTCAAATGAAAAGGATATTGATATTCAATATCACTTTGTGAGAGACATGGTTGAAGAAAGAAAGTATTGCTAATGAAGGTGGACAATTTGATGAATATTGATGATTCATTAACAAAATCTATGATCACTAAGAAGATCTCTTGGTGTAGAGGAACCATAACTATTTTTGCCCTAGATTGTTGACTATGTAACCATGTAACCCCCTGTATGCAAAGAAAACAACAAGTGGGATAATGTTCAATATGTGTTATATTCTTTGCACGACTAGCTCTAGTGCCTACTACATTATGTCGGGTGTGAAGGGGGGTTTGAGGGGGGGACACTAGGCCCCTCCCTTCAGTAGTTGTAGGGGGGTGATATCCTCCTGCACGAGTGTTCTGGGGCAATTCCCTAGAGAATATTTTTTCCTCAGGAAACATGTAACATTTTTGCCTCATTTTTTGTGTCACCTCGATTTTAGTGTCCTTTGTTGGCTGTTTTTTTGGTAGGTGGTTTTCAATTTTCAGTTAAGGAATTTGGGTTTTTGAATAATCCAGGTCATTGGGTGAGAGTTTTGGATGTCATTGGCTCCTATATGTATATTGTATTGTAAACAATGTATCACTATGAATGAATATAGAATATGTTGGTTTTCCTGGTTTGGGTTTCTAGGGGAGAAATCTCTATGTAATGTGTGTGTTTTCCATTGTATACTTTTTGTTCTTTTATTGAAAATCCATTTTTAGTAAAAAAATTGTACAAGGTTAAAATCTACATTAGTCTGCATGAACAAAAGGTGTTGTAACTTCAAGGATATATCAACTTCCATAATTTAAAAAAATATGTAAAATTAATATTATAAATTTTGAAAAAATTCACCACACTAGAACAACAGGTTCTCTACAATTTTGCAAATTTTTGTAAGGAAATTACATCCTTAAGTTAATCAACACTTGCATGAACAGAAACATATACCTTATATTTAGCTAGAAAAATAACATACCACTCTTAGAAAAATTCAAATTTCACATATTTATTCACAATTTCTATAAATAAAAGTTGTATATTCAAAAATCTTATTCAATTTCCTACATTTCATCGTTTAAGTCCATATTCAAATTCCATTGTAAAAGAGCCTTGAATAATTCCTCCAAGTTAACATATTATTTTTTTTTCATGTTTGTAGTGCCACTAACATCTCTCATGAGAGATCATCATTAATATTACTGTCACCCTATTTGTTTTAGTCCCATTGAAGACTTGGGACAATACCAATTTTTTTTAGGTTGACTACATTTTTTTTTTGCATTAAAAAAAAAGTGACGATGTTTTCCAAAATTTGATTATTAAAATATATAATTTGAAACAATAAGAAAAACAAATATTAATAGTTTGATTAGATGAATATGAATTGAATAAAATTAAATAACTCAAAAAATGAAGGTCGATAACATTAACTAATTGAAGATATCAATCATACTTTTAATTGTAAAAAATAATACTTACATTTAAACAAGAAAGAGTGAAAGGCCATTAGAGAATTACTTTAGCTACCATATAGTTAATGAATATATCAATAGTATTAGTTAATGATTTTTTAATAAAAAAATAATTTAATAGAAAGTTTCATTTGTAAATGGTGTGCATGCAAGAAAGAGAGTTAGATCCAAATTCCTGTCTCACAAAGTACTTAAGGGGTTGAGAATTCATTCAGAAAAGTACTTAAGGGGTTGAGAATTCATTCAGAAAATCCTTAAGGATTGATTACGAAACATGCTTTCTCTTGTAACTTTTGATACAATTAGTATCCTGAAATCTAGATTCTCAAAAAATCCTATTCCTATAGACATAGAAAAAAATTTCTACTCTCGCGATCTTATGATAACATGCTATGTGCATTTAAGGCTACGTTTATGGGGGTGGCTATGTTATCTTCAAATATTCCCAAATTCCTAGCCAACCAAACATGCCAACACACAAAATTTGGGAGAGCACTCCATATTTTCTTGAGTTGCACTTTACCTTAGAGGGATCCAGAGTAAGAGAAGGTCCATTTATCAAAAAAATGTTTCATTTTACTACGACATTTTGGGCAACAAACAATTTACTGATAAATTCACCAATTGTTAGAAAAATATTTTAGCCACTTAACTTTGTTAAATGGTAGAATTAATGGTATTAACTAACAACTTCCCAACAACTTGATGGTGAATTATTAACATTTTTAATTAACAACTTTTAAGTAACTTAAGGACCAATTATTACTTTAAAAATTTAACTATACTAATTAATAAGTTATGCATTTCTATGATTACAACTACCAACTCTCAACATACTAATGAGTCTATACACAACATACTCTCTTCCCTTCTTTTAATAAAACTTTATCCAAAATTTATGTCTAATCTTAAAGAAAAATAAATAAAATGGAAGGATTAACAAAAATAATAATTAATGAGTTGATTAAATCAATATCTTTTAAAATAATTTGGATGATTAAACAAAATGAAAGCTATTATGGAAGAAAGAGCCAAAACATTATGTTTTAGACGTAAAGTGATTGGATAGTTTATCTTATCCATGATACTAACAACTATATTTATCTATGGTTTCACACCTAATTGGTCCATGGTATTTATTTTAAGAGTATAGAGGGTCATTTACTATAATTAATAGTGAAATTTTCATACTTAAATTATTTTCTTTTTCATTAATACATTGCCTCAATTGAACACTTTGGTTGGAGCTATGTACTATTTCCCTTTGTATAGTTTTAACCATGTAGTACAACCATTAAACAAACTTTAACTAAAAAACATTGAATTTGTCCACTTTTTAACTTAAATAATCTATTTAAACGTTCAAAATTATTATTTATTAAATAATATTCTTAATATTTATATTTATATTTTTTAGTAATTTTCGAAATAACCCTCATTAGTCCAAAAATATAATTTCTCAAATATAGGAATGCTCATATTTATATTTATATTTTTCTGAAAAAAATGGTTAATTTTCAAACTGATAGATCATTATTTAAGATTTAAGGACTCGTGCTACAATAATAAACATGAAATCGTAACACATAAATGACTTATCATTAAATTTCTCTTTGTAGAATGTGAAATTCAATTAGGGTTGAAGCATCTCAATGCATGAGAACTATTTAGGTCATTTGAGGGTTTAGGAGATTGAGTGCATAAAAAGGATTCTAGGGGATGAAAGTAGGTGTACTATTCATCTCACCGGTATGGAGGTTAGCAAGGGGTCTTGTGATTATTCACGGGACTGAGAGGAATTAGAATATGATACCATTCATAAGTCTTGTGATGTTACTCATTACAAACTTGGCAAGAACTAGAAGGAATTTCACAACAACGACTCTGCACCAATAACGGATGGTAACCAGACTAAGAAACTACCAATTTCTACTCATTCACAACAGAAATCCATCGCCCACAGGTTGAAAGCCTTGAAAATATATCTCGAATATATTTTATCTAAGGCCTCTAACAAGACAATGGCCAATCACCATCATTCTTAGATTAATCTTAGCATCGCCCCCTCTATCATTGTCATATTAATCATAGCATCCCCCCCTCATGTTCTCCCTCCCCTCCTCTATCCCCCTCCATCCTCTTTGTCTCTCTCTCCCTTTGTTCTCTCTCTCTGTCTTTGTCTCTCTATATCCATATTTATTTATTGATGTATTCCCCACCTTTCCCCTCTCTCCCTCTCTCGTCATTTCCCTCTCTCTCTCTCCCCTACTCTACCACCACCCCTTTCCCTCTCTCTCTAACCCATCCCTCTCTCTCACTTTCTCACATTCTCACTCATTTTCTCTCTCCCCCTCTCTCTCCCCTCTCTCCCTCTTTCCCTCTATCTCTCCCTACCTATTCCCCTAATCTCCCTCTTTACCACTCTCTCCCACTTCATCTCTTTTTCTCTCTCCCACTCCCTTCCTCAACCCCCACTACCACACTCTCTCTCCCTCCCTTTTTCCTTCCTTCCATATTTTTATATATCTATCTCACTCTCTCCCTATCCCTCCCCTCCCCTTCCCTCTCTCTCCCTTCCCCTCTCTCTCCTTACCTCTCTTTCCCTGTCTCCTCCCATCCATATCTATCACTCTATCCCTCAACCCCCCTCTCTCACTCCCTCCTCTCTCTCTACCCTTCTCTCCCTATATCCCTTTTCCTAGCTCGATATATTCCCCCCCTTTCCCATTTCTCCTTATCTCCTTGTTTACCTCTTTATCTATCCCCTACTCCCCTTTCTCTCTCTTTACCTCTCTATCTCTCACTGTATTTCTACCCAATCCCTCTATCTCTCTACATATTACTCTCCACCTCTCTCTCTCCTACATTTACCCCTCTCTCCCCTCTCTCTCTCTTGATATATACATCTCTTCCCCACCTCCCTCTCTCTCTATATATATTTCTCACTATCCCTATATTACTCTCTCCCTTCCTCCTTCTATACCTCCTTTTCTCTCCCCCCCATATCTCTCCTTGCTTTGAATCTGACTTTGAATATGACTCTCTCTCTCTCTCTCTCTCTCTCTCTCTCTTCTATCACTCTTTACCTCATTACCTCTCTACCCCACTATCCCCCCCCTCTCTATGCCCCTCACTCTCTCTCTATATCTCTCTCTCTATCCCTCCCTCCCTGAATCCATCCATTCCTGTATATCTCTCCCCTCCCCCTATCTTCTTCTATTTCTTCACCTTTATACCTCTCCTTCCCTCTCTCTCCCTCCCTCCCTCATTCCCACCCCATATATTTATCTCTCTCTCTCTCTCTTTCTCTCACTCACACACACACAGACACACACAAATAGACACAAACACACACACACACACACACCTCTTCCCCTCTTTCACTCTCTCCATATTTCCCTCTCTCTCTCTCTCTCTTTTTACCTCCCTTCTTCCATCCCCCGCTCTCTCATATACCCCTCTCTCTTTCACTTCTTATCCCCCTATATCACTCTTATTGTTGATTTCACCTATGTGAGACATTCTTCAACCTACAAACCTGTGAGATGTCGATCATTGCAGCTATGTGAGACTTTCTCCAGCTTACAAACCTCAGAGAAATCCCCTAAGAAGGGTGTGTGGTTCATATATGAGAAAAATATGGAATGTAGAGATGACCTCATCCATGAAGAGATTTGAGAAGAACTCCAGATGATTCTCCTGTGTAACACAATGAGAAAGGTGATCTGCAGAGTTGGATGTGCATGTTGTTGAGCACAAGGTGAATGTGTGAAATCCGAAAGTGATGGGTCCATCGTCATAAGAAAATAAATGAAGATGATGTATTAGCCTCATCTGAGCAGAAGCATTGACGATAAACTACATATGACTCTCATGTTTAATGAAATGGGAAAGAATACTTGTTGAGTGGATGTGCATGTGGACGAGCACATGTAAACATGATCCTGGTGGTCAAGCACTAGTGAAGAAGTGGGTCTTATGTGCAATGTAGTGAGCAAGAGATATGAACATCCCTATGGATGTGCCCCTAGTGGATGAGCACTAGTGGGTTTATAATATCCCTTTCTATATTGTTCAATAGTCATACCTGCATGTAACCCTAATTGTAATGTGAAGGGTACACGTCAACTGCACCTTAATGTGACTTGTAATTAATGTAAAAGATAATTAATCTGGTTAATATTAATTATATTATAAGCTAGTGAGGTCGGCCTTGTTTTTCCAATAAACACTTTTGTTGATAGATTCAGGTTAGTGTAAGTAAAGGTAAATTCTCCGTAGAGGAATCATATCTTTCATGCGAGTTTGGAAATTCCAACAAGTACACCTTCTTGGGAAAAGTACACACCTCTCTTGGGAGCTAGTCCTATAGGGTTTGAGAACCCTCTTGTGTGCTAGGTTTTCTTTTTGGTGAATTTATTTCTCTTGAAGAATATAACAAAGGATTTGGATAGGTTTTCTTCTATTGTTGAGAAGGGTTTCCTAGGATACTTCTTTTGTTCTTGTGCATGGTGTTTCTTCTTATGATCTTGGTTGCTGCAACATTATTGGTTATGATTAAGTTAAATACTAAAATGGAATGAAATTCATGGTTAAACTTGCTTATATAAAAATCAACATGGTATCAAAGCATAGGTCTTGAACAACCCATTGCACAAGAAACAATTTTTTAACTATCATCCCTCCTCTTATGTAGAACCGTACGACCCTCCTAGGATTTCTATAAAATTCGTAAGACCCTCTTGTTTTGAGTGTTTCAGCACTTGGAACTTGGAATTTGGGGCTAAAATTACAATAGGAGTGTACATCTTCCCTCATAACACCTCCAACAAGCTTAAAATTTCATTTCCAAGCATTATGACTTTTTGGCCCTAGGGTTTCTAGGGTTTCAATAATTTCTTCATAAACTTCAGAATTAGGGTTTCTGCAAATTCCTTGAAGGAGATCTTCAACTCACCATTATTCTGCAATATTTCAAAGGCTTATTTTTGGTATTCATAAGTCCAACTAAACCTAAAATTGCTAGCCTAGCCTAGCCATTAGGTTTACTAGCCAAGTTGACAAGGGTTTGTGAAGACTCCAAGAATGAGCAAAATCATAATGGGAGGAAAGCTTGATGATTCAAGAAAAATAAGTTCCTCGAAAACAAGACCTCAAAGAAATGAAGACATCAACATGTCAAAACCCTCAGGTATGCCCTTGTATTTTTTATACTTATATCATTTTCATGAGGATAATTGGAGGACAAAGGAACCTTTTGTTGAATTCATGGATCCAGAGGGATCTTAGTGCATTCAGAGGAATGACACACTGGAAGTGAAAACTCCAGGTTCGATTGTTGTAATTATCATTCCTCTAACCTATATTTCTAAAGTTTTCTACATTAAAAGTAGGTTTTGTAGATGGGACAAAAATCCTTAAATTGTTTTGATTCTAGATATGTACTCGTTACTCTCTTTTAGGAGATATTTTTTTTTTGGTTCCTCTTGTTTTCTTATTCCAGACAAGAATATGATTATCCTTCAAAGGGATTTACTTGACTCAGAGGGAGTAAAAAAATATTTGAGAAAGAGGAAGAATAGAACTATCATTGAGACAACCAATGCAATAATTCATGTTCAGAATATGTTTAGGATTCCATGGGCAGAAGCATGCATGACATAGTATATGTTAATAGCAATACTCTTCATCATATTTTGAAAAACATAACTCTCGAAGAAGTATTCATCAGAATGAAGCCTAAGATTGAACACTTCAGGTTATTTGGGTGCCCAATGTATTTTCATGTACCCAAAGAGAAGAATTCCAAGCTAGATACTTTAGAAAGAAAGGATACAATGAATCTTCAAAGACATTCAATATCGATATCCTTGGTGAGAGACAGATTAAAACAAGAAGAGACGTTGTCCTTGAAGAAGAGATAGTCTTTCAAATATCCAGAGAATTTCATATGGAGGTTGGTAATAGTAAGACAATACCTTCTCCTCTTTCAGTAGTCCAGAGGGAGAAAACCATTATTCCAGTTGATCCAGTTGTTCCATTTGATATGTTAAGAGATATTTCACTAGGACATGAAAGGCCTACCTAGAATTACTCTTCAAGAGGAAGAGAAACATACAAGCCTCTCAAGGCACATCCCAAGAAAGAAAAAGAGATTTTCGAGCTATCCTTTAGTCATGAGACACTTCATTGATGCTCAAACTCCTTGTCTTAAATAAGAAACATGAGAACATGTATGGAAAGATGCCATAACATAAGAATACAAGTATATCTTAAATAATTATGTATAATATATTATTCAAGGACCATAAGGGAATTTTGTGGTAAGTTCCAAGTGGATATATAATATCAAGCATGCATATTATGGAAGTGTCGAGAAATACAGAATGAGATATATAGCTAGAGGTTTCTCACAAACAGAGGGATTTGTCTATGATGAGACACTTGATCCAGTAAAATCGATACACTTACATCCATACTACCATCCATGAGTTGGAAAATATATCATATAGATTTATTCTTGATGAGTTTGGATTTCAACAAGAATGCGGGATAGTATTGACGGCTCCCCGAAGACTCCCCCTCACTTATGGACCTTCTCCCGCTGCAACGAACCTCCCATGCCTAACCACACGCCACGACTGAGAGGGATTCCACGACGGGGATCTCCATGGAGACCTCGTTGGCCTTCGGGTCCCCCCTCTGCTCAACCTGCCACTGGTCCCTCACTTCGATTTCTGGCAGAGACGATGGAGTCTGTCCACAGCCTTACACTCGTCCCTCAGCCGCTCATCTCGGCCTTCTGCATCCTTCAATCGCCTCTGATGGCTGCACCACCCCACCCACCACTCTCGACTCTTCCATGAACCTCAGAAGACCAGAACCCTTCCTCCTCGCGCAAAAAAGATCATAAGGAGCACCCTTATGTGGATACAGTCCACGGTGAGAAATTAAAGGACAAGTTGTCCATCCTCTATGGCTTAGTCTTTGAACTTCGCCAGGGGGTGGAGGATTTGCAGTTTCGAATATAGCTCAACAATGAGAAGAGTGTGCTCTTCCTCTAGCTTCTTTCCTCTCTGCATGAGGTTGTCCCTTCAGACATGGGAGGAGCGACCTCCAAGCCTGGTCCAAATGATGATATAGTTGACGTCGAAGAGGACAAGTGGAGCGCGAATTTGAGCCAGGAACCCGACGCAGCCACCCACGAAGAGGATGTTGTGATGCAGTATGCAGAAGAGCTTGGGAGGAAATGGAATGCTAACGAGACCGTGGCCAAGCCTCAGATGAAGGAAACCACGAGGAGCAGTCAGAACATCGACACCACTACGAAGTTCGAAGTGCAATGGGGGGATGGAATGACGATTATCGAAGAGGAACCTTGGCCCGAGGATCTCCAAGGAACCTGGCTATGTTACGTGTCAAGCATCTAGGCTATAGAGGTCGTGTCAAATGTTTTCAATCTCTGGTTGTTATTCATGTAGTTTCAACTTTAATGTTAGTAGGCATTATGAAACTTATGATGACTAAGTTGTTGATTGGGCTGGTTTCCCCTCTCTTGGGGCAGTCCAATAAGCATAGCTGGACTACCATTGTACTTGGGATCTACCTTTTGCCTCTGGAAGGTTTTTTAATACATTTTACTTCTTACTTAAAAAAAAAGAGATGAGATTGATCCACAACTGATTGGATCACTAATGTATCTGGTTAACACCAGACTTGATTCATGCCATCCAGTGAGTGTGCTTAGTCATTTTATGAGTCAACCGAGACAGACTCACTAGACAACAAAAAAACATGTATTGATATATATACGAGGCACAGTTGGATATGGCTTGAGATATGCCTCTAGTGTGAACTTGATTTTGCAAGATATGTCGATTAATATTGGAAAGAAAAGTACAGTGGACTCGAAGAGCACATTTGGTTTTTGTTCTACCGTCAAGTTTTGCATGATTTCTTGATATAGCAAGAAACAAAAATCTGTGGCCTTGAGTACCATAGAAGAAGAGTATATAGAATCAAATAAGAGAAGCCATGTGGCTTCACAAGCTTCTGATAGATTTACTTGAACATGAGATGGATCCTATGATGATAACTAAGATCCATCTGAAAATCTCCTTGAAAACCCAGTGTTTCTTGATGGATCGAAACACAATGAGATGAAATATCCTTATATCAGAGATATGATGTTGAGGAAAATCGTAAACATGGAGTACCTTCCTACACATGAGTAGGTTGCAGACATATTCACCAAACTAAATTGTTGAAGAATGCCACCCTAGTTGAGAGAGATTGTTGATGACTCCAGCTAAGACAAAGTTCAAAGTACATCCATGTCAGACTTGGCATGATCGAGAATGCCTTCCTAGATGATATGGAGTGTTTTTTATTGCAGATATGTGAGACATTCTCCAACTTACAAACCTATGAGACGTGGATCATTGAAGTTATGTGAGACTTTCTCTAGTCTACAAACCTAAGAGAAATCCCATGAGAAGGGTGTGTGGTTCCTATCTGAGACAGAGATGGAACGTATGGATGAACTCCTCCATACAAAGAGTTGAGAAGAACTCCATATGATTCTCCTGTGTAACATAGTGAGAAAGGTGATCTACAGAGTTGGACATGTGTGTGGTTGAGCACGAAGTGAACGTGTCAAATCCAAAAGTGTTGGGTGCATCATCATGACAACCGAAATGAAGATGGTGTATTATGCTCCTCTGAGAAAAATATTTGACGAGAAAATCCTTATGAATCTCTTGTGTAATGCAATGAGAAAGAAGATCTGTTGAGTGTATGTGCATGTGGATGAGCATAGGTGAACGTGATCCTAGTGGTTGAGCACTATTGAAGAAGTGGTTCTTCTATGTAATGCAGTGAACCAGAGATATGGACATCCCTATGGATGTTCCCCTAGTGGATGGACACTATTGATGGTATCAGATCCCTTGCTATATTGTTCAAGAGTCAAATCTTCATGTAACCCTAACTGTAATGTAAAGGGTACAGGTCAGCACCACCTTAATGTGACTGGTAATTAATGTAAAAGATAATTAATCTGGTTAATATTAATTATATTCTAATCTATTGAGGTCATACCTATTGTGCCAATAAAAACGTTTTTTGAATGTTTTAGGTTAGTATAAGTAAAGGTAAATTCCCCATTGAGGAATCATATATTTCATGTGAGTTTGAAAATTTCAGCAAGTATACCTTCTTGGTCAAAGTGTGCACCTCTATTGGGCACTAGTCTTATATATTTTCATCACCCTCTTGTGTGCTAGGTTTTCTTGGTGGTGAAGGTATTTATATTGAAGAATATAGCAAAGGATTTGGCTAGGTTTTCATCCCTTGTTGAGAAGGGTTTCCTAGGATACTTCTTGTGTTATTATGCATGGTGTTTATTCTTGTGATCTTGGTTGCTACAACATTATTGGTTATGGTTAAGTTAAATGATAAAATGGAATGAATTTCATGCTTAACCTTTCTTATAGAAAAATTAACAACTATCTCCCTGCTTCTATTAAAATTTCTCTCTCAATATGGGGAGATGGATCACAAGAGAGAGGTGGGGAGAGAGGGAGGGTGATAAGAGAGAGGTGGGGAGAGAGGGAGGGTGATAGGAGAGAGAGAGATAGAGATAGAGAGAGAGAGAGAGAGAGAGAATTGGGGAGAGAGAGAAAGATTGGGTGGGAATATAAAGTGAGATAGATAGATATATAGATAGATAGAGAGATATAGAGAGTGGGAGGGAGAGATAGAGATACAAATAGAGATAGAGACAGAGAGAGATAACAATCAAGAGAGACGGATAAAGAGATAAATATATGTGCGAGTGGGGGAGAGAGAGAGAGATTAAATAAGAGATATGGAGACAAGGAGAGAAATGTGGTTAGAGAGACAGGGAGG
>JZKD02S1787699.1:50567-80601 GCA_000966675.3 Picea glauca | reverse complement strand
ATAGAGAGAGAGAGAGAGGAAGAGGAAGGGGGGAGAGAGAGAGAGATCTAGAGAGAGAGAGAGAAATTTATTTGGTGTTAAAAGGAATGACTATGCATTCATGTTCCTAATAACGTGCTTGTGCTTTAGGAACACTTGTGTGTTTCTAAAGCGTTCACACAATATTTTAATTTTGAATTTTTCTTGGGGGGAGTGAAAAATCCAACATACATTTTTGTTGAGTTTTCTACGTGACATTTAGGTTCGAGATGAAAAACCTAGTAGTTTGGTCTACAAATACATAAAAAACTCCATTTTTACAAATTATGTATTTTTGACATTATTTTTCTATAGGCTACAAAAATACATTGTTGATGAAACTATAGACACAAATAGAGTCGACTACGTAGATTCCAAAGATACATTTCTCTTTTAAAATTGATATTGTTTACTAATTTTAATCTATTTTTGTCTTTCCATATAGAAAAATCCTAAAATGCATACCTCTTTTATTTCTACTATAACTTTTTGTCATCTAAAACCATTTTTAAAATGAGTTATATGTCGCACTAGAAGAGATCAATATCTACAATTTAAGAAAAATAATAATAAAATCTTCTAATGTTGAGACCCCTGTAGCCTACACGAACAAAAGGTGTTGTAATTTTAAGGATATATCGACTTCCATAATTTAAAAATATATATAAATTTTGAAAAAAAGAAGCACACTAGAACAACATGTTCTCTACAATTATAGAATCTTTTGGAAGGACATATACCTTTTATTTTGCTAGAAAAATAACATAGCAGTGTTAGAAAATTTTTAATTTCACATATTTATTCACAATTTCTATAAATAAAAGTTGCATATTCAAAAACATTATTCAATTTCCTACATTTCATCTTTTTAGATCATATTCAAATTCCATTATAAAAGCACCTTGAATAATCCCTCCAAGTTAACATATTGATGTTTTCCATGTTTGCAGTGTCACTAACGCCTCATGAGATACCATCATTAGCTTACACTCACCCTATATGGTTTTAGTCCTTGTCAAAGGCTTGAGACTATAGGAAATTTGTTTAGGTTGACTACATTTTTGTTTTTGCATTGATAAAAAATTTGATGATGTTTTCCAAAATTTGAATATAAAAATATATAATTTGAAACAATAAGAAAAACAATGAATAATAGTTTGATTAGATGGAGATGAATTGAATAAAATTAAATAAATCAACAAAATGAAGGCCAATAACATTAACTAATTGAAGATATCAATTATACTTTTAAAGGTAAAAAATAATACTTTACATTTAAACAAGAAAGAGTGAAACGCCATTAGCGAATTACTTTAGCCACCATATAGTTAACGAATATATTAATAGTATTAGTTAACAATTTTTTAATATTTTTTTTTTAACATAAACTTTTATTTATAAATGGCATGCATGCACGCTAGAGAGTTACAACCACATTCATGTCTTAGGCAGTATTTCAGGAGCTGAGAATTCATCCAAAAAAACCTTAAGGATTGATTACAAAGCATGCTTTCCCTTCTAACTTTTGATACAATTGGTCTCGTGAAATCTACACTTTCAAAAAATCCTATGCCTATAGACAGAGAAAATATAACACACCTGAAACCTAAGTACCCTTTCTAGGGATGGGGCATCACAATTTTATTTTCCCCTAACATATCAAATCATAATTCTGATATATTCATCATATTCTTCTTACCACGAGCTTTCTAATGGCTGCTACCAGGATCTAAGATGACCTCTGTTTTAGAATTTATGGCCTCTCAAAGTTCTTTGGGCTCTATTAGTTGAGGCCACGTGGCATCCACATGGGTCGATCATGTTCGTACGATACAAGGTTTTCTAAGCCCTAGGGATTTCCAACGCTCCTGCATCCATGGTGGAAATACATTCACTGTTAAATCCAACGGCAGAGCCATGTCCTCCTATAGGAACACAAGAGTTCGGTGTTCGACACTTTTCAAGCATACACCCCAACATCCTATATCTCCCAGAGTTTCGAACTCCATAAGTTCTCACTCTTACATGTGATAGCGTATACGTACAAAGGGGATGACACATGGCAAGGAGAAGATGAAACATGGCCTCATTGGTAGGTGACACATGTCACGTCCTAACGATCACACAGGGTCTGTAAAATGTACAAATCTTAGTGAGACATGACACATCGAGAAGGAGTCCACGTTACCCTAGGTGATGTGAGTGCACCACGTCACTCTATATAAGAAAGCATCTAGAAGTATTCTATCCTTTCGTACTTTGTGGGATCACCTAAAGCTCTGAAGCTTGAACTTCCCACCAAAATCCTCTCAGTATCCCTTCTCTTCTACAGTCTCATCATGCCATTTCTGTTTTTCTGCCAGAGTGGGTCAGCATTGGAATGACCATGACAATGATCCAACGCAAGACACTTGGAAGAAGGAAACATTGACATGTGTCCCAATCAACTGGTGATGCCTGTTGAGGTCTAATTGACCCATAATATCTGTGAAGGTTCTAAATTGGGCTGACACATGGATCACCCACTCGAGGTACACATCACCTTAGGTGATGTCATCACGTTAAGTTACTTCGGACTTCGATCCTTCGACGATAATCCTATTTCATCGCCATCTCAAATCTCTCGTAGTGGGACTTCTCCAAATTACTTAGTACGACCCGTTCACTAGGATTGATCTAACGACTGAGATGGATCCCGAAAGATCCAAGGATGGACGGTCCACAATACTTCGCAACTCCGACATTCTGAGCTATTGGCGGTTGTGAACTTTTAACATCCTCGAGCTCCAAAGACAATAAGAGCTAGCTCATTTCGTACTAGCACAGGGTTCTGATACCTCGTCATATGGACCCTCTAATGAATCTTAGAATGTAAGATCTACTCTTAGCCAAGATTTGGTTAAGGTCGCGAGAATGAGCCTATGGTCTCTTAGGCTACTGGTTTGAAGGAAGCATCCTCCAAATTCATATAACTTTAAGTTCTAACACAAGGTAGGGTATCTTCAAACCAGCCCAAAGGCCCAAATTATCACATTACACTCATTCACATGCAATGGCTTATAAAAGAACAATTATCCATTCTCATTATAAATTAAACGTTGCAAATATTAGTCACATACATAGACATTCAATCATGCATTTAAATCAAATTGCAGAGGGTTCATGAAATAATTATCTATTACATGTTGTAGCCATCTAACTGACTGTGGGTGTTTGCCTTTCCACCAAATCATAAGTTTAGAGGAATTCACTCTTAGCACTCTATCCACCCATGTGCCAATCCATGATATCACTAGGGAATCTATTCCATTTCTGAGAGACATTCTCTTTGTCACAACATCCCTGCGAGGTCTATTAGATGCTTCCTCAACATCGAGCTCGTGTCCTTCCTCTTTTCTTCTGCATATCTGGGTCACGCGTTCCCCTCTGAGCATGCACTCTTGTCTTGTGTTTCTCTTTGTTTCTGTAGGGCCTCATGCATGTGCCTCTTCCCTGAACTTGCGTACCTTTTTCCAGGATGCTTCCATTCATGGGGGTGGTTGATTATTCAACCACCATTCCTTCCTTCATTAACCAATTCCTCTCCTTCGGATTCGAAGGAGGTTTATTATTCCCAACAAGGGGAAATTTGGGGTCATTTGACATAATGAACCCTCTCTTATAGTTTTCAATTTCTTTACTCTAGTGATGTCATGGCCAATAATTCAAGGCTTCACCCCCACAATGAGTTATTGGGAATTCAAACAATAATATATTTACATTGTTCCCATGCCATAGCATGGTGATCTTGATTCATGATTAATTACAAGCTCGGGGAAACATGGGTGTTACATAAAACTTATTACTCAAACCTATAATATTCATTTGGGGATGGAAAGTTTAGGTCCAGATTCTTGTGAGCTTGTCTCTGGTCCTCCTATCCCTGGGTCAATGCTGAATCTGAGACTGTTGGCCTTGGACTCAGCTACCTGCATATGAATTCCAATTTATCTAAGTTTTCATCCCATGACTCCTGCCCATAATGACGTGCCATCTTACCATCTTTTATAGACATTTGATTCATATTAGGGAATGTACATGTAGCTCCTCGTTCCATTGGTCTCCAATACACCCCTACTTTTTTTGTTGCATCCTTAGCTAATGCGTGAGCCTCTTTATTTATGTGCATGAATTTTATTTTTTCAAATTGCTTTATTCGCCCAAAAATTTTTTTTTATAGCGAGGGGAGGTTCCTCTTCTTTCGAATTTTCCTCCTTCTGATGGTATGAATATTGATCAACGAGTCACCTAAGACAATGTGGTGTCTAATGTTGTTCTTAATTGCCAATCAGAGGCCCATATAAAGGGCATAGACCTCATCCTAGTTGCTAGTTACCTTATCCAAACCACATGGATATGTAATCTGAACAATTCCTCGAGGGCCACATAGAACCCCTCCCGCACCATCCTCCCTTGGGTTTCCCTTCGATGCACGGTCAAAAATCACCAGGATCTATGGTAACTCGGTCCTCCATTGATTGAAATCTGAGTATGAGAGTCTTATTTCCAGTTTGGACGCGACTTTTATCTAACGAAGGTGGATATTGGGATATGTCTCATGTGTCTTATCATTTGCGTGTACCGGTATTTTTCCAACTTATCCAAGTTTGTGTCCCTAAGAGCCTTGTTTTGTCTACTCTCATGAAATTTTGATAACATGCTTTGTGCATTTAAGGATATGCCTCGAGGGGTGGCTACTTTATCTTAAAATATTCCCCGATTCTTGGTGAGCGAAACATCCCAACACACAAAATTTGGGAGAGCGCTCCATATTTGCTTGAATTGCACTTTGACTTTCAGATCGAGAGTAAGAGAAGGTTCATTTATCAAAAAAACGTTTCACTTTACTAGGCCATCTTGTGCAAGAAACAATTTACTGATAAATTAATGGTGAATTGTTAGAAAAATATTTTAGTCACTTAACTTTGCTAAATGGTATAATTAATGAAATTAACTAACAACTCCCGAATAACTTGATGGTGAATTATTAACATTTTTAATTAACAACTTTTAAGTAACTTAAAGACTAATCATTACTTTATAAATTTAACTATATTAATTAGTGAGTTATAAAATTTATATCTAATCTTATTAAGAAAAATATATAAATTGGAAGGATTAACAAAAATAATAATTAATGACTTAAGGATTAAATCAATATCTTTAAAAAAAAATGAATGATTAAACAAAATAAAAGCTATTATAGAAAAAAATGGCCAAAACCTTATGTTCTAGACATAAAGTGATTAGATGGTTTATCTTCTCCATAATACTAACAACTATATTTATCTATGACTTCACACCTAATTGGTCCATGATATCTATTTAAAGAATATAGAGGATCATTACTGATAATTAATTGTAAAAAAAATTGACCACTTTAATTGGGGCTATGTAATATTTATCTTTTGATAGTTTTAACCATGTAGTACAACCCTTTAACAAACTTTAACTAAACAAGTTGAATTTGTCCACTTTTTAAGTTACTCAAAAAAAAAATCTATTTAAACATTCAAAATTATTATTTATTAAATAATATTCTTAATATTAATATTTATATTTATCAGAAATTTTAGAACTAACTCTCATTATTCCAAAATTATAATTAATATTGATATTTATATTTATATTTTTCCCCAAAAATGGGCTAATTTTCATCATTAAATTTCTCTTAGTAGAATGTTAAATTCAATTAGGGTTGAAGCATCTCAATGCGTGAGAACTATTTAGTTCGTTTGAGGGTTTAAAAGATTGAGCGCATAGAAAGGATTCTACGGGCTGAAAGTAGGTGTACTGTTCATCTCACCGGTATGGAGGCTAGCAAGGTGTCTTGCGATTATTCACGGGGCCGGGAGGAAATAGGGGCCACTACCATTCATAAGAACTGGAAGGAAGCTCACAACAACGGCTCTGCTCCAGTAACGGATGGTAACCAGACTAAGCAGCTACCTGTTTCTACTCATTCAGAACAGAAATCCCTCGCGCACAAGTTGAAAGCCTCGAAAAGATATATCAAATCTCTTTTCTCAAAGGCCTCCAACACCAGAGTGCCCAATCACCATCATTCTCAGATTAATCTTAGCATCCAAAGGGAGAGATATGAGGGCGACGATGTAGCAACGGCCATTAGAAGTAGCCGCATAGGAAAGTCAGATGCGACTCATCGTAAGTCCTTCTCTGAAAGCTTCTTCTTTATTGGAGCACCATGCAAACCTAAACTGAATTCAAACCGCGCGTCTGGTAATCACAGCGGTGCACAATTGGGAAGAAGAATGATCAGTGCGAATCCGGGCATGGAGAATGACATCGAAGCAGCGATTGCTCACTGCAAACAATCTCTTTCAGCTGATCCAAAGAACACGATTGACACATGTGCTGAAATATATGCTGATAGTGATGTTCATTGTCATTCTCGGTCCAGTTCCAGCAACCATATTTCATTAGGTAAAACAGGTGGGTCAAACTCGGGTTCCTTAGATAGATTATAATAATAATAATAATCTATTTTTAAGGCTATGGACAAGTCAGTACACCAAACTAGCGTATGAGACCTTTTTGTTTGTGGGACAAGGGACCCCTTTTGTCTATTTGACTGGTAAAGTCTAAGAAGATATACATACCGTGCCCTCTCTGAATTTGAATCTGTGACCTCTTAAGTGGAAACACATGTTCTTAACCATTAGACCCACTCAAGCTGTAATAATAAGAGTTTATCATCGCTATATTATCATTAGTTCCAGTTTTGCAGTCAAAGACTCACATATTTGCATATCTGTGGGAGGACTAAAAAAGATATACTCTCCTTAGCCAGGCATAAGGAATAAGGGCTTATAATAAGAATGCTACCCATAATCATGAATGCTTATTAGAGTTGCCCCGCGATTGCTCCTCATAAGTGTTACTGTGTTTGCTGCATCACTGTGACAACGACTATGCCTACCATACCACTGAACTATGTATTTCTTAGAATAATTCTTTACTTAGCGGATTGTCTATAACTTATTTTGGAGTAGTTTTAATTTATTATAGAAACGCCATTGATTTCGTCCTAATATTAACAAATTTGATGCAGGAATTGGAATCACGAAGACGTAGAGCTAAACGCCACCAGATTTCGATTGGACATCCTGCAACGACTATTTTGTTATCTGTCCGTGAAAAATGTTTGCTTCTTACCAAAAGAATGCGTAATATATATGGGATCTCTTAGCATAATAATATATATGCGCCAGTGGGTATTTATCATAATATATATGCGTGGGATCTTTTAGCATAACCCACTGATGAAATAATTATGAAAGTGGATTAACAAGTATTACCAAGGTCCACAAATCATTTTAATCCTACAAAATTATCCAACTCCATGGGTGAATATATTGAATTATCCTTGTGTGCGTATATGCGTTCCCTTTGAGGTGTTGCTGGCAATGTGGCAGTGTCATTATAGCAGATCTTGTAGCTAAATATAATTTTTTTGTGTTTTAAACGAGTCTTGTAGCCTTGTAGTCTTGTAGCTTCACGGTTTACATTATTCTTGTAGCCTTAAAAACTTTACACTTTTTCCAGCTTTTTAATTTGACACTTAAAAACTTAATAAACTACCGAAACTTGGAATACTCATGTAGCTTACAATTCTTTGATACCAACACTTAATATGCCTATAGCGTTTTAAAAAACTGCAATATTGTCGTGTCATTTGAAATTTGCAATATTGTTGTAGCATTTAAAATCTGCAATACTGATAGTTCTATGGCATCCAAATTGAGCGCATGTAGCTTACAACCTCTATATTTTGCAATATTAATAAAGACGTTGGAGTTTAACACTCTTCACAATGCTTTTGATGTTTGTATTTTCAAAAAGTCTTGTAGATTTTAATTTCACCCATACATAACTCATAATATTTGCAACGCTTCTTAGCATACCATCATATAACTTCAATACTTATCATAATAATATTTTGTATTTTTAGCATAATAATATATGTGATAGTGGGTATTTATAAATTGTGATTTATTTTATTTTTAATAGATTTTATTTTTAATTAATATTATGTTTTTTAAATGATTTATCTTAAAAAAAATAGGTTGAAGATAATATTTCATCTCAAGGATTAAATAATAAATACTTTTGAAATCTAAATATATCATCTAAAATTATGAAAATTAAAATATTTTCTAAGATTATATTAATATTAAATTAAATATATTCTCTAAAATTATGGAAATTAAAATATTTTTAATATTAAATAAAGAATGTTTGTATAAATAATATATGTATAATGTGTAATAAAATATATGTATAAGATGTATAATAGGATGTGATGTTCCATGTAAGTTAAATTATTAGTTTATCAAATGAGGTAAATAAAAGTTTGTAATTTATGTGTAATAAAATATATTTATATGATGTATAGTAAAAAGTAGGTTTTTCTTGTAAATTAATTAATAAGTTAGTTAAGTGAGAAATAAAATGTTTTTAATTATTAAAATAAGTTAAAAATTTGAACGAGTAAAATGATTTAGTTTTATTTGATCTTTCTAAATGTTGATACCTTATTTTATGATTTGGAAAAAAATGTAGAATAATTTTTATTAAAAAAATAAAAATACAATTATATTATAAATATTTAGTAATTTCTTATAAAATTATTTTAAATTTAAAATTTGAATAAATAATAACCAACTTTTTATAATTTTTTTTTTTAAATAATTTTTAATCTCCATTTTATTAATTCAAAATGAAATAAAGGTTAATATATTTTTTAATTATTTAATTAGTAATATTTAGGTATTGCTCATTATTTTTATCTATCCCGTAAGAGGATAACCCCATAAATTTAAGTTAAACATGAACCACTCCTTAAATTAACAACCCAAAATAACAGTAACCCAATTAATGAATGAAGCAATTAATTTTCCCTAATCACTAACCCTAATTATTATGGTTGGTTAGAGTATGACACTCTAGATTATGGTCAAATAAAGTTATCCATTATTAATGCTACTAACCCATTAATAAGTAACCCCCTAATCATAAATCCTTTCAACATTGTCCAACTAACCCCTTTAACCTCCTTTGGAACATATACATTACATTTATTTATTAATATTTGTAAAAAAAAACTAATAATAAACAATCGAAATTAAAATAAAAATAAAAATCGAAATTGAAAGTAAAACTCATTTAAATAATCCTTATCCATTACAAACTAATCCAACTTTGATTTTGTGTATGATAATCATTGATTTGATATTGAATAAGGCCTTTCTCATTTAATATTTTTATAATTCAATTATATTCAATATCAAAATAAATAAGATTTATCAGTTTACACATTATTATTTAAAATTTTTATTTTTATTTTTATTTTTAACATTTTTAAGAATTAATTTAAAATACAATTCAAATTATTCTTATATTTTCTCAACCCTTATTTATTATTATGTAATCATATATAGGAATTAATAGAAATATTATTTAATTTAAATTTGATTTCAGTTTTACATTTTATACAAACAAATTTAAACTTCATTTTATTTATTTTAACATTTTCTTCAACCTTTATTTTTTTGGTATTTTGTTTTATTTTATCATTAAATACACCAAGAAAGAATATGTAAATCAATATTATTAGGAGTTGGAGTTCAAGATATTAGAAAAAAACACATATTTTCTTTATTCATCTATTAAAACTCCGGTAAAAAACAAATCTAACTAATATTGATATTTACATTATGTAAATCAATATTATTAGGAGTTGGAGTTCAAGATATTAGAAAAAAACACATATTTTCTTTATTCATCTATTAAAACTCTGGTAAAAAACAAATCTAACTAATATTGATATTTACATACTAAATGAAAATTTGGCATGACTTCCTACAACAGTATAGATTTCACAAAAGAAACTAGATATACACTTATGGGTTTACATATATATTATAATTGATAATAAAATCATAAATGATTAGGAGTAAAATTTCAAGTAATTATGATAACTAAAAGGATAATTCAGATATGCCTATGATGTACGAATAAATATTTTTAAAAGTTTTTAAATGGATCTGATAAATGTTAAAGAGTGAGTAAACACTAGTATGATGACATGCTACTAAATCCAATTTAATTTTAAATTATTTTGAAATGTTAGTTATTTGACCATTTCTAATGGCTCAAATAAAAATGTGAATAAGATATATTGTCATTGTTACAAATTCTTAAACAAAGTAGGGAGAGACTAAATAAATTTAAGATTACATATTAAAAAGAAGAATGAAGTTTATATATAAAAACATTAGATCACAATATTTGGATGTTTTTCATTACATGAAACTCACTTCATCAACAAAACAATTTAGTTTTAATTCATAAAATTTTGACTTAGCATTGAAGGAGATTGAATGAGTTAATAGTATCATCCTAAAGCTATCTAAGTAGTGCAATATTTCAATTGTTGAAAATTATTAAATAAAGTAAGGAGAGACAAGATGAGTTTAAGATTACATATTAGAGACGTCAATTATGTCCATATATAATAACATTATCACAATATTTGAATGTTTATCATAGTTTTTTAATTATTAGGAAACTTAATTCATCAAAAAAAACAAATTAGTTGTAATTGATAGAATTAAGCAAAGTAAGGAGAGACAAAATGAGTTTAAGATTACATATTAGAAAAATCAATTAAGTTCATATATAATAACATTATCACACTATTTGGCTATTTCTCATAGTTTTTCAATTAATAGGAAACTCACTTCATAAAAAAAAAGAAAATTAGTTGGAATTTATAGAATTTTGACTTAGCATTGAGGAAGTTAGTAGTATCATCCTAAAGCTAGTGGATTAAAGGAATATTTCAACCAAAGTTTAGTCAACTACGTCACTGGAATTTGTAAGGCTCAAGAATTACATCATGTTTGACCTCTTGACACGATGATGATAAGAACCATAGACATTTTGATAAAACACATAAGTAGTTTTTGTGAGGTGACGTTATTATTGGAAAATGAAGATAAAACTTATTAATGTTCCATGCATATCATATTTGTATAATTATTGAGGAGAAAGAAAGGATCCACTCATCATTACAAGTATATTTGAGCAAGTACTTGCATCAAGAAGATATTTTAGATACTTGAATACTATGATAAAGAAGTTCTATTAGAATGTTAAAGTTCATCGAGTACTTTTTACTAGTAATTTACATGTGATTAATCACCTAAAGTGTAATCATTGGGATGTTTTGACTAGGTACTAATGGCTACCCTATTAGCTTATACATGGAAAGTGTTATCAAATAATGCTACCAAACCACCTCAATGATCATATAGAATAATAGTAGGTTCCTAGGAGATGACATTAGTTTATTTTTTATCGATTTGGTGTTACTGCTAAGATATTGTAGTAAATTATCCAAAACAAGCCTTAGAGTGTTCTAAAAGATGTCATATTCCTATTTTTCAATGACCAAGTTTGCCTCCTAACATGTATTAAATCATGGTATTAAGTGCTATATCCTAAATGCATAAAATATGATATAGCGTGACTAACATATATCATTCACTTTAATTATGTCTAACTATGTAATATATAGGCCACCCACTTCGTATATGTATCAACATTAAGATTGATTTCCATAATATCCTTGATGCCCACATATTTAATTATGTTCTAGTGCATTTTCTCATTCTAATCTTGAAGGTCACATAAATATGAATTATGGTAGTAACTTACACTCAAGACAATATTAGTAGAACCAAGAAATTAAATGAAGTGTGGTGAAATAAACCAATACCAAGACCAAATTTGTTCTATATTCATGAGGGTGTATCCATAACTTTAGT
Organism: Picea glauca; assembly: GCA_000966675.3. Classification (NCBI taxonomy): domain Eukaryota; kingdom Viridiplantae; phylum Streptophyta; class Pinopsida; order Pinales; family Pinaceae; genus Picea; species Picea glauca. The sequence goes on along the minus strand of JZKD02S1787699.1, from coordinate 68,692 downwards.
TCAAATATAAGTGCATGGAAAAATAGAAAGAAATCATTCAGGGTGCATTGAAGGTAAAAGGAGGTGTTAATTTCATGAAAATAGATAGGTAAGTGTCAAGGGAGCCATGTAATGTGAAACAAGTAATAAAATCATATTAAAAATAAGTAATTTCATTTTTTTTTGTGAGAACTTGGTTTGTGGTGTTGAAAAACATCATTATTCGTATTGATGGATCTTGATCTGAATATGCTTCTTTGTATAACCAAATCAAGAGAAAGTCATGTTTTTAGACTAATGTAATAAAACAATTGTAGTCATCTCTAAATGCATGGAAAAAATAACAAAAATAACAAGAAAGTTATGTACCTTCAAACATAACATGAGAACAAATAGATTATTTTATCCCACTTATAGACTTAAATATGGCCATTCAAGTAGACCATATGGATCATCTATGTTACTAATGGTCTCCATAAATTTCTTGTGGTCAAAATGAGGTAGGAAGTATGTTACCTTTGACAATATATTTTTAGACCTTATTTGTAGTTGGATATTTGTAACAATGACTAAGTTCATAAAGTGATATATAGATGCACCTATTCTGTAATCCTTGAATATAACCACCAAGATTTTTTGAGTTTTGATTTAGTGTAATGTGTTTCCTCTACTTCAAGTGATCATCAAACATTTATAAAAAAAATTGTACATAATGTACATCATGGTATTTACATGTTTATGTAGGAGTAAACTACTTGAATATTATTATTTTTTATTCATTTTAATTTAACCCATGTCTATATGTAATATGAACAATTATGTTAACCTATATAAAATGATAATATTGGCTATATATCTCATTTTTTGGTTGGATGATATAGTTTTCATAAAAAATGACAATTAAGAGCATAGTAATGAGGAGAAATGTATCCCTACATATTTTAAATTTCTCATCTTTCCATCATGGCACATGGACATGCTAAACATATTATTGGGTTTTTTAAAAGAAATACTTGATGAAATCACATACTCATACCTGGTAACAAAAAATTGACGGAATACGTAGAATGTTACATTTTAAAACTATATGTCAAATTTCTAAGTGCAATTTGAAAGAATATGTTCCCTTTAAGTACACAACACTTACCTGGGATGTCAAAAATGTTATCTTTTTTCTTTCTTTCCCATCATCTAGTTCATAAGTAACATATTTGAAATCTACATGTTAGCCATCGTCATCCCAAGTTTTCACTCCTCAAATTCATGAATACAATGGTTCAATAATACCACTCCACCATACCTAGGGGCATTTCCTATCTAAACAAGACCATATCATTTTCATCCATTGAGCCTTGCACATGTGGTTCTTTGAATAATGTGTCTTTGTAAAATTGGTTGTAGTATGAAAAATAATTCATGCACATGGTTAATATAAAAAAAATGAAGAATGTCCATATTTGTGTCATAATAAAAACCAAATTCTATGTCTTTGACTATTCTAACATACCAAGGTTTTCATTTCACTAAATATATTTTCCCTAGGATCAACTCCTACTCAATCTTGAATATCTTATGAAGTTTTGTTTATGTTTTGTCAAGAAAGAGTTAGTGTGACATTCATGATCCCTACACTTATTCAAAAAATTAGGGTATTTCCATAAACAATGAACACCTTAAAAAACGAGACACAAAAACAAATAAAATAATAACACACTAGTTCTTTTACATTGTTGAAAACCTCGAGGAGGGAAAAAGTACATGGCCCCAACAGACTTGGCCATTTGAGGAAATATATTAATGAAAAAGAAAATTTGTAAAGAACAATTTATCATAGTTAATATTCAACAAATGAACCTCAATACTCTTTAAATAGAGACCATGGGCCAATCATGTGATAGGTGATGGATCAATTTAGAAATTAGTATATAGGATAATATGAACCATTGGATCACTTTATGTATAGAGAATATTGTGACCATCATATTACATAACTACAAATCCATACTAATGCTTACTAAAGTAACACACGTTTACCTAGAGATGAAATAGACCAAATGGATGTGATGTAAATCTTAAGTGTCTAAATATCCCAACATCCCTCTTTATAAAAAATTGACATAAGATTGAAGGATTTACAAAGGTGACACAATAGGATAAGGAAGGATTCATTAGATCCTATTTCCCCTTAATAACAATATCTTGAACACCTATCGTAGATGAAGGTTAGGAAAACTTTGTTTCTATAATAGGATTTCTGAAAATGTGTGCAGCTTGACCATGTCTAGGGAAAAATAACACTTCAAGAATGTGATCTTGAATGAGATTCTAATAAGGTGAATGTGTAGATCAATGCATTTACAATATTGATTTTGAATTGGATATTTGAGAGTTTTATGGAACTATTATTGTCACACCAAAGGGTGTTTCGATGATACTAGTGGAATCCAAAATCTAAAAGGATTTATGGAAGTCACAAGGATTATTGTCTTGCATTAATTACTTCTTGGTACTCTACTTTTTCTGAAGAAAATTAAAGAGCCTATTTATTCTTACAAGCGAGAATGATAGGTCTACAAACAATACTGAAAACATAACCTATAGTACACTTATGATCATCAAGTTTAACAACCCAATTGGAATTAGTGAAACCAACAAACAAGGGAGCCCCCCTAAACAAGGATTTATCCCAAACTGAATAATACCTTGGGTATGCAAAAGTATCCTTTTGGTTTCTTTCCAATGTAGTTTATGGGGTGTTTACATATATTGGGTAACAATACCAACAATAAAGGAAATATTGGGATGGTTATGAGACAAATACAAAAGGCTACCAACTAATCAATGGTACAATCTGGCATATACTTTGCTTGTAGTATAGGTGGAAGCAATTTTAGAACTAGAATGGAAGGGATATCTGACGTGTTAACACATAATATTGATCATGTAAACGAGGATTTATGGTTTTAAGAGCCTACATTTAACCATTTCTCCAAGTATTATGTCATGCCATCAACTAGCAGCCTCCTCAAAGTGTGCAAGTTATATTTGAGATGGTGTTGCGAGCTAGTTAAGGAGGAGCATTGTAGCTTGCATAGGTTGCAGGAACTCACTATAGATTTTAACCTTGTCTAATATTTACTGCAAACAAATTTTCAGTAAAAGAACAAAAAAGATACAATGGTAAATACAAACATTACACATAGATGTTTCCCCTCGAAACGAAAACTGGAAAAACCAACATATTCTATATTCATTCATCGCCATACATTGTTTACAATAAAATATGCATATAGGATCCAACGACATCCAAAAACCTAACCCAATAACCTCGATTAGTCCACAACCCTAATTCCTTAACCAGAAATACAAAACCATCGGTAAAGAATCTATGTGCCGAAAAAACACCTAAAGAATATAACACATACCCAACACTCACATTCGGACTTATCAACATCCATAGTAGTCGTATGAAAATCAAGTACTCCATGAGGTTTTTCATCTCGTTTGAAGATCGGGAAAGTGGTTTTGGATTTATTTTTTCCTTTGGGCACTACGAACTAGCACTGTGCACTGTTGACAAACGATGCAAACTCATTTCCTATAGCAGACTCTTCTAAATATTTCATCATAAATCCAAAATAGTGATGTGGGTTTTTATGAAATTGTTTGTGGAGGATAACGGTAATGTCATTGATTTGTTGTCCAAATTTCAGCCTGACCCAGTTTGTAATTCAACATATATAATTAAAACACCAATGTGGTCAAAACTAGCACTCCAAACTCTTTTTTTTCATAGTCGTTGGATATTCGCCTTGTTTGGAGATTTCCACATGTCAAGGAAGGTTTGAATGGTCTCCTAGGATTTTTTTGGACATGAGGGAAATGTGTTCCATCTTCATATCAATCAATATGACCTATTTCAAAAGGAATTTATCATCATAGACAAAATCCCAAAAAAATAGGAATTTGTTGGGCTTTTGTTGGAATATTTTCTAGCATGACTCCTAAATGGAGGAGGATCCTATGTAACTCCTTGGTTTCGATGTCCTTAGGGTATATAGAGATTATTCACTATAAATGAAAGGGGTTTTTATGAGAAAAGGGTTGGATTCATGAGCCAAGAGAGGAGAGAATTGAAGGAGAAATTTTAGTTACTCATTTGTAAGCCTCAGGGCCTGTCTGTAATGACGTTTTATGCCAGTAAAGATTCATGAGAGTTGTTATTAGATTTTCTTCTGTGTTTTTTAGTTTCTTTGTTATATTGCTGCTTGAATATATTGCAGGTTTTGAGTATCATAGTTTTCATTGATTGATAGATTCATGAACAACAAAGGATCTGTTGTAGCTTTCCCATTAAATTATTATTAATTGTTTAAGAAAATATATATCTATTGTAGAAAGGATATTTGTATAATGAATGTTATTCATTTTCTCATATTCACCATTCTTCTACTCATCATTATATATCCTTTTTTCTGATATATAGTTTGATTGTCATTGATCTATAGGATGTTATGATCCCATGCCCAATGGAATGCCTCTGTAGACTTTTTGCTACCCTCTCCCTTTATTTATAAATCTTGTTGATGAACCTACCTAAACCATTTTAATCCATTTATATTTCGATGGGTACTGGGATTACACTTACAAGAGTCTAAGTGTGACTCTCACTGCTAACATTTTTGGCACCATTTCTGGGGATGAAAGTGAAAAAAGATTTCCAGAGAGAATGACAACGATAAGATCCAGATCTTGATGGTAGACAAGATCAAGACACCAAATTGACTGCAATATTCTACCCGATGACTCCAACTTCATCATAGATGAATCTATGGGTGACTCCACTAATTTGAAATGGACAAGATTCTTTCTGAGAGGTATGCATTTTGTGATTTCTCAAATATATCTGGTTTTCCAAACCCCGTGCATGATAGAAGTGAATGGGAAGGTTTCCTTCCTAGGTTTAAAGGGGAAAATTGGGAAATGTCAGATGAGTTTTTACTCAATTTTCACGAGTGCATGCTTAAGTTGAAAGTTATACATGAATATGTACTCATCAAATTGTTTACATACTCTGTAGATGGAGAATATCATGATTGGTGTAGATCACTCCTAGTTGCTTGTATTACTTCACTAAGACATTTTCATGTTGCATTTTGTTATATTTTAATATAAATAGCTAGCTTACAAGGATTTGTTTTGGGAAATACCTAATTTTTGAAACAAATAGCTAATTTTGGAGCGCGCACAAGACGTGGCAAGAACGCAACATGGAAAAAAAGAAGGAAAAGTAGAATGGAGGAGGAAAAACAACGTGGTGTGCAAATAGACAAGCCTAACCATGATATGTTTAGGGGTTTTGACAAGATTGTAATGGCTATAAGATGATAAAATAGTATAAATAAGGACCTAAGAGGTCTAGAAAAGAGAGAGGATAAGGGAGAATATATCATAATCAGATAAGTAATTGACTGGTTAACAAGGATGATAAATAAGGAAGAAAGAACACAACCACACATCCCCATTCAATCGTAGATTGTAAACACTTGAGTATTGCAGTCAACCATCAAAACTATCTCGGGTGAGACTGCATTGTGCATTATGTGCGCAACGTTTCCTTTTGGTTTACCAGGAGGGTTGATAGTTTTTAAGGTTTTTTTTGGAAACTTATTGAAATACGAACATGGGAAATAGGGGCATTGTGTGCAAAGACATTAATGACAATCTGACAAGGTTCTCCAACAAGATTATGTCTTGTAATAAATGCAGGAAATAAGAAGCTCTAGGAGGGTTTGTTGTCCTAGTCATGTAGTGTGTGAAAGGAGTGATGTTTAGTTGGGCAGTGGACCTCCTAAACTAGTTTTTGGTGAATTGCAGATATGTGCAAGATAATGGAACTGAGTTCCATTACTATTGGCTCATCATTCTTATATCCTTGGAAGGGTGGAAGGAGATAAAGTTTTCAGCCTTCCTGGATAGGAAAGCAAAGTGTTATGCAACCAGGTATAATTCCCTTTGGTAGGGCAAGGACAATAAAAATTAATAGGAAAATAACGCAGTATTTGTGATGTTGGTGGAAAAAATACAACAATGAATAGCCAATGATTGGTGCATTCCTACAGAGGTAGTCCAAGAAACTGAAGGGATTACCAGGTTTAAGGCATCACATGTGGATCTAGGTCACAAGGGATCCAAATAAGGCATGGTTGGAGATGCAATATTGGGTCACCAAGGAGGAAATTGACTCGATAATCAGAGACTAGCCAGCGCAATGGAAGATTCCAGTAGTAAAACGAAAAATAAAACTAGCCATGATACAATCCAATAAGCCCAAGGAAAAGGATGAAGCAGGTTCCTCAACAAAAATAAATAGTACAATTGATAACACTAGAAAAGCCGCAGCATGGAATCAACCGTCAAGAAGTAGTGCAGTGCCTAAAAGACCAAGGAGGAAAAAAAGAGTGTCAAGGATAGACATCCAACAGTATACATGAAAGGGGGATACATCACAGGATGGTAAAGAAAGGGTATAGGTTACAATGAGTTGGGTACAACCCCCAAAGATGAAAACGAAGATAGTGTAGGTAGAAAAGGTGCGCAAAAAATGAAATATATCAGAGAATACCCAATCATCATTGTGACAAACGATGATGCTGAGTTTGTCGCAAGCAATGTCCAATACAGGGGGAAGAGGTGGTTTTAATTGTAGAGGTACAGAGAGAAGAGATGATGTCCAAGATCATAGAATTCCATGAAACTGTAGAACAATTACAGAGTCAAGCAGTACCACAAGTCAAAGCACAACGACACGAAAAGACACAGTGACCCCCTGCGCAAGAAGAAGGAGAGGAGACAGTTTAGTTGCTAGTGCAAGGCAGAGACACATTCATAGTCAGTCACCAAATGATCATAATGGATGAAGAGAGTGCACAGAAAACCATAGGAGAAATTGAGCAATTTGAGGTAATCATGGTGAAAATACCCACCAAGGAATTATACAAACTCTAGGCCCATATAATGCAAGAAGTTCAATCTAGATCCTGCACGAATGCAACTAACTTAGAGGTGGATAGGGGAGTCACCGAAATGTTACAAATCACATGTAATCAAGTGAACTTAGATAAAGAGAAGGAGAAAGAACACGTGGATAAGCTAGAGTAGGGTTATGTTGGAAACTTGTTAGTTTTTGAGGGTTAGGTCACAGGCAATAAGCTAGAGTAGGGTTTTTGATTGTATTACTGAAGATGTAATGTGCGCAGTGTAATATTTTGCAGCAGAATAAATAAAAGAGGAGAGAAGCCAGATCTTTGTGGATGTAGCCCCAGGAGGGGGTGAACCACGATAAACATTGTGTTATGTGTGATTGTTAATGAATGATTTACTTTCTGTTGATCATTATCTTATTGATGAATGGTTAAAGAATATTTATAAGCATGCATGTATAGAATTAGAGACAAATAAATCATAAAAGTAGTTGACTAGTTAACAAGGATGATGCATAAGGAAGAAAGAACACAGCCACATATCCCCATTCATTCCTAGACTACAAAAGACTGAGTATTACAGTCACCCATCAAATCTATCTAAGGTGAGACTACACTATGCATCATGTGTGCAGCGTTGCCTCCTAGTTTACCAGACAATTGATATTTTTTAAGGGTTTTGTTGGAAACTTGTTGAAATCCGAACTTGGGTCAGCCCAAGAAGAAGTAAAATAAATAAGAGCCAACATATTCCTCGGACAATGGACCATGGGGAGTTTTTAGTTTCACTATATAAGTAAGGAGTTGATGTCCCGTTGTCCACTATTACTCGATGGTGGTGTGTTGCATGAAAAATGACCCACATGTCCTAACATGAGAGGTCCATGTGTCACGCATCGATGGTGCCATGTGTCACCTCATTTTGGATTTTTTGGGAAGAGATTCATAGGAAAAATGGGTGCCATGTGTTAAGAACCAAATATCAAAATAGCATAAAAACCTTAGAATAAGTACTCAACGACTTGAAAAGTAGATAATTTTAGATAATAAGCCTCTTTGACGGGGAAACCTCCTTATACACCACATAAATTTACAAATACAAGATGTTCCAAAATAAAAAGGTCTACTTGGTATATATAAGATACTAGGAGGTACAATTATAAGTAATGGACCCAAGCCAACATAAATAAAATAACAATACTAATGTAATATGCCCAAATTAAGGGGTAATGTGCCACTATTTAGGGCTTAACATGCCCCTCCCCTTCCTACAAGTGTTGTCCGCAATGCTTGAGTAATTTTGGATGCTTCTATATAAACGACTCATCTTCCCAAGTGGAATCTTCAACATATAGTTTCTTCTAATTAATGAGATACTCTCAAATGGATGTATTCCTCACTTGGTTAATTCTTGTGTCTATGACAAATTCAGGATCCAATATGATTTTTCCTTCCTCGTCAAGTTCTGGTAATATAGTTTGAACTAGGAAATTTTCACCTATAACCTTCTTTAAGCATGAAACATGGAAAATTTGGTGTACTCACAAATATGTAGGCAACTCCAATTTGTATGCCATAGTACTAATCTGTTGCAACACCTTATAAGGGACATAATACTTTGGTGATAATTTATCATCGTTATTAGCTTGCTTGAGGGACATCTATTTGTATGGTAGTAGTCTTAAAAATACCCAATCCCCTACTTCAAAACTTATTTCACTACAATGTTGATTTTCTTGTTATTTCATTAGATTATGTGTCATGGTCAGGTTTTCCTTTAAGAGTTGGAGAAATTGTCCTTTAAGAGTTGGAGAACTTGTTGTTGACATGATCGATGTGATCTTCCAGTGGTTGAACCTTAGATTTTTATTCTAGAGAAGAAGTGAAGGACAGTGGGTGATATCCATAGAGCACCATAAATGGTGCCATTTGTTTTGTAGTATGAAAGGAAGTGTTATACCACCATTATTCCAAGGGTAACCACTTAAACCATTTTGTTTGTTTATCAGAGACAAAGAAATGAAGGTAGTCTTCCAAACATTTTTTCACTATCTTGGTTTGTCCATCAAATTGAGAATGATAAGATGAGATATGAGTCAATTGAGTACCCAAACAAGAAAATAATTATGTCCAAAAATGTCCAGTGAAATGGGATCTTTATCACTTACAATAATCTTTGGGCTTCCATGTAGATTTTGAAAGGGTGAGAGAGTGCACAAAAGTGTGAGTACTTGGTCAGGCTATTGAAAATCACCATCATGACACTCTTTCCTTCATATTTTAGTAACCTTTTAATGAAATCCCTGGAAACCTCCTCCGAGTGATGACTTGGCATGGCTAATGGTTGTAAAATACCTAGGGTCTTAATTATTTCCACCTTATTTTATTGGAAAACCAAAGATTCTACCACAAAACTTTAAACATCAATTTTAAGTCCATCCCAAAAAAATTCCTTCTTGACCATGTGGTAAGTTTTCAAAAATTCCAAGATCCCTCCTACGAGAGAGGTGTGCAATTCCAAGAGTACATTTTGTTTGAGTTTGGATTTCTTACATAAATATAAGATAGATTTGTACCATAGTGAATATTTTTCCATGTAAATGTATCTGATGCATTGGAATTTTTCTATAACTATTGAATGAGAGTCCAAACTTTTTCGTCATTCTTCCATTCATCCCTTGCTTCTATTATCCAATTAGGTTGGATGATTGAGATAGCACAAAGAAAAGCCTCAACATATTCATCATTTATTGAGAGTGCATTTTCCACAATATTTTTCTTCCCTTTTTTGTAGATGATTTAAAAATCATAACCCAACATCTTGGTCACCCATTTTTGGTGTTATTCTAAAGATAGTCTTTGTTCCAACAAGTATTTAATACTATCATAATTTTTTTTGACCTTGAAGTGGTAAGGGAGCCATTTCTTCAATGCATGTAGTATTTCCATCATTTCCTTCTCATGCATGGGTTTGTGTAATTCCTTTCCCTTCAGTGCTTGACTTTCAAATGAAAGGGGCCTTCCTTCTTGCATTATAACAACACCAATGCCATTTCCCGATTCATCACATTCCAAAATAAAGGTTTTTGTACCAGAGGTTTCACATGGCTTCTTTAATTTCTTCAAATGATTGGGTTGCCTCTATTGTCCATGAAAATGCATCCTTCTTAGTTAATGTTATTAACGGTTTTGTTATTCTTCCATAGTTTCGAACGAACTTATGATAGTAACCTATCAAACCCAAAAATCCTCTAAGATTCTTCAATGTTTTGGGAATTGGCGAGTCCATCATGGCCTTAATCGTGTTAGGTTATATCTTGACACCTTCATGAGATACAATATGACCCAAATACTCTACATCTTTTACCCCAAAGAAACATTTGGATGGTTTTGCATATAGTTGTTTCTCCTTCGCAAGGCCAAAAGACATGACCAAAAATTCATAATAGCCTTCATGAGTTCACATTGTTTTTTTTGGGATATATTCTTCCTTCATTCTAATCTCATGATACCCTAAACGAAGAGCCAACTTTGTGAAGTAGATTGCTCAATTTAGTTCATCTACAAATTCATCAATGACGGGAATGGAAAACTTATCTTTAATAGTTATCTTGTTGAGCTCTCTATAATATGGAAACATATGCCATGAACCCTCTTTCTTGAGTACGATTACCACCGTGCAAAGTAAGAACTTTGGCTAGGTATAATAATTCCATCCTCTGACATTTATTCAACCATATGCTCAATTAGGCATATGTAAGGCCTAATGTTAGTAGGAACACTCCCAATATTTAGGTGAATAGCACGATCACGATTGCAAATGGGTGGAAGACCTGTGTGAATATCTTCAAATACTTTGGAATGCTTATCATTGATCCATTGGATATCTAGAGGAATATATCGCCTATATGTTTGAACATGTACTGAGTATAGTTTCACAATTACACCATGATGCCCCTTTTTCAATAATTTTTTCATGCCATTAGAGCTTACCACCTTACTCTGTTTCTCAGTGACACCCCTTAACCCAATTTTCTTTCCTTCCAATGAAAATTTCATGAAAACTTCTTGAAAATTAAAAGCCATTGTTCCCAATGATTGTAACTATTGAACTCCTAGTACAACATCAACACCACCAACAGAGTATAATATATGATGTAGTATTGCAATATCTAAAAAGAGTTTTTATGACAATAGTTTATGTTGTTAATGCAAGTAAGAACGGAGAAACTTCATGAGAATAACGTGAAACATTGCATCATTCTATGCATATTTCTACATAGATGTGATCTGCCATTTTCTATTGAGGAATACGAGCCAACTGTTTTACCGAATGGAATATGGTTGCTATCGACCCAAACTGGGTTTCTCCGGGTGATTACTGATTACTAGCTGTTGTGCTGGAACTGGATCGAGAATCACAATGAACATGACTATCGTCATATATTTCAGGATTTAGGGTTTTTCGTTGTAGATATTTGGAGGTTTCGATCATGTTCTTTGGATCAGCCGAAAGAGATTGCTTGCAGTGACCAATCGCTTCTTTGATGCTTTTCTACATGTCCGGATTCGCACTGAGCATTATTCTTCCCAAATGTGCACTGCTGTGATTACCAGACGTGCGGTTTCAACTGAATGATTTTGAATTCGGTTTAGGTTTCAATGATGCTCCCTTAATAAAGAAGAAGCTTTCAGAGAAGGACTTACGATGAGTCGCATCTGAGTTTTCTATGTGGCTACTTCTAGTGGTCATTGCTCCATCGTCGCCCTCATCGCTCTCCTTTTGAATGCTAAGATTAATCTGAGAATGATGATGATTGGGCACTCTCCTGTTGGAGGCCTTAGAGAAAAGAGATCTTGGATATATTTTCGAGTCTTTCAACTTGTAGGCGAGGATTTCTGTTGTGAATGAGTAGAAATCGGTAGCTGCTTAGTCTGGTGACCATCCGTCACCATCCGTTACTGGTGCATAGTCAATGTTGTGAGTTTCTTTCCAGTTCTTGCCAAGTTTGTAATGAGTAACATCACAAGACTTATGAATGGTAGTGGAGCCTAATTTCTCCGAGTCCCGTGAATAATCACAAGATCCCTTGCGAGCCTCCATACCGGCGAGATGAACAATACACCTATTTGCAGCCCGTAGAATCCTTTCTATGCACTCAGTCTCCTAAACCCTCAGACGACCTAAATAGTTCTCACTCATTGAGATGCTTCAACCCTAATTGAATTTCACATTCTACAAAGAGAAATTTAATGATCTATCAGTTTGAAAATTCACCATTATTTTATGAAAAATATAAATATAATTTTCATTATTCCTATATTTGAGAAATTTTAATTTTGGAATAATGAGGGTTAATTCTAAATAATAATTTTGAATGTTTAAATAGAATTATTTGAGTAACTTAAAAAGTGGACAAATTTAATTTGTTTAGTTAAAGTTTGTTAAGCTGTTGTACTACATGGTTAAAACTATCAAAAGGGAAATATTACATAACCCCAACCAAAGTGGTCAAAATTTGTCACAATTAATTATCAGTAAATGACCCTCTATATTCTTTAAATAGATACCATGGACCAATTAGGTGTGAAGTCATAAATAAATATAGTTGTTAGTATCATGGAGAAGATAAACCATCTAATCACTTTATGTCTAAAACATAATGTTTTGACCCTTTTTCCCTAATAGCTTTCATTTTTTTTAATCATTCAATTTTTTTAAAAGATGATTTAATGAAGTCATTAATTATTATTTTTGCTAATCCTTCCAATTTATATATTTTTCTTTATAAGAGTAGATATAAATTTTAGATAAGGTTTTATTAAAAGGAGGGAGAAGAGTGTGTTGTGTATGGACTCATTAGTATATTGAGAGTTGGTAGCTGTAATCATAGAAATGCATAACTTATTAATTAGTATAGTTAAATTTGTAAAGTAATGATTAGTCCTTAAGTTAGTTAAAAGTTGTTAATTAAAAATGTTAATAATTCACCATCAACTTATTGGAGAGTTGTTAGTTAATGTCATTAATTATACCATTTTGCTAAAATAATTTGCTAACAATTCACCGTTAATTTATCAGTAAATTGTTTCTGGCACAAGATGGCCCAGTGAAGTGAAACATTTTTTTAATAAATGGACCTTCTCTTACTCTCGATCCCAAAAAGACAAAGTGCAATTCAATTAAATATGGAGCGCTCTCCCAAATTTTATGTGTTGGCATGTTTGACTGACCAAGAGTCGGGGAATATTAGAAGAAAAAATAGTCACCCCTCAAGACATATCCTTAAAGGCACAAACAATGTTATCGAAAGTTCACGAGAGTAAACAAAACAAGGCTCTTAGGGACACAAACTTGGATAAGTTGGAAAAATACCGCTACACGCAAACGATAAGACACACAACACATCTCCCAATCTCCACCTCCCTGAGACAAAAGTCGTGTCCAAACTGGAAATTAAGACTCTCACACTCATTTTTCAATCAATACAGGGCCCATTTACCACAGATCCCGGTGAGTTTTGACGATGCATCGAAGGGAAACCCACGGGAGGATGGTGCGTGAGGGGTTCTATGTGGCCCTGGAGGAATTGTTCGGATCACATATCCATGTGGTTTGGATAAGGTAACTAGAAACTAGGATGAGGCCTATGCCCTTTATATGTGCTTTTGATTGGCAATTAAGAACAACTTCAGACACCTCATTGTCTTAGGTGACTGGTTGATTAGTATTCATACCATCAGAAGGAGGAAAATCCCGAAGAAGAGGAAGCTCCACTCTCTATACCAAAGATTTTTTTGGGAAATAAAGCAATTTGAAAAAATCAAATTGATGCACATAGAACGAGCGATAAATAAAGAGGCTCACGCATTAGCTAAGGATGCAACAACAAAGGTGTGGGTGCATTGGAGATCAATGGAATGAGGATCTACATGTACATTCCCTAATCTGAATCACATGTCTATAAAAGCCGGTAAAATGGCACGTCATTATGGGCAGGAGTCATGGGATGAAACGTTAGATAAATTGGAATTGCAATGCGAGTAGCTCGCTCCAAGGCCAATAGTCTCATATTCAACATCGACCCAAGGACATGAGGACCAGAGACAAGCTCACACGAATATGGACCTAAAATTCCCATCCCTAAATGAAGATCATAGGTTCCAGTCATAAGTTTTATGTAACATTCATATTTCTCTCAACTTGTAATTAATCATTGATCATGATCACCATGCTATGGCATGGGAATAATGTAAATATTTTGTTGTTTGAATTTCCCATAATTGAATGTGGGGGTGAAGCCTTGAATTATTTACTATGATATCACTAGAGGAAATAATGGGAAAACTAAAAGACATGGTTCATTATGTCAAATGACCCCAAATTTCTCCTTCTTGGGAATAATAAACCCCTCCCCGATCCCAAGGAGAGGAATCAGTTAATGAAGGAAGGAATGGGGGTTGAATAATCAACCACCCCCATGAATGGAAGCATCGTTTAGATGAGGAGACAAGAGACAATCAACATGAAGTACCGCAGATTCCTGGAGAGACTCAGGATGACCTGAGTTTTCCTTCTGATGGAAGGAACGGGATGGGTCGAGAACTATCCTAGAAAAAGGTAGGCAAAAAAATATACATGCGCAAAGAGAGATTTCAGGGAAGATGCGCATGTGTGAGGCTTTGCACAAAGCATGAGAGATACTAGACAAGAGTGCATGCTCAAAGGGGAATGCATGACCCGGATATGTAGAAGAAAAGAGGAAGGAGACGAGATTGATGTTGAGAAAGCATTTAATAAACCTCGTAGGGATGTTGTGACAAAGAGGAGGTCTCCGAGAAATGGAATAGATTCCCTCATGATATCATGGATTGGCACAAGGGTTGACAGAGTGCTAAGAGTGAATTCCTCTGAGCCTATGGTTGGGTGGAAAGGCAGACACCCACAGTCAGTTATATGGCTACAACATGTAATAGATAATTATTTCTTGAACCCTATGAAATTGAATTTAAATGCATGATTGAATGTTTGTGTATGTGACTAATATTTGCAACGTTTAATTTATAATGAGAATGTATAATTGTTCTTCTATAATCCATTGCATGTGAATGAGTGTAAGGTGATAAGTTGGGCCTTTGGGTTGGTTCGAAGGTACCCTACCCTATGTTAGAACCTAAAGTTATATGAATTTGGAGGGCGCTTCCTTCAAACCAGTAGCCTAAGAAACGATATCCTCATTCCCACAGCCTTAACCAAACCTTGGCTAAGAGTAGAGCTTACATCGTGAGATTCATTAGAGGGTCCATATGACCAAGGTCTTGAAACCCTGCACTAGTATGAAATGATCTAGCTCTTATTGGCTTTGGAGCTCCAGGATGTTAAAAATTGACAACCCCCAACACCCCTGAATGTCGGAGTTGCGAAGTATTGTGGACCATCGATCTTCGGATCCTTCGGGATCCCTCTCATTCGTTAGATCGATCCTAGTGAATGGGTAACACTAAGTACTTACAAGAAGTCCCAATCCAAGATATTTGAGATAGATATGAGCTAGGATTATTGTCGGAGTGCCGAAGGCTTGAGTAACTTAGCGTGATGATCTCACCTAAGGTGATGTGTACCCTGAGTGGGTGAGCCACGTGTCAGTCCAATTCGGAACCTTCACAGATATTATGGGTCAATTAGACCTCCATAGGTGTCACCAGTTGATTTGGACACATGTCAACCTTTCCTTCTTCCAAGTATCTTACATTGGATCGTCATCATGGTCATACTGACGCTGACCCACTCTGGGAGTAAAACAAAAATGCCACGATGAAATTGTAGAAGAGAAGGGATATCAGGAAGACGTTAGTGGGAAGTTTGGAATTCAGAGCTTTGATTGATCTCCCAAAGTAGGAAATTCTAGAATACTTCCAGAGGCTTTCATTCCCGGAGTGACGTTAACGTGGACTCCTTCTTGATGTGTCACATGTCTCTCATATTTGTACATTTTACAGACCCTATGTGCTCATTAGGATGTGACATGTGTCACCTACCATGAGGCCATGTGTCATCCTCGCCTCACCATGTGTCATCCGCTTGCCACTTATACGCGATCACATGTACGAGTGGAAACTTCAGGAGATCAGGAGTTTGGAACTACGGAAGGTCTGGGATGTTGGGGTGTATTCTTGAAAAGTGTCGAATTCCAAATTCTTGTATTCCTGTATGAGGACGCGGCTCGGCCATTGGATTTAATGGTGAATGTATTTCCATCATGGATGCAGGAGTGCTGGGAATCCCTAGGGATTCAAAAACCTTGTATGGTACGAATGTGATGGACCCATGTGGATGCCACGTGGCCTCAACTAATAGCGCCCAAGGAACTTTGGGAGGCCATAACTTCTAAAATAAAGGTCATGTTAGATCCTCGTAGCACCCATTAGAAATCTCGTGGAAAGCAGAATATGGTGGAGATATCAGAATTATGATTTGATATGGTTAGGGGAAATTGAAATTATGATGCCCCATCCCTAGAAAGGGTACTTAGGGTTCAGGTGTGTTACATTTTCTCTATCTATATGCATAGGATTTTTTGGAAATATAGATTTTAGGAGATCAATTGTATCAGGTTAGAAGGGAAAGCATGTTTTGTAATCAAACCTTAAGGCTTTTCTGGATGAATTCTCAGCTCTTGAAATACTATTTGAGACAGGAATGTGGTTGTAACTCTCTGGCGTGCATGCACACCATTTATAAATTAAAGTTTATGTTAAAAAAAATTATTAAAAAATTGTTAACTAATACTATTAATATATTCGTTAACTATATGGTGGCTAAAGTAATTCGCTAAGGGCCTTTCACTCTTTCTTGTTTAAATGTAAAGTATTATCTTTTACTTTTAAGATTACAATTTATATCTTCAGTTAGTTAATGTTATGGGCCTTCATTTTGTTGATTTATTTAAGTTTATTCAATTCATCTACATGTAATCAAACTATTATTCATTGTTTTTCTTATTGTTTCAAATTATATATTTTTATATTCAAATTTTGGAAAATATCATCAAAAATTTTATCAATGAAAAAACAAAAATGTAGTCAATCTAAACAAATTTTTTATAGTTTCAAGCCTTCGACAAGGACTAAAATGATATAGAGTGAGTGTAAGCTAATGATGGTCTCTCATGAGGCATTATTGGCACTGCAAACATGGAAAAACAACAATATGATAACTTGGAAGGATTATTCAAGGTTCTTTTATAATGGAATTTGAATATGATCTAAAAAGATGAAATGTAGGAAATTAAATAAGATTTTTTAATATGAAACTTTTATTTATAGAAATTGTGAATAAATATGTGAAATTTGAATTTTTCTGAGAGTATGTTATTTTTCTATCAAAATAAAAGGTATATGTCTTCGTTCATGCAAGTGTTGAGTAACTTAAAGATGCAATTTCCTTCCAAAAACCTCTATAATTGTAGAGAACATGTTGTTCTAATGTGTTGCAATTTTTCAAAATTTATAATATTAATTTTTTATATATTTTTAAATTGTGGAAGTCGATATATCCTTGAAATTATAACACCTTTTGTTCGTGTAGGCTACATGGGTCTCAACATTATAAAATTTAATTATTATTTTTCTTAAATTGTAGATATAGATCTCTTCTATTGCGACATATAACTCATTTGAAAAACCGTTTTAGTTGACAAAAAGTTATAGTAGAAATAAAAGAGGTATGTATTATAGGATTGTTTATATGGAAAGATAAAAATAGATTAAAAATAGTAAACAATATCAATTTTAAATGAAATCTGTATATTTGGAATCTACGTAGTCGACTCTATTTGTGTACATAGTTTCATCAACAATGTATTTGTGTAGCCTATAGAGAAATTGTGTCAAAAACACATAATTCATAAAAATGGAGTTTTTTTATGTATTTGCAGACCAAACTACTAAGTTTTTCATCCCAAACCTACATCTGAGGTAGCAAACTCAACAAAAATGTATGTTGGATTTGTCACCCCCCCAAGAAAAATTCAAAATGAAAATATCATGTGAACACTTTAGAAACACACATGTGTTCCTAAAGCAAAAGAATGCTATTAGGAACATGAATGCACAATCATCCCTTTTAACACAAAATCTCTCTCTCTCTCTCTCTCTCTCACT
>JZKD02S1787699.1:29507-48220 GCA_000966675.3 Picea glauca | reverse complement strand
ACCCACTAGTGCTCATCCACTAGGGGCACATCCATAGGGATGTCCATATCTCTGGCTCACTACATTACATAAAAGAACCACTTCTTCACTAGTGCTCGACCACTAGGATCACGTTCACCCGTGCTCATCCACAAGCATGTCCACTCAATATATCTTCTTTCCCACTTCATTACACAAGAGAGTCATTGGAAGTTTCTCATCAAATCTTCTTCTCATAAGAGGATAATACACCATATTCATTTATGTTCTGATGACGATGCACCCAACACTTTGGGATTTCACACATTCACCTTGTGCTCAGCCACATGCACATCCAACTCTGTAGATCACCTTTCTCACTTTATTACACAAGAGAATCATCTGGAGTTCTTCTCAACTCTCTGTATGGAGGAGGTCATCTCTATGTTCCATCTCTGTCTCAAATAGGAACCACACACCCTTCTCAGAGGATTTCTCTCAGGTCTGTAAGTTGGAGAAAGTCTCACATAGCTACAATGATCCACATCTCACAGGTTTGTAAGCTCGAGAATTTCTCACATATCTGCAATCAACAACACTCCCTCTCAGCTAGGGAGGCATTCTTCATCATGCCAAGTCTGACATGGATGTACTTTGAACTTTGTCTTAGCTGGAGTCATCAACACTCCCTCTCAACTAGGGAGGCATTCTTCACCAATTTAGTTTGGTGAATATGTCTGCAATGTGCTCATGTGTAGGAAGGTATTGCATGTTTACGATTTTTCTCAGCATCATATATTTGATATAAGGATATTTCATCTCATCGTGTTTCTATCCATCACAAAATAGTGGGTTCTCAAGGATATTTACACATGGCTCTTGTTTATTGTCATAGGATCCATCTCATGGTCAAGTAAATCTGTCAGAGGCTTGAATTCCACATGGCTTCTATTATTTGATGCTATATACTATGCTTTTGTGGTACTCAAGGCCACACTATTTTTTTTTGTAAATCACTAAATAATGGCTCATTACCCTTTAATTGGGGCATATTACATTAGTAATGTTATTTTATTTGTGTTGTATTTATTCCATTAGTTGTAATTGTACCTCCTAGTCTCCTATATATACCAAGGAGACATTTTCATTTGGAATCATCTTATATTTGGACATTTATGTGGGGTATAAGGAGGTTCTCCCCTCGAAGAGGCTTATTACATGAAATTATCTTTTTTTCAAGGCGTTGAGTACTTATTCTGAGGTTTTTCTATGCTATATTGATATTTGGTTCTTAACATATGGTATCAGAGCTCAAGGTTTTGGGGTTTTGCTGCTACATCTGAGACAACTTGGAATTTTTGCAATAAATTTTTTTCTACAACATTTCAGAAAGAATGTCTTTGATGATATTTATTAGATAGATCAAGGTAGGTTGGGTTAAAATTTTAGCTCCTGAGGCATTACAATTTCAGAGATACAACCTATGTAAGATAGGGTTCTGGAATCATCCTGAATTGATTCATTACAGAATTTTATCTATAAAATTGTTTATGTAATGTTTCAAACCCTAAAACCTAGAGGATATTAACATAAATTATTAAGGTATCTTTGGTAAACACTTCAGCTTCTGGGTCATCCTACATTTTTAGATACACCCTGAGGAAGATAGGGTATCTCACTAGTCCTATTGACTAGTCTCAATCAGGTGTGCCAGGTAAAACAATCATAACTTCTTACTTGATTATCCAAATTGAGTGATACTAGTGGGCATTGGATAGTGGACAGTCTGTAGTATTTTTGGTACAATTTTCAAAATTTTATATCAATTATTTTGTGTTGTGCACGCTATACAAGTGAGATCTCTGGGAAAGGCCAAAAATCACCAAGTTGTGGAGAACTTACCATAAATTCAACTTGGCACATCCAATTTTGATCAGAACTATGGCATTGCAGAGAATAAATATCAGAGAACTCCAAAAAATAAAATTTCATACCAATAAGGGCCGAAATTTTGGATATACAATAAATGGAAGATTATCTAGCAGAACCACCTCAAAATCAAGGTTTAAAGTGATACTTGGCCAACATGCCACAAAAAAAGGGAACTTCTACACCAAATAAGCCTCCAGACAGTCCTACTTGGACTCTTTATGAAGGTGAAGAAACGTGTAGGGACGCAAATGATTTACAAAAGAAGACAGTAACAAAAGATGAACTACAAGAGATGAGGGATTTAATAAATACTAAGATGGATGGATTAAAAGGGGAGATGATGGAAGGATTGAAAAATTTCCTAATAGATAGGACACCTAAAAGTGAAAATGTATCCCATCAAATTCATGATGAGGAAACAAGGAAGATGAATCAATAATGGAGAAACCCCAACTTTGGGTTGAAGACCAACCACTTTCCTAAGATGGATATGAGGAATTTTGATGGCAAGGACCCAATCACATGGATACTTTAGATGGAGCAATTCTTTGATCTACATAATGTGCCACATAGACAAAAGGTACATATTGCTTCTTTATATTTAGAACCCAATCAATTTGTGTGGTATTGATGGCTTTGTTCTTGAAAATCACTTGTCAATTGGATAATTTTCAAGGAAGAAATGATAACACACTATGAGGATACAAGGAACAATACCAACAAATATAAACCACAGAGGAATTGATAAATCTCAAGCAAAAGCATCTAGTTATAGAGCACATTGAGAACTTCAAAGATTGAATATAAAGGGAACAAATATTCCAGATGAGGACTCGATTGATGTATTCATAGGAACTTTAAGGGATAACATTCAACATGAGGTTTGTCTTTGGGAACCCAAATCATTGGAGAATGCATTTAGGGTGGCAAGAAATGTTGAAATTAAAAATATGACTATGGCTACTAAAAGGACCACTCCTAACATCTATCGAGAGAATAATATTCCTTCTTCTAAAACACCTCAACCTACCAAGTTGACATCTCAAAAATTGGATGAAAGAAAAGGAAAAGGATTGTGCTTTAATTGTGATAGCAAGTACAGTAAGGGACATAACTGTGGCGAGAAGAAATTATTCTACATAGATTGTGAAGAGGAATAAGAACAAGAACAAGAACATGAACCATATCAAGATGAAAATGTAGACGCAATTTCTTCTGAAGAGTTAACTCCCACAATATCGTCTAATGAAATGGATGGAATTATCACTCCTCAAACCCTCAAGATCTAAGGATATATCAAAAATAAAAAGGTGATAGTCCTAATTGATTCTGGTAGTACTCATAATTTCATTCATTATAAATTATCTAAAGCTCTCAATTTCTTTGTATATCCAACACCAGAGTTTCAAGTAATGATTGCATATGGAGGAACTATCAATTGCTCAGGAAAATGAAATAAGATCAATCTTACCATGGGGGAATATGTAATGAATATTCCAATGATATCTATACCCATGGGTGGTGTTGATGTCGTACTAGGAATCCAATGGTTACAATCATTAGGAGCAATGGCTTTTAATTTTCAAGAACTTTTCATGAAATTTTCATTGGAAGGAAAATAAATTGAGTTAAGGGGTATCACAGGGAGACTCAGTAAGGTGATAAGATCCAATGGAATGACAAAATTATTGAAAAAGGGGCATCGAGGTGTAATTGCACAACTATGCTCACTAGATGTTCAAACACATAGGCCATCTATTCCCCTAGATCTCCAAGGGATCATTGATAAGCATTCTGAATTATTTGAGGATATTCACAAAGGTATTCCACCCACTTGAAATCATGATCATGATATTCACCTAATTCTTGGGAGTGTTCCTCCTAACATCAGGCCATATAGATACCCTAATGCCCATAAGAGTGAAATTGAGCACATGTTTGAAGAAATGTTAGAGGATGGCATTATTAGACCTAGACAAAGTTCTTACTCTGCATCGGTGGTAATGGTATTCAATAAATATGGATCATGGCATATGTGTCTAGATTACAGAGAGATCAACAAGATCACTATTAAAGATAATTTTCCCATTCCCTTCATTGATGAATTGTTAGATGATCTACATGGATAAATCTATTTCACAAATTTGGATCTTCGTTCAAGGTATCATCAGATTAGAATGAAGGAAGAAGATATCCTAAAAACAACATTCTGAACTCATGAAGGCCATTATGAATTTTTGGTCATGCCTTTTGGCCTTACAAATGCACCTTCCAAATTTCGAGGGTTGATGAATTCCATTTTCATTCCCTTCCTTTGAAAATTTATGTAGCTATTTTTTGATGATATACTAATCGATAGCAAGTCTTGGGAGGATCATGTGTGACATGTCGATAAGATGCAACAACTACTAAAAGAGAAACAACTATATGCCAAACCATCCAAATTTTTCTTTGGGTTGAATGAGGTAGAGTATTTGGGTCATATTGTATCTCATGAAGGTGTCAAGGTAGACCCTTACATGATTAAGGCCATGAGGGACTGGTCGATTCCCAAAACATTGAATAATCTTAGAGTATTTTTGGGTTTGACGGATTACTACCGCAAGTTTGTTAGGGACTATGGAAGAAAAAAAACACCTTTAAAGACACTAACTAAGAAGGATGCATTTTCATGGACTTCAGAGGAAACTAAATCTTTTGAACAACTTAAAGAGGTGATGTGAAAATCTCTTGTCTTGACCACTCCAGACTTCACAAAAATCTTTATTGTGAAATGTGATGCCTCAGGAAATGGAATTGTTGTTGTCCCAATGCAAGAAGGAATCCCCTTGGCTTTTGAAAGTCGACCACTCAAGGGAAAGGAATTACACAAACCCATTTATGTGAAGGAAATGATGGAGATACTACATGCATTGAAGAATTGGAGTCCTTACCTAATAGGTAGGCACTTCAAGGTCAAAATAGATCATGATAGTCTTAAATACTTCTTGAAACAAAGACTATCTTCAAAAGAACAATAAAAATGGGTGACCAAGATATTGGGTTATGATTTTGAAATCTTCTAGAAAAAAGGGAAGCAAAATGGTGTGGGAGATGCACTCTCAAGAAAGGATGAAGATGTTGAGTCCTTTCTATATGTTATCTCGATCATCCAACCCGATTGGATAATAGAAGCAAGGGATGAATGGAATAATGACAAAAAAGTGTGGAATCGCATTCAAAGGTTGCATCAGGATTCTAGTGCATAAGATACATTTACATGGAAAAATGATTCACTATAGTACAAAGATCACTTATATTTATGTAAGAACTCCCAACTCAAAAAAAGGTACTATTGGAATTGCACACCTCTGCAGTAGGAGGGCACTTGAGATTTTTGAAAAACTACCATAGGGTCAAGTATTTTTTTTGGGATGGACTTAAAACTAATGTTCAAAGGTTTGTCACAGAATATTTGTTTTGCCAACAAAATAAGGTGGAAACAATTAAGACCCCAGTTCTTTTACAACCATTATCCATCCCAAGTCAGTGCTAGGAGGAGGTTTCCATGGATTTCATAATAGGGTTACAAAAGTCTAAAGGAAAGAGTGTCATCATGGCGATTGTTTATAGACTCACCAAATATGCACACTTTTGTGCACTCTCTCATCCCTTCAAAGTCAGTACACTTTCCACTGCATTCATGGAGATAGTTCAAAAGCTACATGGCAACCCAAAGATTATTGTAAGTGACAGAGATCCCATCTTCACTAGACATTTTTGGACATAATTATTTTCTTCTTTGGGTACTCAATTGGCTCATAGATCATCCTATTATCCTCAATCTGATGGACAAACTGAGATAGTGAAAAAATGTATGAAAGGCTACCTTCGTTACTTTGTCTCTGAAAAACAAACATAATGGTTCAAATGGTTACCCTTGGAAGAATGGTGTTATAACACTTCCTTTCATACTACAACAAAAATGACACCATTTATGGTACTCTATGGATACCACCCTCCTTCCATCACTTCTTCTCTAAAATAAAAATCTAAGGTTCAAACAGTGAAATATCACATCGATCATCAACAACAAGTTCTTCAAATCTTAAAGGAAAACCTAACCATGGCATAGAATCACATGAAACAACAAGCAGATCAACATTTTAGTGAAATAAGTTTTGAAGTAGGGGATTGGGTGTTTTTAAGACTACAACCATAAAAATAGATGTCCCTCAAGCAAGACAAGAAGGAGAATAAATTATCACCAAATTACTATGGCCCTTATAAGGTGTTGCAAAATATTGGTACTATGGCATACAACTTGGAGTTTCCTGCATCTTCATGAGTACACTTAGTTTTCCATGTTTCATTTTTAAACAAGGTTATAGGTGACAAGATCCCAGTTCAAACTATATTGCCAAAACTTGACAAGGAAAAATCATATTGGATCTTGAAGCCATCACTGACACAAGAATTTTCCAGCTAAGGAATAGATCCATTTCAGAGTATCTCATTAAATGGAGGAAACTATCGGCTGAATACTCCAGTTGGGAACATGAGTTTTTTATACAGAATCATCTAGAGCTACTCAAGCGTTTCAAGCAACACTTGTCTCAAGGGGAGGGGCATGCTAATCCCTGAATAGTGGCTCATTACCCCTTAATTGGGGCATATTAAATTAGTAAATGTTATTCTATTTATGTTGGCTTTCTTCCATTAGTTGTAATTGTACCTCCTAGTCTCCTATATATACCACGAAGACATTTTCATTTGAAATCATATTGTATTTGGAAATTTATGTGGGGTATAAGGAGGTTTGATGTAGGATCATCTCCCACATCAAGCGAGCCAGCGCGGAAGCGAAGTACAGTTGGAAAAGCCAACACAAATTTTGAAAATCACCTTGGAAGTTGTTGTGAAAATATTAAATGAGTTATTTACGAAGGAGTGCACTTGTATATTGTAAACGTACCTTAAGACTTTAGCTCTGGTCCTTAGTAGGTAGATGACATTTAAAGAAGTAAATGCAGGTAGATAGAATTTAATTCTAGATTAGACTATCTAAGAGCGCAAGAGGGAAACGGGATATAGACACCCTCATTGCGCATTTGTAACATTATCCAGGAAGAGTAAGAGCATGTCGAGAGCTGTGTAAGAACACCCATGTATTGATATTTGAATTAATAGAAGAATTTGATTCAAATTCATGGTTTTGTGTTTGTCCTCTGTGTATTGATGCTAAATGATATGCTCATTTGATGTTTTCTTCCTGTTATACATTTTCTTTGATATGCTCTGTATATGATTTCATGTTTGAATTAAAGTCTGAGAGGAAGAAGAAATGAGTTTCAATTGTTTCTCTATCTGAGCTAGAGTTCCTGCAAGGAGTGTAGTTGAAGTGTCCGCAAGGAGTGCGTTGATAGAGGGTTCAGATAGGGTTGCTTTTGTTCTCATTCTCTCAAGGTGAAGATAGGCACAGGAGTCATGCAAGGATTGCATAGGCCAAGCAAAGCTTCAAGGTTTTGAACCTAAGTGAAGCGTTGAAAGACTGTTGCTGCAGGTGTGTGCAGAGTCGAGGGACTTCAACACTTAGACGTGACTGAAGGTTTGCCGCAAGGAGTGCGTGCAAAAGTTTTTCTGAAGGACTTGAAAGTCATGGAGAAGCTCAGGAAGGGTAAGGTCTTCAAATTATTCTAAGAGAAGCATAGGGAAGTTGTGACCGAAATTATGTAAGAAGTGTCGCAAGTTTGCACGCAGGTGGACGAGTTCCACGGAGGAACAGATAGTCATTTCGCCAGATTTCATCGGGAGGAATGGACGGTCGGTATTCTCTGAGAAGGATTCATGACATCCCATGAACAATTAGATCGCATGGAGAAGCACGGGAGATACACGAGTATTCCCACAGTGTATGAAGCTCAGGAGGGCTAGGGTCGTAGATCCAAGTTAGGAGGACTGTTGGATTTACACGTGAATTTGCATATCGGGGTTTTGTAGGTTGAGCTCCGTAAATTTGGCAACGGAAATCACGAAATCATGATACGTGATATCCCGAAAGCTACAAGGACAGTGTGGGGGCCAGAGGAGTCAGAGTGGTGGACAGGTGGCATGAGTTATCGGGGTTTCACAGCAAGAAGTTCTGAAACCATTACATCAG
Source organism: Picea glauca (assembly GCA_000966675.3). NCBI lineage: Eukaryota > Viridiplantae > Streptophyta > Pinopsida > Pinales > Pinaceae > Picea > Picea glauca. The sequence goes on along the minus strand of JZKD02S1787699.1, from coordinate 40,191 downwards.
TATTCGTGATCCCGCAAATTCTGAAATCTCGACATAGGTGACAGGACGTTGAAGGGCCAAACTTGCGCATGTGTCGGAGTTTCGGAACATCGAAAATTGGGAGTAGGAGATACAAGTTACTCGACGTCGCAAGTGTCGAATTCGCGATAAGAGAAGTCCCGATAGGGTAAAGGAAGGGTTAGCGTTGACTTGCATCGGGTCTTGGGGATTCAAAACACCAGCACTCTACCTCTGACCTCGCGAACCGGCGAAGTTTGATTCCCTGATAAGTAAAGAGAGGGGATCGCACGAAGAGTTCTATTGGTGCATATTTCCCGATAGGGAAATAGAAGAACGTTAAAGTTCTTTGGGCCGTGTGGAAGAGGAGATCCTGTGAGCGAACGTGCTTGAGGGCGCGATTGTGTTAGTTTGGTATCAGAGCCTTGACTCTTTCTTGTATATTTCAGGTGAGGGAGGCATAAGAGGTAAGGAGCACTCTGATACACATAAGTTTGGTATTAGAGCATAGAAAGGTTCTTTGCTTTCTGTAGCAGAGAAGAAGGAGAATTCATCATGCCGCCCAGGAGAAGGGACGCACAATCAATAGATCTAGAGGATAGGGAAATGCTGAGGAGAAGGGGTAGGAGGGTGATAGACCCAGACATGGAGGGACAAATGCGTGATTTACGGGCTAGAATTGAAGACATGGAGACAACTCAAAGACGCACAGTCAGTGCAGGGGATCTGAGTGATTCCGATAGTGAAGTTGAGGATGAACAAGAAGAAGAAGTTGCAGTTGAATATGCATCAAACGAGCGTTTGATCAAAGCTATTGCCAGGATGGGTGCAAGAGAAAAGATGGACATTCCAGTTTACGAAGGAAACTTGGATGCAGAAGAGCTTCTAGAATAGATTAGAGCTCTGGACACATACTTCGACTATGAATATGTCGAAGAGGACAATAAAGTCAAGCATGTCATCACACACTTGAAGGGACATGCAACATTGTGGTGGGATGAACTGCAAGCTGATAGATGCTGCAAGGGCAAGCAAAATATCAAAAGTTGGGATCGAATGATCACGAAGATGAAAGCGAAATTCATCCCCAGGGACCATCAAATTACTCTGTTCAGGAGGATGTAGAACCTGAGGCAGAAGTTGATGACAGTGAAATAATACACCGAGGAGTTCTATAAACTGATCATCAGGGCAGGTCATCAGGATAGAGATGATGAAAAAGTAGCTAGATACATGAATGGCCTGAGATATGATATCCAGGATGAGATGAGCCTGGTAACCATCCGAACAGTGGAAGATGCTTATCTGATGGTTCTAAAAGCGGAGGAGAAGCTGAGCCGAAAGAAGAGTCAGAGGGGTCGAGGTAGAAATCAGCCCAGAGGAAAAACAGTTGCCTAGGACAAATATCAGAAGCCCAAGGAAGAATGGAAGAAACCTCAGACTCATATAGAGAGAGGTGGAACCTCACAAAGAGGGCCATATGTTGAACTGAGAGGATAGAATAATGAGCAGAAAGGAGATTATGCTGACAACAACACTTTTCCTCATACTAGAGGCAGAGGAAGAGGAAGAGGTGGAGTAATCACATGCTTCACATGTCGGAAGAATGGGCACAAGTCTTACGAGTGTCCAGATAAAAAGAAGGACATTGGAGAAGCTCACATCGCTGAAGCACAGAGGTGGGATGTTGAGGTAGAGGATGTTGAAGGTGGAAGATTGTTTATGATGTGAAAAGTCCTTTTGACACCTGAGAAAGAGGTGGAGAGTTCAATCCAAAGGACCAAAAATTTTAGAACTGCTTGCAAGACCAAGAACAGGGTATGTAAGGTCATTGTAGATAGTGGTAGCATGGATAATCTCGTATCTACAGAGATGGTAGAGAAGATGGAGCTGGAGACGACTGATCATCCAAGCCCATATAGAGTTTCGTGGCTACAAAAAGGACACCAGGTAATTGTCACTAAACAATGCTTGGTTGAATTCAAGATAGGTGGAGATAACGATAAGATATTATGTGATGTCATTCCTATGGATGTTTTTCATCTATTGCTAGGTAGACCGTGGAAATATGATAGAAATATGATTCATGATGGGTGAATGAACACATACACCCTAGAGAAGAATGGGAGGAAACACATGTTGCTTCCAATCAAGGATAAGGAGGTTAAACCGGAAGTAAGAAACACAGTACTTCTCATGAATGGGAAGGAACTTCTTACAGAGGTTAAGAAGAAGGAGGATCCACAGTTCATTATTGTCATAAAACCGAGGATTATTCTGACTAGCACAAGAGTGGATGATTTACTATATGAAGTTCAGAAATTGTAGGAAGAGTTTGCTGACATCATAGTGGATGAATTACCTCATTCATTGCCACCAATTAGAAGTGTGAGTCATCATATTGATCTCATACCAGGAGCCATTTTTCCAAATAAATCTGCGTACAGATTGATGTTGCAAGAGAATGAAGAAGTTAAAAGGAAAGTCTAGGATTTGTTGGACAAAGGGTTGGTTATGGAAAGATTGATTCCATGTGTTGTTCCAACAGTACTCAGTCTGAAGAAAGACGGAGGCTAGAGGATGTGTACTGAATCGACGGCAATCAACAAGATAACCATCAGGTATAGATTTCCATTACCAAGGATGGATGATCTGATGGATTGTTTGAGTGGAGCAAAATATTTTTCAAAGATTGATTTGAAAAGCAGTTATCATCAGATTCACATGAGACAAGGTGATGAGTGGAAGACATCATTCAAAACCAATGAAGGGTTGTATGAATGGCTTGTTATCCCATTTGGCTTAACAAATGCACCAAGTACCTTCATGAGGTTGATGAACGAAGTCCTGAGGGAGTTCCTCGGAAAATTTGTCATTGTGTATTTGGATGACATACTGGTTTTCAGTAAGACAGTGGCAGAGCATCTGAAGCATTTGGCTACAGTGATGCAGAAACTACAGCAGGAGAAGTTGTTGATAAACATGAAGAAGTCCTCATTTATGTAGACAGATCTCATTTACTTGGGTTTTGTTTTTTCTACAAATGATTTGAAGATGGATCCAGATAAGGTGGAGGTAATCAAGAATTGGCCATCCCCCAAAAATATTTTTGAGGTGAGAAGTTTTCATGGATTGGCTAGTTTCTACCGAAAATTCATCAGAAATTTCAGTGGCATTAGTGCAACGATGATGGATACAGTGAAGAAACGACACAAGTCTTTTCACTCGACAGAGGAAGCCAAAAAGAGTTTCAATCTGTTGAAGAGGAAGATCACGGAACAACCAGTTTTGGTGTTGTAGGATTTCCAGAAGACATTTCAGGTGAAATGCAATGCAAGCAGATTTGAAATAGGGGTAGTCTTGAGTCAAGAAGACAGGTCGATAGCATACTTCAGCGAGAAGCTGAATGAAGCGAAGTTGAAGTACTCCACATATGCTAAGTAATTTTATGCTATCATCCAGGCATTGAAGAAATGGAGGCATTACTTAATTCCCAAGGAGTTGGTATTTTAAAGTGACAATCATGCACTGCAGTTTGTGACTCAATAGGAAAAGTTGAATCAGAAACATGTCAAATGGATTGAGTATATGCAAAATTTCACTTTTGTGATAAAACATATTTCTGGTACTGCTAACAAAGTTGTTGATGCTTTGAGCAGGAAGTGTTTTCTGTTGTAGGAGTTCAGAGTCAAAACATTGGGTTTTGATGATCTCAGGAACATGTATGCAGATGATCCAGATTTTGGGGAAGCATATGAGGCAACTGAGAATCCAGTTCTCAGAGATAGGAGCCAATGGATGGACTACATGATCCAGGAAGGATTTCTATTCAGAGGTAATCAATTGTGTATTCCGAAATGCTCCATGAGGGAGAACTTGCTGAAGGAGAAACACAGTGGTGGATTAGCAGGGCATTTTGGTCACGAAAAGACATTCACGAAGCTGAATGAGTCATACTTTTGGCTGGGAATGCGAGAAGATGTCAAGATATTTGTAGACAGATGCATAATTTGCCAGCATTCGAAAGGGAGAAAGCAGAATGTAGGGTTTTATCAACCATTTCCCATACCGAAAAGGCCATGGGATTCGATTAGCATGGATTTTGTATTCAGGTTTCCAAGAACAGAAAGAGTTTTTGATTCAATCTTTGTGGTAGTGGATAGATTTTCCAAGATGGCACACTTCATTCCATGTCAGAAGACGAGTGATGCAACTCACATTGCCAATCTGTTTTTCAAAGAGGTCATTCAACTTCACGGATTGCCAAGAAGCATAGTTTCAGATCAAGATACGAAATTCATAGGGAATTTTCAGAGGACCTTATGGAAGAAGGTGGGAACTAACTTGTTGTTTAGTTCATCTTATCATCCATAGACGTATGGACAAACATAAGTGGTGAAAAAAAGTCTAGGAGACTTGCTGAGAAGCTTGGTGACAGAGCACCACAACCAGTGGGACAATATATTACCACAGGCAGAGTTTGCATATAATGACTCAGTGAATCGAAGCATAGGCCAGAGTCCATTTTAGGTTGTATATGGCATGCATCCGAGAGTAATTTCTGAACTGAGGGATTCATAACAAACTGTGACTAGGAGCGCTAGTGTAGAAGAATTCGCAGAGGCGATGAAAGAACTTCACAGCCAGGTGAAGCAGCGACTGCTGAAATCAAGTCAGGAGTATAAGCACAAAGTCGATCAACATAGAAGACAACTTCAATTTGAGGTTGGTGATCTGGTTCTGGCACATTTGAATAAAGAAAGGTTCCCGAGAGGAACATATAATAATTTAAAGATGAAGAAAATCGGGCCATGTAGGGTCTTGAAGAAATTCGGGGCAAATGCATATGAGATTGAATTACCCGATGGGATCGAAATTTCTTCGATATTCAATATCTCATATTTGTACCCATATAAAGCTGGGGAAGCAGAAGCTAGGGTTGAGCAGTGAGTGATCCAGTGGAAGAAGCAGATGCCAGTTGCAGATAAGCCGCAGATGGAGTGCATACTGGATAAGAGAGTAAGTAAGAAGACTAGGAGAAAATAATATTTTGAGTATCTGGCCAAGTGGAAGAATCATCCAGTTGAAGATGCCGGCTGGGAGACTGAAGAGGAGATTCAGAAGCATGGACAAACTATGCAGGATCTCATGGACAGGATCCCATGAAAGTTTTCAAGCGAGGGAGTATGATGCAGGAGCATCTCCCACATCAAGCGAGCCAACGCGGAAGCGAAGGACAGCTGGACAAGCCAGCACAAATTTTGAAAATCACCTTGGATGTTGTTGCACAAACCTTAAATGAGTCATTTAAGAAGGAGAACACTTGTATATTGTAAACAGACCTTCAACCTTTATCTCTCGTCCTTAGTAGGTAGACAACATTTAAAGAAGTAAATGCAGGTAGATAGAATTTAATTCTAGATTAGACTATTTGAGAGAGCAAGAGGGAAACAGGATATAGACACCCTCATTGTGCATTTGTAACATTATCTAGGAAGAGTAAGAGCATGTAGAGAGCTGTTTAAGAACACCCATGTATTGATATTTGAATTAATAAAATAATTTGATTCAAATTCATGGTTTTGTGTTTGTCCTCTGTGTATTGATGCTGAATGATATGCTCATTTGATGTTTTCTTCCTGTTATACATTTTCTTTGATATGTTGTGTATATGATTTAATGTTTGAATTGAAGTCTGAGAGGAAGAAGAAATGAGTTTTAATTGTTCTCTATCTGAGCTAGAGTTCCTGCAAGGAGTGCAGTTGAAGTGTCCAAAAGGAGTGCGTTGAGAGAGGGTTCAGATATGGTTTCTTTTGTTCTCATTCTCTCAAGGTGCAGATAGGCACAAGAGCCGTGCAAGGAGTGCATAGGCCAAGAAAAGATTCAGGGTTGTGAACTTGAGTGAAGCGTTGAAAGACTGCTGCTACAGGTGTGCGTAGAGTCGAGGGACTTCAACACTTAGACGTGATTGAAGGTTTGCCGCAAGGAGTGCATGCAAGAGTTTTTCTGAAGGACTTGAAAGTCGTGGACAAGCTTAGGAAGGGTAAGGTCTTCAAATTATTCTAAGGGAAGTGCAGGGAAGTTGTGACTGAAATTCTGTAAGAGGCGTGGGAAGTTTGCACGCAGGTGGACAAGTTCCGCGGAGGAACACATAGTCATTTAGCCATATTTCATCAGGAGGAACGGATGATCGGTATTCTCTGAAAAGGATTCACAACATCCCGTGAGTCGTTAGATATCACGGAGAAGTAGGGGAGATACGTGAGTATTCCCACAGTGTTCGAAGCTCAGGAGGGGAAGGGCCATAGTTCCAAGTTAGGAGGACTGTTGTATTTACATGGGAATTCGCATATCGGGGTTTCATAGGTTGAGCTCCGTAAATTTGGCAATGGAAATCCTGAAATCATGATACACGATATCCCGACAGCTACGAGGATAGTGTGGGGGCCACAGGTTTTAGAGTGGTGGACAGGTGGCATGAGTTATTGGGGTTTCGCGGTGAGAAGTTCCAAAACCATTACATTAGGATTCGCGATCCCACAAAGTCTGAAATCCCGACAGAGGTGACGGGACGTTGAAGGGACAAACTCACGTTTGTTTCAGAGTTTTGTCACATCGAAAATCGGGAGTCGGGGATACAAGTTACTTGACATCGCAAGTGTCGAATTCGCGATAGGAGAAGTCCCGACAGGGTAAAGGAAGGGTCAGCGTTGACTTGCATCGGGTCTCAGGGATTCGAAACACCAACGCTTGACCTCTGACCTCGTGAACCCACGAAGTCCAATTCCCCGATAAGTAAAGAGAGGGGATCACGTGAAGCGTTCTGTGGGTGCAGATTTCCCGATAGGGAAATAGAAGAACATTAAAGTTCTTCGGGCCGTGTGGAAGAGGAGATCCTGTGAGCAGATGTGCTTGAGGGCGCGGCTGCATCAAGGTTCCCCCTTGAAGAGGCTTATTACTTGAAATTCTCTCTTTTTCAAGGGATTGAGTACTTATTCTGAGGTTTTTCTTTGCTATATTGATATTTGGTTCTTAACTTGTTTCTTGCTACATCAAGAAATCATGGCAAACTTCATGATAGAACAACAACCGGATGTGCTCTTCCATTCCACTGTAATTTTCTTATCAATCTGAATCGACATACATTGCAAACTCAAGTTCACACTGGAGGCATATCTCAGGCCATATCCATCTATGCCTTGTATATATCTCAATACATGTTTTGTTGTTGTCTAGTGAGTTTGTCTCGGTTGATTCATGAAATGACTAAGCACACTCACTGCATGGCATGAATCAAGTCTGGTGTTAACTAGATACATGAGTGATCCAATCAGTTGTGGATCAATCTCGTCTGAATCATCATCAATCTTTTTCTTTAAATCCATCACAATGGATTTTTCATTCTTTTCATACTCAACTTCTTTAATATTTTCACTCTCTATTTTCCTTGACTCAAGAAAATATCATTGGTCCTCTATCATACTTCTTGTCTGAAGAAGTAGTGCATCATACTCAGATTCTTCATCTCGAATTCAGAATTCAAGGATTACTTGTATCAAACAACAAGGATTTCTGAATAAGTCATCAAAGTCAGGATATTGCCACCAACGCTGTAATAATCTAGGTTTGGATCAAAGACATTCTTGCTGAAATCCAAAATCATCAAGAATCTATCTATTTGATATAGTTTCCAACTCATGGATTGTAGTATAGATGAATGTTTATCCATTTTACTGAATCAAGTGTCTCATCATAGACAACTCCCTCTGTTTTTGAGAAACCTCTAGCTATAGATCTCATTTTGTATCTCTCGACACTTCCATCAGTTGCATGCTTGATATTACAGATCCACTTGGAAGTTACCACAAAATTCCCTTTTGGTCCCTGAATAATATCTTATACATAATTATTTAAGATATAATGGTATTCTTCTGTTATGGAATCTTTCCATACATGTTCTCTTGTTTATTCTCTAAGACAAGGAGGCTCAACATCAATTATGTGGCTCATGACTAAAGGATAGCTCCAAAATATCTTTGTCTTTCTCGAGATGTGCCTTGAGAGGCTTGTATGTTTCTCTGCATTTTTCATAGTGGGTCTAGGTAGGCCTTTTATGCCCTACTGCAATATCTCTGAACATATCAAATCGAACACATAGATCAAATGAATTAATTTTTGTCTCCCTCTGAACTGTTGAAGGGGGAGAAGGTATTGTCTTAATATTGTCAATCTCCATCTAAAATTCTTTGGATCTTTGAAAGACTATCTCCTCTTCAAGGAAAACGTCTCTGCTTGTCTCAATTTTTCTCTAACCATGGATTTTGATATGAAATGTCTTTCAAGATTCATTGTATCCTTTATTTCTAAAGGATCTAGCTTGGAATTATTCTCTTTGGGTACATGAAAATACATTGGGCACCCAAATAACCTGAAGTGTTCAATCTCAGACTTCATTTTAGTGATGACTTCTTCGGGAGTTATGTTTTTCAAAATATGGTGAAGACTCTTGTTCTGAACATATACTGTGTCATGCATTCTTCTTCCCATGGAATCCTAGAAATATTATGAGCATGCATTATTACATTGGTTGTCTCAATGATGGTTATAGTCTTCCACTTTCTCAAGTATTTTTTTACTCTCTCTGATTCAAGTAACTCCCTCTGAAGATAAGCATCTTATTTTCTAGAACAAGAAAAAAATAAGGAACCAAAATAAGAATATCTCCTAAACAAGAGTAATGAGTACATCTCTAGAATCAAAACAATTTAAGGATTGTTGTCCCATCTACAACACCTACTTTTAATGTAGAAAAATTTAGAAATATATGTTAGAGGAATGATAATTACAACAATCAATCTGGAGTCTTCACTTCAAATGTGTCGTTCCTCCGAATTCACTAAGATCCCTCTGGATCCATGACTTCAAGAAAAGGTTCCTTCGTCCTACAATTACTCTCATGAAAACGATATACATAATATATATACAAGTGCATACCTGAGGGTGTTGATATTTTCATGTCTTCATTTCTTTGAGGTCTAGTTTTCGAGGAACTTGTTGTTCTTGAATAATCAAGCTTTCCTCCTATTATGATTTTTCTGATTTTTGGATTCTTCACAAGCCCTTGTCAACTTGGTTAGTAAACCTAACAACTAGGCTAGGCTATCACTTTTAGGTTTAGTTGGACTTATGAATGCCAAAAATAAGCCTTTGAAAGACAGTATAACACTGGTGAGTTGAAGAGCTCCTTCGAGGAATTTGTAGAAACCCTAATTCTAAAGTTTCTACAGAAATTAGTGAAACCCTAGAAACCCTAGGGCCAAAAAGCCAAAATTCTTGGAAATGGAATTTGAAGCTTGTTGGAGGTGCACTGAAGGAGGTCATACACTTCTATGGTAATTTTAGACCCAACTTCCAAGTTCCAAGTGCTGAAACAATCGAAATAAGAGAGCCGTATGAATTTTCTGGAAACCCTAGGAGGGTCGTACGGTTTTGCAGAAGAGGAGGGATGACAGATAAAATATTGTATCATATGCAATGGGTTTTTCAATACCTATGCATTGATACCATGTTGATTTTTATATAAGCAAGGTTAAGCATGAATTTCATTCCATTTTAGCATTTAACTTAACCATAACCAATAATGTTGCAACAACCAAGATCACAAGAAGAAACACCATGCACAAGAACACAAGAAGTATCTTGGGAAACCCTTCTCAACAAGGGAAGAAAACCTAGCCAAATCATTTGCTATACTCTTCAAGAGAAATAAATTCACCAAAAAGAAAACCTATCACACAAGAGGGTGCTCAAACCCTAGAAGACTAGCTCCCAAAATAGGTGCGCACTTTTCCCAAGAAGTTGTACTCGCTGAAATTTACAAACTCACATAATTAATATAATTAATATAATTAATATTAACCAAATTAATTATCTTTTACATTAATTACCATTCACATTAAGGTGGGGCCGACCTGTACCCTTTACATTACAATTAGGGTTACAGGAAGGTATGACTCTTGAAAAATATAGAAAGGGATTTGATACACCCACTGGTTCTCATCCACTAGGGGCACATCCATAGGGATGTCTGTATCTTTGGCTCACTACATTACACATATGAACCACTTCTTCACTAGTGCTCACCCACTAGGATCATGTTCACCTATGCTTGTCCACATGCACATCCACTCAACATATATTCTTTCCCACTTCATTACATAGGAGAGTCATATGTATTTTCTCATCAACTCTTCTTCTCATATGAGGCTAAGACATCATATTCATTTCTGTTCTCATGACGATGCACCCAACACTTTGGGATTTCACATGTTCACCTTGTGCTCAGCCACAGGCATGTCCAACTCTACAGATCAGCTTTCTCATTATGTTAAATAGGAGAACAATTTGGAGTTCTTAGCAAATCTTTGTATGGAGGAGGTCATCTATACATTCCATATCTGTCTCTGATAATATCCAGACACCCTTCTCAGGGGATTTCTCTCAGGTTTGTAAGTTGGAGAAAGTCTCACATAGCTGCAATGATCCACATGTTGTAGGTTTATAAGCTGGAGAATGTCTCACATAGATGAAATCAACAACAAGAGTGACATAGGGGGATAAGAAGTGAAAGAGATATGTGTAGATGAGAGATAGGGGGATGGAGGGAAGGAGGTACAGAGAGAGAGAG
>JZKD02S1787699.1:7738-26721 GCA_000966675.3 Picea glauca | reverse complement strand
AGTTTGGAAAGACCTCACTTTTTTACTTGCGACATATTGTTGGAGGAGGAGAACTGAAAATTGATCATTCCAAGGTCAAATTCATTTTGGATTGGCCCAAGCCCTACAGTGTGACAGAGGTAAGAATCTTATTGGGAGCAACCCTATATTGGAGAAATCTTATTGCTAACTTCTCTTCAATTGCAGCTCCATTACATGCAGTGACAAGCATAAAGCAAGTTTCTCAATGGGGAGGCAAGAAAAAAAAACCCTTTGATTCATTGAAGGATAAGATTAGTTTAGCTCCAGCTCTTTCACTTCCTAATTTGAGACAGCCATTTGAGATCCAAATAGATACAAGTAATTATGCAACGTGAGTAGTCTTGTTGCAATATGATAAGCCGATTTGTTATCATTCTGAAACTTTTAATGGTGATGTGATTAATTATCCTACTTATGATAAGGAGTTGTATGCATTGGTGCAAAGTGTGAAAAAATGGAAACATTATTTGTTGGGAAAAGAAACTATCGTTCACATATATGATCAACCATTTCAATAGTTACAATAAAAAACAAAGCTACATCAAGCAAAGCACTTTAGATGGATGGGTTTTCTACAAACATTCCACTTGGTTATCAGGTATAGTAAAGGAATTTATAACAAAGTTCTTGATATTCTTTCTAATCCTATTGTTAGTTGTTCGGTTATTCTTAAGCATAATTCTACCATGCATGAGAGCTATGTTGAAAAATATGCTTTATATGCTGATATTAAAGAGGTTTATGGAAATTTGTGTCATTCTAACCAAGTTGAGAAATTGGATTACCATGTGCATGATAAGCTTTTGTATAATCTTTGCAAGATATGTATTCCATAGGGTGAAAGAGTCAACATCATAAGGGAATCACATTCTTCTCTTATTGTTGGCCACTTTGGTGTAGGTAAGATGATGGCTAATTTGAAAAGGTATTTCTATTGGCATAAATGAATGAAAGTATTTCAAGATATGTAAGAGGATGTTCTTTATGTGCTACAAGAAATCCTAACAATAGAAAGTTGGGTTTGTATACTCCAGTTGTGGTTCCTTCTCATCCCTGGGAAAGAATTTCCATGTACTTTGTAGGAGGTTTACCTATGTCTAAAAGGAATCATGATTATCTTTATGTTGTGGTTGACCGTTTTAGTAAAATGTGTATTTTGATGCCTTGTAAGAAGGAGGTTACAATTGAACAAACGACACAAATGTTATTTCAACATTTTTGGGTACATTTTGGGTTTCCCAAATCCATTATTTATGATCAATATTCTCAATTTATTGGGAACTTTTGGTTAATCTTATGGTGACTCATGGACACCAAGATGAAAAAGAGAACAACATTTCATTCAAAAACCGATGGTCTAACATAAGTGGTGAATATAACAGTCGTACATCTTCTTCTTGGTTATTGCAACAAACATCCTAATCTTTGGGATGAGGACCTACACTACATTCAACATGCTTACAATGGGGCTAAGCACCTTTTGACTCAAAAATATGCATTTGAGGCATGTTTTGGTTATTTACCAAAATCGCGTTTAGATTTTATCTTTAGGAAGGATATTGATATTGCTGGTCAATATGAAATTGATTGAGCAAATAAGTTCATTGAACAAATTCAGTTGGTGCATTAAATGGTACAAGAACAATTGGAAAAGAGCCAAGCCAAGTACAAGACAAGGCATGAGAAACATCATGTTGATCACAGTTTCCAAGTTGGAGATGAATTTTGGCTTTACATTATAAAGGAGAGGCTTAAAGGAGAAGGTAAAAAACTGAAACCAATTAGATATGGACCTTTCAAGTTTCTTGAAAAGAGTGGTAACAATGCCTTTCGTTTGAATTTTCCTTCTTATATGAAAATGTATGCAGTTGTTAATGTTGAGAAGTTCATATTGTATGAGCCTCCTTGAATTGATGATCAAGGAAAACATGTTTTTATTCCTTCCATATATGACTTCTCTCCAGAATATGTTACAAAATTGCATGAGGATACAATCCTTGACAGTAGGATTAGAACTTCAAAATGAGGGAATGTAGAATAACTTTGTATTGGTCTTAAAGGCACAAACCTAAGAAAATATAGATGTATTGAGGTTGGAAAGGTGATGGAAATCTATGCCCATCCTCAAATTGACTGAAAGTAGTGCTTTGGAGGTCCAAAAGCTTCCCAATGGGGAAGAATGATCCAAGTGATCAAAATATGATCAAAAATAAAAGTTCTCAAAATTTATTAAAAACAGACTCATGCATAGGCCTCATCATCACGATCCCAACACAACTTGAATGGGATCAAACTGACATCATATGCGAGAGATATCACATTTTTTATGATTTGTAAAACTAGCAAAAAAAATGTTGATTATACAGTCCATACAATCCGTAAAATCTGACTATGCAGAGTATAATGATGACATGGAATGAGATTGTACTGACACGTGGAAGGTGATAAGTTGTTAGGTGATGACATGGTAGGGGGACCGTACTGACACGTGACAAGTGATTACATGGCAAGTTGATTTGGCAAGTCTGATGTGGACCTATCTGGTGATGACATGTGTCATCAGGTGGATGAATGGGCAGGTTCAATGTGGCCTAGCAAGGGCCCACTAGGTGGCACCCCGTTATTTGTTTATTGGTTGAAATTATATGTAGTCCATGGGGGTCAAACTTGAGACCTCCACCAAGGCCAGAGTCTCTGTGCAGGTCGGGCTACCAGCCCGCCTACCATTTGTTTCTTACACTATATGCTTTAAAATTGTATTTGAATTTTCATTAATGTGTAGAATGAGTGGAGGTCACTAACAAAAGATCCATTTCCATATGACCCTTATGTGTCGAGGTTCCAACGTCTATACGATGTGTGTTATATTTAAGGTCAGCGCTAGGCCACATGGTCCATGCGACTGACACCTCTGCCATAAGAGGTGCCAAGTCCCCTAATGGTGAGACAATTTTCGATATTTTGTGGAATGGGTGCAGTGTTGGATTTTTGGCATGGGAAACCCCCATGAGTTAAGTTAGTCACACACATGTGTGTTTTGGGGAGCAACAAAAACAAAGAATTGGGACAAACTTCCAGGAAGTGATTTCTTCTCAGTTTTTGGCCAAACCAAGTGCAGGAAGAGCACAACTAGGGGTTTTGGGACATTCTGGAGTCACTGAAGCTATATATTTTTCATTCTGGTTATTGTAAAGCACTAATTTTGACACTTTGAGAATTAATTAAAATGATCTATTGGAAGCTGGACCAGGAGATGTAGCCCAACGGAGGAGTGAACACCTTTATCATTTTTTTCTGTCAATGTGCTTGTTATTAATGATTGTTATCTATGTTTATTTTTCTCATGTTTAAGTAAAAACTCATTAAGTTTTATGTGTTTTCAACTTGATCCCTATTTCCCAAGCACATACAAATTACACTTGCAATTTTAATGATACAATCCTTCTTTATTTTTAGATCAGTAAAGGAGGTTTATTCTTAACTAATGTCGACAAAAGTACTTGTAGAGTAAGTGTCATTTCCTTATGGTTCTTAGAGATAACAGTTAACTCCATTTGGAGGAAAACTGATCTAGTTAAGGCAAAGTACATGGTTTAAAAATATACATGTTCTTTTTATGCCATATAATCCTATCATCGATAATTACTCTAAAAAAATTTCCCTTCACCAATCAATTGACTGTAGAATATGATTCCTTTAATGATTGGTACACTATGTATTGCTTATTAAAGATTATGCATGCATTATTAGAGATTAAGCTCCAAAACAAAGTTATTAATAATTTGTATGAGAGAGGATTCCATAATGTTGCTGGAAAGTAACCATAAAATCTCTTAATTAGTTTGTTGTCTAACAATCCATTTCTGAACCTTTGAAGGACATCACAAGCCATTTTTTTTAACTTTGACAAGCTTCTGTGGTAATCCATGAAGTCCATTATAAAAATATGGTGGATTATAGTGTTAAGGATGTCATCGAATATCGTAGAAATCTAAGAAATTCTAATATCCACTACCTCAATAAATGTAAACCTTGAGTGTTGACAAGTATGGTTAGTCGTGTAAGTTCTTAATAATTTTTCTTCTTGTTAAAAACTATAAAAAATTCTCTTGTTCTAAAAGGGTAGTATAGAGTAGTCTTCAAAATGAGGCCCCACCTTATTCTATTGATTCTAAAGATAAATAGTTATTGATTGTAAGGTTTCTACTTTGATTTATATTGGTAATTAGTCATTATTTTGTGAGGTTCATTCTTGTGGATTAAAGGGTACTCATTGGGTGGATTGAAAGGTCTCAAATTAAATCATTGTAGAGTTCATTACTTCATAAAATAAACCATTTTATATATATTCTATTATTTTATTAAGAAGGGTTAGTTTTAATCTATTAATGGTTGGCTTGGTAGGTAACCAATGAAGTATTACTTAGGTAATATTAAATGATTGAAATAATACATTATTGTGTCGTTTTTCTCTCTCATTCATACCATCAAATTGAGTAATGTAAATTAAAATAAAGTAAATTTTAAGAATATATGGTATTGTTTTAATGATTTCACATTACTATAGTTTATGGATGATCAAATAATGATGATCCAAGAAGTATGTTGAATTGTAATTTTAGTGTGTTATTGATCTTATAGTGAATGATATCTTAGATTCTGTTAGTAACAATTCTTGTCCTGGGCACAAGAGTATTCAGGTCTGCAAGTTGCGCGATAAGCGCCCAATCGCAGCACGAAAAAATCTCATTTCAAGCTTCCAAGCAAGTAAGCGGGCGAATTTAGATTGTCGATGGTTCGGATTCATCCATAGGAGCAGATCGACGGTCAGCGGGAAATCGCGGTTAGCAGAGTTGCGCCGAGATTAGTGCGATGGATGGCGCAGGAGAGGATAGAAGCCATCCATCCAAAGGACGTGTGGTGCGAGATCTAGTCACGTCGTCATTTCGACATTCGAGAGTTCGAAGGGGGAGGGTTCCATGTCATGCTACATCTGGAAACCCCAAACCCTAAAGCGCCGAAAGTGCATGAAGTCAAGCCCGCAATATCTCGAAGCAGTCTTAGCCATTCATCCAAAGGGGACACCTGGTGCGCAATTAGCCTCCTCGCCTTTTCGCTCGTCGTGACTTCAAAGCACAAGGAGCATCTCCTTCATATCCCTGAGAAGAGAAGTGCCAAGAGAATCCAGGACCCGAGCCCACAGTATCGCCAAGTGAGTTCAGGACTCTTAGATCTGAGAGGGATGCATGGTGCCCAATTAAGCCACCTCGACGTTTCACTCATCGCGACTTTGATAAGAAAGGATCAACTCCTTCCTATTCATTAATGCCAAAAGAGCCTTTGAGAATAAATGAAGGGTCACATCCCGTGGTCACTTGTTAAATAAAAGGGATGTGCAAGAGGGGCCAATGGCGTCGGGTTTAGTCACAGAAAGGATCATCACGATCTTCGGGTGCCATCTGATTCAATCTCAATCCTGGTTCTCTATTGGAGTAAATGAAGGTGGGAGGGGGTGGTTGAGACTTCTCCTCACTCATTAAGTGTAAAGTATGGAGGATCTGGCAAGCTGTCTGCCCGAGAGGGTCCTGTGTACCGATTTTTTCCAAAGATGCCATGTTGAGTCGTCGACTAAATAGAGAGGTCTGCACACGCTAACTCGACACTTAATGGTTCAGATACTCCCCTCACAGGAGCCATGCATAGTTAAGGTGTAGTCTAACGAAGAATATCCATCCGATTTTGATTGAAGGGACACCATGCCTTGGATGACTGAGCATGCCTCTGTGAGGAAAAATTTTCTGAGTATATAGACTCAGTCTTTGTATGTTGGAATCCATCGATGGTTGAGCAAGGCTCCCAGTTGTAAAACTTTAATGAAGCACTATTATTCTGGTTATGCATGGACTCTTGAGACTTATTACCTTATGAATGTTAGTTTCGTTCACGTCTTTGTTTATACTGTGTTAGAGCAGCTCGGAATTGGAGAATCCAGTTGAGTTGTAACTATTATAGGATGATGTAGGTTGGATCACTGTAACAGTTTCATTGTTTATAATCATTCACTGTGATTTTCTAAGCGCTGAACGACTTGGAATTGGAGGATCTCGTCAAGTTCCCCCTTCAGTTCCTCGAAGCCTTGAACCAATAGGATCTTGCATTCATATTTTTTCTTCTGCAAACTACTAAAAGGCTTGTTGCCTAAGGTAATTTGTTCACTCCTCTCACCAAGTCTTCAACCTGCTCATCTTTAATTCAAATCACTGACTGAAGTTAGAACAAGACCTCCTTTGTTCCTTACATACTGGACTCAGTCCCCGAGTTAGAGTGATATCTTCCCGAGTCTTTACCCATTTGATCACCCATTAAAATTGTTGTGACATAAAACTGATGGGTGTTGGGCTCTACTCCTGCAAGAAATCCAGGAGTGACTTCTGATGCTAACATTTCTGGCACCATTGTTGGGGACGAAGTTGAAAATTTTCCCCAGGATTGAACGACATTAAGCCTCTGATTTTGAAGGTGCGGCAGGTATCATAGCCTTTAAATATTTCTATTGTGCACCTGACGACTCCATTGTGAGGACTCCACTGTGGCGAACCTGTCGTGATATTTGTGGCTTTCAGAGGCAGGCACACGTAGTCCCATCCATAGTTGCCTCTAGCTACACCTGAAACTGAGTCGGAGGTGGTTCTCAGAAAAGGAAAGGCCTCTGAAGAAGAAGCTTCCACCGTCGAACTAAGTAATCTGCCATCTCCTTCTGTATGAACTCCATTTTCTCCTCCTTAGTTTCTTAACAAACCTTTTTATGAGGTTTCCCGTTTCTTTAATTTCGAGAGTGTTCCTGCTGAGTTTTCCCCTCCTGGTCTTGGATTGGAGGGATAAATCCTTGTCACCCCCCTCTCCTTTGAAGCTGTACTTTGGCGTAGACCCAGAACCCCAGAAGAGTGCCCCATTTCTATCTTTACCACTCCTCCTCTTGTTACTGTTACCACTCCTACAGAAAGAGGAGCGTCCACTGACTTAATCCCGTTAGCCTGCTCCCTAAATCCCCTATTGTTTCCCATTCCACTCATAAGCCCATTCCCGATATCCCCTGTTCACACTCCTTTTCCTCCAAGTTCTCCTCCACCTAATATTCCTATGGCTGGTGATAATCCCCCTCTAAATAGAATGGACGCCATAGTCGCTTCTAGATATTCTCCCTTAATCCTACCCAATCCTATGAATCCTCTCCCTGCTGGAGATTACTTGAAGTATATGCCCAAGTTCACTGGGGAAGGGGACATAACTGCGGAAGAGCACCTGGCTTCTTTCTATAGTTATGTAGACAAACTGAACATTGAAAATGAAGATGTCTGGATGAGATTCTTCGTCCAGAGCCTAGATGGTGAGGTGAGGAAGTGGTTTACAGGATTGGCCCCCGGATCTATTGTTGGGATTGAAGCTCTGGATAACGCTTTCCTAAGGCAATTGGGAGATAGGAAGGATTTCATGTATTACATGACAGAGTTCGGGTCTTTGAAAAATATGAAAGGAGAGTCTATCTCTGACTTCTCCAAAAGATTCAATAAGATGTATAATAAAATTCCTGCTGAAATAAAACGCTCAGAAGCCTCGGCCAAGATTTCTTATGCTAGTGTGTTTGGCCCCGATTTCTATCTTTTATTGAGAGAAAGAAGAGCCACCTCCTTAGATCAAATGCAAGATGCAGCCATAGAGGTGGAATCTAATGTATTAGTAGTTGATAGACTAAGGAACAAGGCCGATGTAGATAGGAGAAAGGAAATATCTGAAGCCTCAACTTTTGGCCCATCGGTGCCCCACCCTCAAGTGGATGAACTAACCAAGATGGTGAAGTCTTTGTCTACAAAGATGGAGAGAATGAAGGTGGAAGGGAGGTAAGCATACAAGGGCCCTCAAAACTCCGAAAAAAAAGGAGGTTTCAGGAGGCCAAACAATGCTGCTTCCCCGACTATGCAAAGAGAGAGGGGAAGAGACAGGCAAGACTAGAAAATTCAGGCTCCTTTTCAAAACAATTTTGTGACCGAGGGGGAAGAAGGGGAAATAGATGAGATTGATATTGAAATCCATTGCTTCAAATACATTCCTCATTTTCCTCATCTCACTCAATCATCATACGAGGAGTCTCTCATGGACAATCAGCTAAATGAACTGAGCAAGGGAGACAAGGCTAGTGGCAGCCAAAGCAGGTATGACCTGAGGTCCAAGAAAAAGATAGTATCACCTGATGTTCCTGAGCGTTTCACCATCATAGAGAAACCTGCTAATGAAGTAGTAGACATTCACAGAGGTAAGAATACCTAACCCCTCTCTCCCATAGTCCACGGTCATATTCCCAAAATAAGAGAAATCCTGAAGCTTACATCTTCTTTTAATTTCAAGCATGGAATTCAAAAGATCTAAATCCCTGTGCCCCTGACCGAATTGATTAAACATGAAGGGTTCAAGAAACGCTTCTTTGAGATTTTACAGTCTGAGGTCTGATGCCTTCCCACAGACTCCATCAATTTGCAATATGAAAATCCTACAATCATTCTAGGTCCTATGGTAGAAGACATGAATGACTCATCCCCTCCCTTCTACACTTCCTTGAACATACATGACAAGGTACTGCATAACTGCTTGATGGATTCGAGGGCTTCTCACAACTTGATGCCCAAAACTGTCATGGAAGAGTTAGGGCTAGAAGTCACCCGAGCCTATCATGACCTCTATTCCTTTGACTCCAGGAAAGTTCAATGTCTAGGAGTTATCAAAGACTTGGTCGTGACCTTGTTTCAGTTGCCCATGAAAAGTGTGGTCATGGATGTTGTAGTGGCTGATGTCCCCCCCAAGTTTGATATGTTGTTATCAATATCTTGGATAAAAATACTATGGGGAAATTTATAAATGGACCTCACATATGCTACTATCCTAGTGTTTGGAGGAGAACATAGGAGGCTATACAGGGAAGGCCAACTGGCCTATATAATCAGTGATGAAAACAACCCTACCAACCATCCCATTTTTGCCTTGGACACCGATTTAGGTTCCAGTATACTACAACTCACTAATGCTCTCGAGCCTCCTCTAAAACTCAGAAAGTCACCCACAACTTCCCATAAATTTCCTCCCTCCATCACCCTCGTCTGGAAAATGTTCTTTGATGGAGCCTTTTCCAGGGAGGGCACTCGTGTTGGGGTGTTTTTGTGTCACCTGCTCAGGAAACCATATCTCTGTCATACAAATTAGAATTTGAAGCTACCAACAATGTGGCAGAGTATGAAGCTCTTTTCATAGGATTAAGAGGCGCAAAGGAAATGGGAGTTGAGAAAGTAGCATTGTTCAGAGATGCAAAATTAGTCGTCCAGCAGATTAGAAACACTTATCAAGCTAAGCATCCTGGACTCAGAAGCTACAAAAATTAGGTATGGGACTTAATTGACAGTTTCTTCTTAGCATTCAACATTTTTTTTGTTCCAAGAGAGAAGAACATAGTGGCATATTCCTTGGCTACATCAACAAACAATTTCAAAGTGCCCTTGCTGCCCAAATTCAGATACGATGTAGAAGTAAAATACAGGCCCTCAATACTTGACAATGTCAAACATTGGAAGGTATTCGAGGATGATCTTGAGATCAATAAATTCTTGGAGACTGTCGAAGAATTTTCAAAAATGCATATCGACCAAGACTTTGTCTCTGAAGAAGGGCTTGACAGGGGTAAATTTTTGAGTAAAATAGCAAAGCGTAACATTGTGCAGCTCCCCAACAACCATATTCCAAGGGAACTGGTTCCTTTGGAAAGGCTTTTTGATAGAAATAATGTGTCATTAAAGGGGGAAATTTTGGAAGATGATGCTGATACTATTCAGTGAAACATTGGCACTAAGAGTGAGCCCAAGTTTGTCAAATTGTCAAGAAATCTGACAAAGAAGCAGAGGTCTGAATACGCTGGAATTTTGAGGGAATTTGTTGATGTTTTTGCTTGGACCTATAATAATCTAAAAACATACAACACTTTTTTCATTGAGCATAAAATCCCATTGCAAAGGGAGGAAAATCCATTTAGGCAGAAGCTAAGACAAGTCAATCCTATGTTGTTGCCTATCATGGAGAGGGAAGTGAAGAAGCTGCTACAGGCCCAGATCATTGTGCCACTAAGATACTCAAAGTGGGTGGCCAACTTGGTCCCAGTAAGGAAGAAGAATGGAGAAATCAGACTCTTTGTAGACTTCGGAAACCTGAACAGGAGCTCACGGAAGGATAACTACCCCTTACCAAAGATGGAACATATATTGCAGAAGGTAACAAGAGAATCCATGATGGCCATGATTGATGACTTCTCTAGCTACAACCAAATCTCTGTTCTTCCCGAGGATAGGGAAAAGATGACATTTACCACTCCATGGGTCACATTCATGTATGCCAAAAGGCCTTTTCAATTAATGAATGCAGGGGAAACATTTCAACATGCCATGGATATAGATTTCATTGGGGAAAAAGATAAATTTGTGGTCATCTATCTGGATGACATAACAGTATTTTCAAAATATGATAAAGAACACTGTTGTCATCTCAGAAAGGTTTTCCTGCAATGTAGGAGTTTTGGCATTTCATTAAACCCCAAGAAATTTATGTTTTCCATGTAGGAGGGAAAGTTACCAAGCCACATAGTATTAGCGGAAGGAGTCAGGATCGATCCTAGTAGAGTCGAGGCAATACGAGCCTTATCAATCCTGAGATCCAGGAAGGAGGTCCAATCTTTCCTTGGAAAGATTAATTTTCTGAGGAGGTTTGTTCCTAACTTTGATGAGGAGGTAAAACTTATAACAACCATGTTAAGGAAGGGAAATGAAGTAAGGTGGAATTCCGAATCGTGAGAGTCTTTTGAGCAAATAAAGAAGGCCTTGAATGAAGCCCCTGTGCTTATCAGTCCTAATTACTCAAAGGATTTCCTTATTTTATCCTTTGCCTCACCTGACACGGTGGCTGTTGTTTTATTACAGACAAACGAGGTTGGGCTAGAGTAGCCTATTGCCTATTTAAGCCGAGCATTGAGGGATGTCGAAGTCAGGTATGACACTATGGAGAAGCAGGCCTATGCCCTGGTAAAGGCTCTCAAGGCCTTTAGAACCTATGTTCTATAGTCAAAAATCATTTCCTATGTCCCCTCAGTTGTTTTCAAACACATTCTTATTCAACCCGACATAGACGGGAGGAGGAGTAAGTGGATAGCCAAGATTATGGAATTTGACCTGGAAATAAAGCCTACCAAATTGATCAAAGGTCAAGGTTTAGCCAAGTTGTTGGTTGAAGAAAATTCCCAAGCTTTGGGGGTAAGTTTCATCAACGAATGCTCGGGAATTCAGCAGGATTGACTGTCTGAAATAGAACCTCAAAGGGAGCCCCCATTGGCTCGATGTCCCTGGTATAAGGATGTCATATATTTCCTGCAAGAGTTGAGGGCTCCAGTCGACCTGAAAAGAAGCAACACAAAGGTTTTAAAGCTCAAAGCAGTCAGATACTACCTTATCGATCAAGTTTTATATTGGAAAGACCCCCTGGGGTTGCTTTTCAAATGTGTAGATCCGCAAGAGGCTGATAGGATCATGGTTGATTTTCACGACAGCCTATGTGGAGGGAATCATTTCTAGAAAACCATGGCCTACAAAATCCTTAGGGCTGGATACTACTGGCCCACCTTATTTACTGACGTCTGCAGAAGGGTCAAAGCCTGCATCAAATGTCAAATATTTGCAAGAAAACAACAACTCAAGTCTTTGTCGTTAAATCCTGTGGTTGTTTCAGGACCTTTCCAGCAATGGGGCCTAGATTTCATTGGAGAAATTCACCTCGCTTCCAGTGGGAAACACAGATGGATCCTGACTGCTACAGATTTCTTTACCAATTGGATTGAAGCTATCCCCACCAGGAGTGCTTCCCACAAGGTAATCATTGGATTCCTGGAAGAACTCATCACAAGATTCGGTTGCCCGAGTAAGATTGTCACTGATAACGTGGCCTCTTTCAGGGCTGAGTTGTTAGCCAAGTTTAGTGAGCAATTCGGGATCAAACTGATTCACTCCACCCCATACTATCCCCATGGAAATGGTTTAGCAGAGTCCTCCAACAAAATTCTGATAAGGATCATCAAAAGACTGTTGGAAGACAACAAGAAGGCCTGGCATTCAAGATTGAAATTTGCCTTATGGGTCGATCGAGTGACCATGAAGCGATCTCTAGGCATCTCTCCTTTCCAATTAGTCTATGGGGTAGAGGCTATTTTTCCTTCCCATTTAGCCATTCCTGTAGCAAAATTCCTCTAGGATCATCGAGAGGAGCCTGATGACATAATTAGAAGAATTCATTAGCTAGTGGAAGTCCAATAGGCTAGGTAGCAGGTAATGGCAGAATTCAGGACCATCAGCAAAGGATCAAGCAGGTTTTTGATAAGAAGGCCAAGAAGGAAGAGTTTCGGATAGGAGACCTGGTACTGAAATGGGACACTCCTAAACAAGATAAAGGCAAGCATGAAAAATTTGAAGCCCTATGGATCGAGCCTTTCAAAGTATCTGAAGTATTCTTGAATAACACCTATAGGCTATAGGATTCGAAGGATCAAGAAGCTTTCAATGGCCCTGTGAATGGGAATTTCATAAAAATATTTTTCTCTTGAGCCGCACATGGCTCTTTCGTGGTTGTAAATATTGTTTTTCTTTCTGTCTTTAAGTTTTAAATAAATAACTCCATAGCCCAACAACAAGGCGTTGGAACTGCAAAACGAGTCCTTATAGCATCACAGGGATGACTCTATCCCCCATGGAGCCTAATGTTAGTAACAATTCTTGTCCTGGGCACAAGAGTATTCAGGTCTGCAAGTTGCACGAGAAGCGCTCAAGCACAACATGGAAAAATCTCATTTGAGGCTTCCAAGCAAGTAAGTGGGTGAAAGTATATTGTCGATGGTCTGTATTCATCCATAGGAGCAAATCAACGATTGTCGAGAAATCACAGTTATCGGAGTTGCACCGAGATTAGTGCGATGGATGGCGCCCATATTGCATATAGGAGAGGATAGCAGTCCTCCATCCAAAGGACGCGTGGCGTGAGATCTAGTCATGTCGACATTTTTTCATTCGGGAGTTTGAAGGGGGAGGGTTCCATGTCATGCTACATCTTGAAACCCCAAACCTCGAAGTGTCGAAAGCACATGAAGTCGAGCCTGCAGTATCCCGGAGAAGTCTCATTCATTCATCCAAAGGGGACACCTGGTGCGCGATTCGGCTCCTCACCTTTTCGCCCGTCACAAATTCTAAGAACAAGGAGAAGATCCTCCATATCCCCGAGAAGTGAAGTTACAAGAGTTTCTAGGACCTGGGCCCACAGTATCATTAAGTGAGTTCAGGACCATCAAATCTGAGAGGGACGCGTGGTGCCCAATTAAGCCATCTTGGCATTTCACTCATCACGACTCTGATAAGAAAGGATCAACTCCTTCCTACTCATGAATGCCGAAAGAACCTTTGAGAATAAACACAGGGTCACAACCCGTGGTCACCTGGGAAATAAAAGAGTTGTGCAAGAGGGGCCAAAGGCGTCGGGTTTAGTCACAGAAGGGATCATCACGATCTCTTGGTGCCATTTGATTCAATCTCAATCCTTGTTCTTGATTGGAGTAAATGAAGGTTGAGACCTCTCCTCACTCATTAAGTTTAAAGTATGAAGGATCATGCAAACTGTCTGCCCGAGAGGGTCCTGTGTATCGATTTTTTCCAAAGACACCATGCTGAGTCCTCGACTAGCCAAAGAGGTCTGCACTCACTAACTCAGCACTTAATGGTTTAGCTACTCCCCTCGCAGGAGACATGCACAGTTAAGGTGGAGTCTAACGAAGAATATCCGTTCAAGTTTGACTAAAGGGACACCACGCCTTGGCTGACTGAGCACGCCTCTGTTAGGAAAAATGTTCTGAGTATATAGACTTAGTCTTTGTATGTTGGAATCCATCGATGGTTGAGAAAGGCTCTCGGTTGTAAAACTTTAATGAAGCACCATTATTCTAGTTATGCATGGAATCTTGAGACTTCTTGCCTTATGAATGTCAGTTTCTTTCATGTCTTTGTTTATATTATGTTAGAGCAGCTCAGAATTGGAGGATCCAGTCGAGTTGTCACTGTTATAGGATGATGTAGGTTGGATCACTGTAACAGTTGCATTGTTTCTAATCGGTCTCTGTGATTTTCTTAGCGTTGAACGACTTGGAATTGGAAGATCCATTCAAGTCCCCCCTTCAGTTCCTCGAAGCCCTGAACCAAGAGGATCTTGCATTCAGAGTTTTTCTTCTGCAAACTACTGAAAGGCCTGTTGCCTGAGGTAGTTTTCTCACTCCTCTCACCAAGTATTCAACCTGCTCATCTTTAATTCAACTCACTCACTGAAGTTAGATCAATACTTCCTTTGTTCCTTACATACCGGACTCAGT
Organism: Picea glauca; assembly: GCA_000966675.3. NCBI lineage: Eukaryota > Viridiplantae > Streptophyta > Pinopsida > Pinales > Pinaceae > Picea > Picea glauca. The sequence continues at coordinate 12,215 of JZKD02S1787699.1, read as the reverse complement.
CCCCGAGTTAGAGCGATATCTTCCCGAGTCTTTACCCATTTGATCACCCATTAAAACTATTGTGACATAAAACTGATCGGCATTGGGCTCTGCTCCTGCAAGCAATCCATGAGTGACTTCTTACACTAACAGATTCAATCTCTTACTGTAGTGAAATACAATTCAAAAAACTAGTGGGATGTTGATCTCTCATCTCCAAGGGTCCTGCAAATTTTTATGTTTCAGAAGGAATCTTAGATAAGTAGATTTGAAATTTAATTTATTGTATGGACTCAATAATAATTAAATTGTTTTGGTATTTGTATCAAAGATTCTTGTGATGTGAGATACTCTTTAGGTTTTATATACTTATATTTGTATAATGACTAAAAAAAATAGGTTTGTACATCTTTATCTTGTGGAAGAAGGGTTTTTACAATTTTGATGTTATCACTTAACAAGATGCGATGAACAAAAAAATTATCAATAAGTAATAACAATATGCAATTCACAAGAGCAACAAATAATCAATGAAATGCAAATCAAATTATAGAAAATCCTTGGGGTTTACCATTTTGTTGGTTAGTGGGTTTGAGTTTTGAGTTATAGAAATATTATCTTATTCCTTGTACACAAAAATTAAGAAACATATACCTTTTTATCTCATGTTCCATGACTGATTTTAATCATGATTTAGTTGTCATGCATGGAAAAAAACATGTCGAAATCACTGCTATATCTAAATAGGCATGAGCTTTGTCAATATCCATATACATATATCTATATCATTGCCTAAATCTATTTCATTCTATTCATCATCACTATGAACATAGATTTTGGAATGTTTCTTCAGTCGCGTTCTTTCCCTTATTCCAAATATAACTTCATTTGTTTATTCACCTATTTTGTCTATTATGATGTTGTCACTTAACCTGATACAATGAACAATAAAAATTATAAATAACTAATAAAAATATGCAATTCACGAGAGCAACAAATAATCAATGAAAATCAAATCAAATTATAGAAGTACAAAAAAATAAAGAAATATGTACCTTTTTAAATCCCATGTTCCATGATTGTTTTTTTTTCTTTAACCCAATAAATTGTTATTTGATATATTCTACACTGATAAAAGTAGCTACTTGTTTGAATAAAATTCAATAAATTGTAATCAAAATCATTATTCTCCCTTTATTATTATTATTATTAATCCATAGCATATATATTATACCAATATCTTGATATATGTGACATAGTTACTTGGTCCAACACAACAAAGAGACATATTTGTAAGTATGAAAGAAGAATATTGAAATATATGTTAATATTTACTATGACTTAGGTATATTTCAAAATTCAAGAACAAGAAAAATTGTATCATGGTCACTCCAAAATGTGTCAAATCTAAATATTTTTTACTTTTCATTGGCCATGTTCGACCACACATGATCCATAAGTGATATTGGAACATAATATTTTTGTCGAAGAGAAGACATAAATTGTAATTGATTGAATGTAATAGCATTGAAGTCTAAAATCAAATACATGTACGTGCACCATAAGCCTGTAATTTCCTAAATTAACCTATCTTGACCTCTCTTGACTTACATTTTCCGATATTTCTTCATTGATTTTCATTACTTTAAACACAAGAACCATTATCTAAATGAAATTTACAAAGCATCTCATTTTCTAAATAAAATTTACAAAGCACACAAAAGTAATACATGAACCAAAGTTCTTTCAAATGCAATGTTTCATTGTCAAATGTCACAATCAACCTATATTTTACAACTTGTTTCTTTGTCTCCAACTACAAATATTAGCAATAAATCATTAATATATTATATTTGACTATTCAACACAACACTAGAAATAATGACAAATTTCTAGGAAATCTGTAAATAATCCTTACAACAAATATAATCACAAATTTATTAAAGAAACCGATATATTTACCTCATGGCTCTCCAATTCCTGTTCATTTTCCCATGCACAATATCCTCAACATTCCAACCATGCTCTAATGAAAATCTCTAGCAGAGACAAAGCACTATCATTTTCTAAAAATCTAAGAAATGTGTCAATGCATGTTCCAACCACTCAATGCTAAATAAATGATATCATATATCCTAACCCGGATGAAATCCTCTCATATTTTCTAGACATTTGTATCCAAGAAATTTAAAATGCACCCAAATCAAAAATGTTTTCATACACATTGGTACTTAAAACTAAAAATAGAATTATGTTCTCGATCCAAGAGCAATACTCACAAATGTTGCAAATGACAAGGCAATTATAACTGATATAATGTGACTGCAACAATATTAAATGTAAACATTAATGATATACCTCATATAAAGTGAAGAAAACAACGAAACCCCAAACTTATTATCCAATAGCATGCAAGATAAAAATTAATTTATATTAAAGTACTGCATTTAACATTTAACGTTGTTACTACCTTTAACATTATTATTTTATTTTTTTTTACAGACACGATTAGGAGATTTTTATATTAAAAACAGTGGACATGCCACTCGGTTCGTTACATCAAAGAATATTTTGTTGTAAAATGGAAAACAAATGCCTGAAGATCTTAACATAGGACATAGTCAGGGAACAAAATTATCTTATCGATCAAGAGCAGCTTCGCATCATTACATCATTTCTAGCTTGGAAGATTTTTTTCTTTTTTGACATCATCCGCCATTCCTTGCTTTGGTCCCGAGAATGACTTTCCGTTTGGCCTAGAGGGTTGTTATCACTGAAATTTCATCTGCACATGGCGACAAGAACTCCATATCATCAAAACAGCAGTGAAGTCATTCATGGCACTAAATTAAGTTCACAGCATTCCAGAAGGGTCAAAAAACTAAACAAAGTAACCAAAAATTGAAGGGTGCTTTATAGCAGTAGAGTGCGCGCGCATATGCGCGGGACAAAAACGTGTTGCGCGTGCATGCGCGCGCCCGACGCGCGACTGTCCACATAAAAATTCGCGCATCTACTAATTCGATGCATTAATTGCTTAAGTCGGCCTCCCGACCGCTTGTGGATCGGCCCCCGAGATGATTTGACCCTCGGATCAGGGTCGGCTCTACAAATCCGGTGAATTTATGGCTTAAGCGAACCCTAAACAGGTATGTGTTTACACCGGAAGTTGGTTACGTGACCGACTGGAAATTGCTATAAATAGCCGTAGAGACCCACTGTTTCAGCAGAGAATTCCCAGCAAAGTTACGCTGTCCAGATTCAAAGCTCAGTCTTTTTGACAAGCCATCCAGGAGCGGCCTAACTCAGAGTTCTTTCAATGTTCATTTCAGCTCTACTCGTTTTGTAAGGAAAGCACAATCTTGAGAGCCCCGAAGGACCTTTCGTTGGAGGGATAGGGAACCTTTATCTCTACCCTCAGCCTGTACTATGGTTTCGCTAATAGATCAAGCCTTGAAACCATTGATGACTCCCTTGTCTCATGTTTGATATTTCTGTTTTCTTTCGAATTGTTATTTAGCTGTTAGATAGATTGTATGCTGTTTTTGTTTTCTGTTTCCTGTTAACCCTTGCTGCTACAGATGTTCTGCCTTGGTGAACCCAACAAGGCATGCAGAATGGTCTCCATTTTTCTCACCTGCTGACGGATTGACCGCGAACAGAGTGGCGACTCCGCTGGGGAGTCTAGGTATAAAATCCTCTCTCAATCGGGTTCAATTCGCTTTCCTTTTTGTTTTTTTTAACTTGCAGGCTTCCGCCGACCTACGGGACAGTCGATTCACAGAAGAATCGAGGGAAATTTGTCCGGAATTTATTTTTTCAATCACGAGCACAAGCGTGCAGGTTTTCCACCGCACAGATGCATGCATTCACTCTGGTCTCTATTATAACGTGCGTGCATGTGCTTCCGCGCCTCTGTCCATGCTCACAGCCGCGCATTGGACCTAAATTTTCCATTGTAAGCTTGGATGTCGGGAAAATCAGTTTCCTTCTCAAGAATGATGTCATGCATGCTCTAAATACTCCACCACTTAGACCCCTCAACTTCTAAAGGGGATAATCTAGCAAACATAGGCACTTAGGTGGATAAAAATCATTTTTCCCTTATTTTCTTTTCGCCACGTGGATGGCTTGCTTTGATTTATATTCTAAGTTGAACATCAATTCTAATAACATCTAAACTCACATTCGGGACTAGAAGTTGTAAGTAATAATCTTGAGTATGCTCTTCTCTCGCACCACCAGGCGACCTTGAGAATCAGAAAGAGATTGCGAAAACGATCTCATCTCCCTTTTAACAAAATTTCAAAAAAATTTAGGAGAGGAAAACGGCTCTTTCGAGACCCCTCTTAGTTTCATTTTTCAAACGCATTCTTGTAACGAGCCCATACATGCCCACATGTCAACAAAGCTAGAATAGTGTTTTGAATGTTTTGCTTTCTTAGATCAGAAAACTAGGAGAGTTTAAAAGTTTGTAACGGGCCCACACATGCCCACA
>JZKD02S1787688.1:71272-82477 GCA_000966675.3 Picea glauca | reverse complement strand
CCATTCCTCATGCATACATCAAAATCCAACTATTCATAGAAATAAGACATACCTTTTGAACCAATGGATGGATCTGATGTATCTTAGCACTTTAGACTTTCCTGGGAGCTTGATCTCAGAATCTAGAACCTTTGCATCTTCATCTTCTCAAGTTTCCATAGCTTTACCAACATGTACGCTCCCTATACATAGACAACCTGTGTATTGTGTGCATCCTATACACAGATAGCCCACGTGTACGCACCCTATACATAGACAACCCCCGTACACCTAAAAAAATATGGTTTTTTCTATATTTGTTGTAATTCTGAGAATTTCACCGTCAACCCTTCATGCTACCTCAGACGTTCGCCACTTCAGATGTATCCACAAGTATTTACAAGAAGATTTACACAAGAAAATAGATATACAATATGTACAAGTGAGTGTTTTATGAGTGAGCTTTGCCTCTTATTTATATCTTCATGTAGCCTTACACTTTCCTTATTTTAGGGCTTCTTCATTTAAAATAATTTATTTTGCAAAGCTGTTTGACTCTTGGGGGCTTCTATAAGACTCATGAGGGTTCTCCAACTTCATATGGTCATAACTCTCTAACCGTGAGGAGTTATGTGATGTTCCACATACCATCAAAAATGGCATGACAAGCACTATCCATCTAGGATAGTTTCACTGAAAAATTCATTGTCCTTCATCTCATTATTCCATAATTAAGCATGGGTTCTCTCAATCCACAAATCGTCTTCCTGTGAGGGATTTCACCATAAGGGGACCACTTTGGAGTTCATCCATATTTACTTCTTATCAACCATGACAACACAATAATGAGTCATCTTTCCATCAAACAAACTTGGGTCCATTACCCAAACCTTTGTGCTACAAGGATTTCTTCAAGGGTTGACATCAATGACAACCAACCTTAATCAACAATCTCCCCCAGAGGGTTGGTTTCAGAAGGACCTTGAGCAATTGGTTTGCTTGTTGTTTAGCCTAGATTTGTTAGGGGTGTGTTCTTTGGTATGAGTCCTAAGCGGCCTTAGGTTGATTGTTATTGAAGTTTTGACACATATTATTCACTGTGGTTGAACAATCGCATCATCGGTCCCATCAACAACAAGGACTTTCACCCATCACAAAGGTACAACCACCTCTTAAACGATACAAGATAGGTGACTGAGAATTCGAATACCTTGACAAACAGTCTGAAGAGAGTGTGGGATTTGAAGTTGAAGTGGTCGAAGAGAGTCCTCCGCCACATTTTAACCCACCTTTTAATAGTCCAAATAGCCCCATCCTTGTCAAGTTGAGGGAACTCTTTATTGAACCCTTTTCTTTGTTTAGTGAGCCTTACATCATGTCGGGCCCAAGTGTTTCGTCCATTGTACTTGAGTCTTCGAGTTCATAAACAAATGTGACTATGGGTACCCAAGTGATGTCCATATTTCCATCCATTAGTGTCATTGGACCTATTAAATCCTAGGTCTGTACCTCTTCCTTCTATTCCTCCATCAATCCATCCATCTGAAAACCTAGTTTTTGCTTAGTTTATTTTCAATGGTGTGTTGAGTCATTTTGAGTTGTTCTCATTTTCCTATTTGTTTTTCATCATTTCCTTGCTCTTTATAAGGTTAATACAAGTCATGGTTTGAATTGAATAAGACACATCACCATAGTTATGTCACTATTGGGTTACAAACAGGTTAACTTACGCCTTTGATGCAAAAAGACATTGATTGCAAGAATGCCCCTATTCTTGCAAACAACAGAAAACACATTGTTTTATGAGTTTTCACGTTCAAAAAATATTTAAAAGTTTGAATTAAGCTGTGTTGGCACCTCACATGCGTTTGCATTTATTTTTTCACTAGAGATCACGTGGGTTACCACCAGTTAACCATCATTATAGACTTTATGCTAAGGATCATGCAACTTTGCTCCTTGAACTGTTATTATTGCAGGGTCGTGTGAGATAATTATTGTAGGTGGTAGAGGAACCTGAAAAAACGCATACATCGGTCATCACTTCCAACAGAAGCGGTTAGAATGCAATGGTGTCTCCTCGAGAGTGTTGGCAATTGAACCGAACAAAGCCACAGGGGATCGAACTGTTCGAAGCCATTCCGGAAATAAGGGACATATTCATCAGATCATAATGGTTTGATTTCATTTGCGCTTTCGATAGGCATCTGTTGACGGACGTTTATGACACACCTTCAACGAGAAGGGAAGATCCGGAACGGGGTTGTCTATTTAAACCAAGTCATTTGGTATAATCTACCCTAACGGGTTTTATGGCTCTGTTAACCAACTAGGATTCTAAATATGTAAACTAACTAGATGTACAATCCTATCAAACAATACATTAATAAAATTGCTTGACTAATATTTGTATTATATACAATAGATATGTACAATTACAAGGTTTAAATAAAGGAAACTATTTTTGTACTATAAATGACAAAATAATAAACAATGAGTGAATATGATTATAAATGATATAATGATAATGGACAAAGCATTTAACGTTTAAATGATGTAATCATTATTCATTTGCAAATCAACAAATCAAATAAAATATAAACTATCTAACCTGATGTTGATTAGCGGTACTAAACTAGATTCGTCTTAACCCGTGTCAAGTATAAATCTATGACAAAAGCAAGAACAATACTTCCTGAAACAACTCAAGAAAGTCTTTTATATTTCGGAACAAGTCTATGATAACAAAAAGACAAATATATTTTATCTCATGTGAATTTAAAATGTCCAATAGCTGAAAGTGAAATAAATTTCAACTCTCGGCAAATGGTGTTACCAACTACCCAACATTAGATGTAAACTCAAAATGCATAAATAGATGATCAGTCACATATATTAGAAGGACCAAAATATAATGAACCATGTAAAGAAAAACATAACATGAAAATTTATATGCAGAACAGTCTAAAGTTAGTTCAATACAAATAAGATTTCATGTCCAGAAATTATATGAGAAACAACAATAACATTGCACAATCTACAAAAGGCCGAAAGCCAAAGAATAAACTATATCCCATATGGTTTCAGAAAAATAAGTCCATCATATGATCCAAGAGGAAATGCGCAAACCAATAACTAACAAGTATTTAAAGAGAACTTTTGGTTGTCCTGTACAACGTTGCTCCAACAACCTGTCTGTTAAGAGAAATATATAGGAGAAGGTTTTATAATTCTAAGATTTTGACAGTGTCAGTATAAAAATCACTTTGACTGACAATTTAAATCTTATTTAAAATTCAGAAATAACAACTTTCAAATCACGATCCTTAGTGAAGATATAATAGATTAATCGACAATAAGAAAAATCTCAATTGAACAATTATATCTTTACAAATGTGAATTACATGAATAAACTCAATATAATACAATATTTGTATCAAAAATAATACAATCACCAAGATCAAGATAATTGGGATAATAGACTCTTAAAGATTGACAAAACTAATACATAAATGATAACAATTAATCATGTATTGATAAAACAGACTAAAGCTAATTTAAATCAATGCATAATCAATTACTCAAAGAATATGAAGTTATTATAATGAAAATAAAACCATTTTACTCACAGGACAAAAGCCATTAAGCAATATGGAATTTCATATTCTTCTTCGAAAATACTCGTCCATTCTCCCAAAATTCCAACCATCTGTTACTCCATTTGAAAAGAAAAAGTTTACAAAATAAATAATATACAAAAACTAAAGGATCAAAATCCTCCTCTGAATTTTTTTGGATCCCCAGGGCTCTGAACTTTCTCATATATTTATGCAATGAATGAACAGTCTGGGCGTCACTAATAATTTCCGCCACCTGAAATTTGTCTCATAAAGAGACAAAAATATGTCTCAAATTGTGCATTTGTTTGGGAAAAATCTCACGAATAAGCTAAATGGGTCCATTCTGCATACGGGTTTTCAATCGTTTCGTCAGATTCTTTACGGTTTGGCTGCAATCAGTCCCACAAAATCGTTTGTATGTTCTTGAACACATTTCCAAATCTTATCTGTTGTTGCTCATAAATTATTTGCAACAATCAAATATTATTTTTGGATTAATTATCTTAAATGTGTTTAGAAAATCAAGCCATGATCAGATCTCTACCAAATAATTGATAATAGAATCATGTGAAACAAAAAGAAACCAAATTAATAACCTAAAATTGTGAATAAAACAAAATCTAGAACAATAAAATTAAAATGAAATTAAACTAACTATAAGTTCTAAACAAATATTGTTTATGTTTTCCTTTCAAATATGATCTTAAAATTATAGAAGCTTCAAATTGATGGAGAGGAGAAAAATATTAATTTTGGGTTTTCACAAAATCAAACAAATGNTCTTTTTTTTTTTTTTAATGAGATGCAAACTAACAAAATAATTTAATTAATTAAACCTACCAAATAATTTTGTGAAAATTATTGCTAATGAGAACAGTACGAAAACTTAATCATAATTTAAACGAAAGTAAACAATTGATAAAAATTAATGTTTTCATTTAAATTAACATTTCTATGTTCGTCTCTTCCTCATTCAAATTTGATCAAATGTCATAGAAAAGATGTGTCACAATAAACGTTCTTCCTGTAAAATCATTGTTATTAATCCAAACCATTCTCATAGCAAATAAATTCAATAAGGAAGAGGTAATAACAAACTCCCAAATTATGAAGTTCGTCCATCAACATCAAAACTCTGTAGAAAGAAAAATGAAATGGCATTTGAATTTCATGAAATTCAAACCAAACAAAAGGATATAAACTCAAACCAACCTCGAAACAAAGCAAACCAATACCAATCCAATCAAGTCAAATGGAAAAAAAATGAAGAATCCAAGTAAAATTTCGAGGGGCTTTGGACTTTGATTAAAAATAAAGAAGGAGGTTGTTGGGGCCCAACAACATCACATAGGAGTGGCCTTTCTCTTCGCGCAGAATTTTGAAGGGTTTCAGACCCAAATCGGGGACACTGCCATTTATATCACATAGAATTTCATCGTTGGATCATGCGCTCTCTCGGTCAGTGGTGAGAGATAGTTTAAGAAGGGTAAGTTGTCAGTGGAAATATACAACAAATGTTTGGTGGCAAAACTCCAAAACCCTGATTGGAGCCAAGGCATATCCATAATGTGGACTAAATAAGAGTGGATGGGCATTATCTATACAGTTCAACGATATATCACAGGAGAAGGAAGAAGAACAAGGAACTGATCAACATTAAGAAGAACAAAAAGTTGGTCCTCTACAACAAAACAGAGGTAAAAGGAAAGTGGCAGGGTACATATCAGACGGGAAAAAGAACATGACAACCTAGCAGGCCCACTGTCACCTGGAAATTATAAGGATAAGCATGTGACCATTACCATGCAGCAACCAAATAAAAAACTTGAAGTACAACGTGCAAAATTACAAGAAAAGTATCAAAAGATGTAGAAGAAAAATCAAAAGGCACTGCCTGAATTTTCTGAAAAACTATGTTTTTCCTTGTTTTAGTCATTGTTTTTCAGCACGTCTCTCGAACATCTGGAGATAAATTTTTGAAAACCTAAAGAGATTTTTTTCGAGAACGAGACCATTCAAAAAAACCTCTCTCAATGTTTACAAAGGTATCATGGTTCGAGAGAATCAAAGAGATATTTGAGGCCATTTTCCCCAGAAATTCGTCAAATACTCTATTTTTCCCTGTTTTAGTCATTAGCTTTCGGCGCGCCTTTTGAACATCTAGAGGTGAATTTATGAAAACCAAAAAAGGTTTTGTTGGGAACGAGCCCATTCACAAAAAAATCTGTCATTTTGTACACATGTATCACGGTTCGGGAGAATAGAAGAGATCTTTGAGGCCATTTTTCCCAGAAATTCACCAAATCCTGGGTGAGTTTTGTTCTAGTGTTGAAGATTGGTCTCCAGTTTTTAGTGCATGTGGGCATCCATGCACAGTCAGCTGCTAGACACAACTTTTGAAGACTTTTGTTATGGATTTTTTCCACTTCAATTATCAACATTAGTTATAGTTGCACTAATAGAATTTTGTTTTGGTTTAGTTAGAGGCATTGTTGCCACTTGTAATAAGTTGTTATCTTTTGATAAAAACAATGTTTTTTGTTAAATTCAAATTGATGAGGAGTATGAACTGAGACATCATCCCAAATCCACTCAGTTTGAAGAAATACTTACACACTATAATTAGGCAGTAACAGTTAATTTGTATCTACATGATCTGATTGAAATCTAAAGATTGAACTTCAGAGTTGAGATCCTAGGTAGGTAATTGAACCTCCTCTTGATGAGGATAAATAGATAGATCTATAGATGTAAAGGGGTTCATTTTTTGGGAGAGGAAGCATTTAATTTTGGCTGGTACCTAAAGCATAAGACTGTAAATTTTCCTACCTTGGTGAATATAATTTTTGGTGACAGATTGTGTTTTCTTCTCAAATCTTTCTATGTATTCTTAATCTTATCTAGATGCAAATTGGAAATGTATGTAAATTGTTGTTTCCCTTCCTTTCAGCTATTGTTTCAATGAAATGTTTATTGCTATGCAACTCGATCTCAACTATTGTTTTCAGTAAATATATTATTGTAATACAACCTTGTTTGGATGATTTGTGTAAATATACATGTTTTAGATCTGGAATATTATTTCAAGTTTGGAATTTCATACAGCAAGAAACAAATTGCATGCTTGTTTGTATTTCTTTGTTTTACTCTTCAAATCTTTACCTGCTCACCAATTTGCATGCCACCAGCTGAGGGAAACCTTACAGTGATATTGTTGAACAGTCCAACCAGGTCTCTACCCTTGAAAACTTTTCTCTCAGCTGACCAACAAACTCAATTCATAAAAAAACCCAACATTCCAACACTTGAGGTGGCCTAGCTCTGCCCTTTAGCAGTCAGGTGCAGACCTTAGGATCAACAAGACCTACACTGTCCATGCCTTTTCCAAATTTGTCTCCATTTGGGGGATGTTGGTCATGCGCACTTTTCCTTCTGTAAGTATCCCTAGCATTCTTACGCCCATCCCATTGGTTGTGATGCCCACATCTGGATTTTATTATAGTGGGGGGCGAGCCTTGGTTTCAGCATAGGAAGTGGAATTCCTTTTTCTTCCTCCATTCCCATGAGCGGCCTGATAATTTCAAGTGCGGGTGTTCCTTTTGGTTGGTATATACCTAGTGGATTTGGAATTATTCCTAGTTAGTCTAGGGGTGGCAATATTTCTAAAGGATTTAATATATCGTGGGGTAACACACCTTTTCCTAGGATCTCTATCCCTTCCACACCCTTGGGGGAAACTTTTCACAGTGGGGTGGTTATCCTTTCATCCATGTGTCTAGTCTTGGGGGGTTTGTCCCTAAGACTAGTTTTGGATCGAGAATTAATTTTTCGTTAGGGTCAATGTCCGCTCCTGAAAGTAATCCTTTCATGGGCATGTTTAATCCCATGAGCAACCACGCTCCTAGGATTGCTCCCATCTCCCATACATGGGTGAAATAACCCTTCTGTAATGTCAAATTATACTAGAAACACAAATTTGGGGGGACCTCAAGGTTCATATGGTTCTCAAGGCACTTCATCCTCCTCCCATTATTCATTTTCTCATAAGCCATTACCTTTCTTGGCAACATTATACTTTTATGATCTCTCATGTTTGACAACTAACCTCATTTTCCATGACCCCTCATGGTTGGCGATACCTATGAAGCTCCCATCTAACATGCCCAAGCTTGGTGAAATCCATGGGAAGATCCATCCACACACATCATGACTTATCATTTGTGGTGTTCATCCAACTCTTTGATGGATGACAATATCTGGTTGCGTCTTTTCCAATGATCCTTGACTTGAGGCACCGTGAAATGGTACATTGAACTCAAAGGTGATTCCTTTAATAATTTCAATGACTTGGCGATGATGTTCCTGGTCCATTATTATTTTCCCATACGAGATGAGATATGAACATAACTATTCACATATTTTCATCAAGATACTTCCACCCACATCTCCAATCATATTCATTAGTGGAGACGACGACACAGGATGATCAAAACCCAGATTCCTAACCAACCCCTGATGGAGTGGTTCACAAAGTCTCTCTTACCACCCATTTCCAAGGATGTTTCTATGGAAGGGGCGACTATAAAAGAACATGTCATATTGTATTCCCAACACTTAGATTTGATCTATTCCCAGTCTGGTACCATGTATGATATCATCCTGCATGCTCCTTGGTCGTCAACAAATCCAAAAAATCCAAACCCAGGACCCCATACCAATGGTGTGGTTAGTTATGTTTTCCATGCTTCTGTGGACCAACTAGTTGATCAAATGGGTCACATGACTATTTTTCTAAACTCATCAGCTGTTATGCCCATTGATCAACCTGCTCCAGTCCCCACTCAGACCTCCGAGGTGAATTTGGTGCAATCCATGCAACCAAATAATCCTCAACATCCTGAAGGAAATAAGAGGAATAACAAGAAGAAAAACTCTAATATTGAGCATGGGACCGTTCAAACCCAAAACAACCAAGGGGGGGGCATGAAAGAGAAGAAAAAGAGTTGGATACCATGCATGATTTGTGGGGAGAACCACCCTACTCACTGGTGTCCTAGGAAGGATCAGATCCATCGATATTTCGCACAATAGAAGGCCTCCCAACAACCTGTTGTTTTAACCCATTATTTTCCCCCTCAGCCTCAATAAATGCTTGTGTCAAATACTGCCCCTCCACCAGGAGGCATGGCATGTAGCCCCAAATAAGAGGGGTTGTCCTTGAATGTCACAATCTTCATGTGTGATCAAATGGTCAATATCAAAACTTGAGCTCGCAATTATAGAAATTCTAAGACTACTCCTACAATGCAAGATCCTGCTTCATCTTCCTAGCCCGGTGGCTCTTTTCAGGTAGAGAATCCAACCTTCGAGACATTGCTTCACCCCCCAAAGGGAATTCTTCAATGCATGAAACATAATCCAAATACATGAGTTGCCCACAACTACAATATTATGGAAGACTTGGCCCAGACACCATCTGCCATGTCTACTATAGAAGTCCTCTAGAGTTTCCCTAGATAGTGGAGAGCTTTGTTATCGACTATAGGTGGGGTTGATCCCTCAAAATTGATCCTCATAATCTTTGATTCAGACCATATCCAATATAATCTTTCCCACCAAATTGCTTTTCAGATTAAAGTGAGAGTAATGGGGAAAAACATCCTTCGCACTATGGTTGACAAAGGAGCCTTGAATTGCATCATGTCCATTGTGTGTTGGAAAGCTCTTAGCACTCCAAAACTTGATATGTCCAATACCATATTGAAATCCTTCGATGGACATATGTTCCAAACTCATATCATAATCATCACATTACCCATTGAGCTAGGTGTTAAGACTGTCTTCGTTGCGGTAGAGGTAGTTTACACACCTCTTGAGTATAATATGCTAATGGGGAATACTTGGTTCTATGAGATGACATCAATCATCTCATCAGTACTTCAGGTCTTACAATTTCCTCATCAAGGGACAATCGTTGCTATCGATTAGCTAGTGTTTTGTACCCCAAACCTTGAATCCAATACGGGTTCCAATGTACCCTTTATCAGTGATTCCAAGAGTTCTTACATGAATGTTGGTGTGGGGATGTTCAAATAATCCTCACTGATGGGAAATATTCTCCTTCCCCCACCATCCCCTACCTTGATCATTGTTCTAATCAATATGATCTCTTCGTTTACCAGTGGACCCCTTTCGTCTTTTGATCCTTGGGTGGTACCTCATCCCGAGGATGTTGAATCTTACAGAGCTAGAATATTGCTCACAGTGGTCGAGATTGCCTCCCTGAAAATCTTGTCAGTGTTAGTCGATACTGGTTAGCAACTCCATCCACATATGGAGTGTGATCTATCTACTCCACCCATCATGGCCGTTGATCCTCCAAGTTCACATGACTTCCATGATCTTGAGTTGCCTTAAGATTGGGCCATCCTAGATGTCATGGTTTCTCTAGATAAGCCAAAGGATGAGGTGATTCCTCTATCATATTTTCCTAATTTGGAACAAATGGGGGTTGACATAGGGAGTTTTGATCCCATACTGGGGGCATTTTCTGGGCCATCCAGTGAAATTCCCAGCCTTGACCCTTTTTCTCCTCGATCTTCTTTTTATAACTTGCCACCAAATTCTTTGCTTCCCCTTCCCTTGAAGATTCACATTTTGTAATTCCTTCATGTCTTGATGGACCCCATCAAGGAGTTTCCATAGCTCACAAAACCACTCACGATGAGTATCTTCTATTGTAGAACTTTGTTACTATGTGGCATGGACCCAGCAGGGTGCACCATATGATGCAACTATTGGCCCATGAGTTCATCATTAACGATCAAGATCCTTGGCCTGAGCCTAGAAATGGGCTCTAATTTGAAAAAACCATTAGAATGCATGGTGCCTTGTACACAGGTGTGTAGTGTGAGTTCTTTTTATTTTGCATATATCCAAAAAGTCCAAAAATATTTTCTTTTTTGAAATTTCACTATGAATTTTGACGCTGGAATCTAGTGTTGATGAATCAATAGGGATAAAAGCACTCTTTTTGTGAGAATTGGTGAATTCCACTAAACTTGAGGTATGATTTTTAAATTACAATATAGGGATAGGTTTTTCCCTACATTTGTATTTTTCATTATTAGTCATCCCTCTTGTCGATATTATGCCTTAGGTTCAATCTCATCAGGTTGCGACATCAACCACTCCATTTTGCATGTCGTAAACCTGCACGATAATTCCTACCCTTCGTAGGCACCCTAGTTAACACCGCGATTTCATTTGGTGTCCATGCTACAATTTCTTGTAGGCCTGGGAACCCTCCTATAGACCCGCTGTGACTTGATTGTTGAGACACGTCCTTCTCTCTTCATCTATATTATGTCCATATCTCGAGGGGGTTCCAAAAATTTTGTTGTTGTTTTATGATTGCTTATGCATTTTTTGCTCGCATGTTGCCCATTATCGGGTTGTTGTTTTCCTTACTCCCGCTTACCGCTATTGTTGAAACACTTGACCACATGCCTCTTGAATTATTTGGCCTCTATTTTGAAACCATTTACCCATGGAGATAATTGCAGCTAAGAGTGGACCCCACTTGCTAGTACCCATTTTCATTCAT
>JZKD02S1787688.1:50033-62761 GCA_000966675.3 Picea glauca | reverse complement strand
CCTTCCCAGATGAAATCCATTGCTATTTTGTTATTCTTCTTCAATTCCTTCTTGGTTGCAGTCTTTGCCCTTTTTGAACTATCATATCTTGTAACGACTGATAGCCAAATATAATGTCCATGTGCCTGTAAAAATACTTTTTTCCTTATGCTCCACATCTCATACTTTAAACCATTCTGACCATTAAACAGTGGTACTCCATTCTCAGAATAATCCATGATCTCCTTCCAGTGGTTAAATTGTTTCCTGAAGGAACCTGCTCTGATACCAATTGTTGGATTGTTGAGAGTGGGGGTGAATCAGTAATAAAGAAATTCAATCATTTTTAACCACAATATGCAAGTGTTATATCAATGTAGCATTATCATCCAATATTTGCAGAGTAAATAAACAATGAACAAATGAACAATCATACACATACACAGTACACCAGTGTTTTTACGTGGAAACCCAAAGTGGGAGAAAACCACTGAATGTTTTTTCTTATATGTCTTTAAGAATTACATTCATTGGAAGCACAAACTTCCTTTTTTTTCTAGCTACAATTGGAAGGAGGCTCCAACCCCCTAATTTCTCAGGCTACAACCCAAGGGAAGCTCCAACTCCCCAATTCTATGGCTACAACTAGAAGGAGGCTATGACCCCCTATGTTCTCCGGCTACAACTGGAAGGTGGCTACAACCACCTATCCTTGCTCTGTCCAACTGCCCTGAGGTAGAAGTAGAATCATGGAACCACTGTCACACTATCACTGTGAGATATATTGCTATAAACATGTACCAATCAACCTGCACCAAACAATCTGTACCAATAACCTTAACCATGCATCAACCTGTACCTCAACATGTACCATAAACAAGTGCATCAACCATGCACCAACCTGTACCAAATAACCTGTAATCAACATGTACCATAAACAAGTGCATCAACCATGCACCAACCTGTACCTCAACATGTACCATGAACAAGTGCATCAACCATGCACCAAACCTATACAAATAACATGTCACGACAACATGTCCAAACAACCTATCACAACAACTTGTCTCATCAATATTATCAACCAAATAAAATCTACTCACCAAGATCAATCACCAAGGCAACTCTCAAAGATGTGCATCAACCTAACGTAACACAACAACTCATAATCATCACCAAGATCAATATGTGCTTCTAATAATATACCAATACAAGTATGCTACATCATCAATAAACCATGTGTCAACAATACTACTAACAAGTGCCTCCAACCATGTACCAAGTATGTATCAATCATGTATCAACTACTCATCAACTATGACTCGTCAATATGTACCAACATCATCAACTATACACCTCGTGTATGTGCCAACTCATCAACTACTTGTCTCAACCATGTACCCAACATGTACCTCAACCAAAATCCCTCATCAATTTTATCATCCAAATCTGATTTGTAACTCTGTAATAGAACTGGTGTATAATATCACATACCTGCAAACCTTCCTTAACTTTAACAACAAGATACTAGCATTTTCATCAAACTTTACTTTAGTCTCACATGACTAATTTTGGATTAGTCAACAACCCTAACTTTAAATAATCATAAATGTGTACCTATAATGAATAAAGATCTAAAAATGGTACAGAATACTCTTCAATGTCTTTTATGATTTTCCTCCAAACTTCACTACTTGGAACCTCTCAGAAAAGGATTTATAGCAAAAATGGCATACCTTGTTGAATTCTGGCTTATTCTAGAGAGAGAACTTGTAGAGTGTGCCCCGCACAAAATGTTTGTTGTATGGATCTGAAAATTGTACACGGAATACTAAAGACTATACTCTGACCAATACATTTGGTCTTACTGAATATGGACCTATTATGAATAATTTATGACGTTTTTACCCGAAACACTTGTTTTAGACTAGTTTTAGGACTAGCCACAAACCCTATTTTCCATGGCGTGTAACTACAAACATACAACGACCCACAAGCTGAAATTTGTATCACAACTACTTGGATATGTTTCCTCAATGGCCTCTCAATTTCACGATCTGAATCATTCTAGAAAAAAAATTATTGCGAAAATGGTGAGATGACTTGAAAATAACATACCTTAGAAAGCATCATCAAAAGACTTTATCCTCCCTTGAATTTCGGCCTTCTTTCCTTCACCTTCCCTCTAAAATTAGGCTTAGATATCCTTTGGTTACCTCAGTCACCTGTAGATATTCAATATGCTCAAGTGTCATTAAAATGAGAGAGCCTTGCCTCTTATTTATACTTTCGTGTAGCTTCCTCAAGGGGTTACCTTTCAACCATCTTAACCCACTTTCCTTATTTTAAGGTTAACCCACTTCTAACCACTTGTCAACTTACTAATTTCTCCATTAACTTTATTATTTATATAATTTATTTTGTATTCACTTTGACTTATAGTACACTCATCACTTCACTTTATTATTTACCTTCTAAAATCTCTTAAACCACTTTGACTACTTTGACCTTTTGGGGCTTCTAGATGACTCATGAGGGTTCTCCAACTTCACATGGCCATAACTCTCTAACCGTGAGGAGTTATGTGACGTTCCACATACCACTAGAAATGGCATAAACATGTACGATCAATATAGAATATTCTTACCTGCAAATATATAAAAACTCATACCATTATCCATCAAACAAACTTGGGTCCATTACCCAAACTTTTCTCCAACTTCACATGGCCATAACTCTCTAACCGTGAGGAGTTATGTGACGTTCCACATATCACCGGAAATGGAATGACATGTACTATCTATCTGGAATAGTCGTACCTAAAAATATATCAAAACTCATACCATTATCCATCAAACAGAATTGGGTCCATTACCCAAACCATTATGCTACCGGACTTTCTTCAAGGGTTGACATCAATGACAACCAACCCAATTAATCAACGGAGAGTGTTTCAATGCCTCCTGCATTGTTGCACTATATTATTCATGCTGTCATTTCAAAATTATGTCATATTATATGTTCAAGGAAATTTTAAGCCTGCATCGACCGTTTGTTGTCTTTTTGACCATCCGAGTCGACCATCGTTGTGTCAGTTGTACTTGGTGATTTTGTCTCTTCACATCATCTCTCAGTGTATGTTTTGTGTTGATTAAAGGAGGATACATCAAGGCCCTCCTTCAACGGATATCTTCCTATATAATTTATCACATTATCTAAGAGAGAGATCTAGAAACTAGTTAGTACCTTGGAACTTGCATTCCTAGTAGCAGGCTTCCTCGCAATCAATAATGGGTTTTCATCATTGACTCATGATCGATTGATTCTACGAGTGTTCAACATTGGATCCTTTGTTCACACTTGTTATATTACTAGGTACCTTGGGGTATATTTTCATTATTATTGGATTCCCCCGCGTCTGTTAATAGTATCCATCAATGACTGGTAATCAGATGGTTTCTACCATGCTCGACATCATCTCATTTATTTGCATGATGTAGAATCGTACCATCAAGGTTTGGGACAAATACCTTGGATTTGGGGCCATATCACTCATTCATTTTACCACTCCCCAAGTTGTGATGGAGTATATCACTATTGTATGAGTACTTTGAATATTACGGGAGCACTCTCATTAGTGCTTGATGTCTTCCTAATGTATATTGTGACATAGATCTACATTGTATTTGCTCATGGATACGATCTATTTGATGATATGGATCCACTCTCTACTTTTTCGTGGCCATGGTCTTGCATTTCATTTCATGGATATGTAGTGTATTGTGTTGGTGGTCATTTTGTGTTTCTATTTAGAGTATGATTATGCCTACCTCGGGGATAATCTATATATGTTGACTTGATGTCTGATTGCAGGTACTCGTTGGTTCCTTGATTTCCAAGCTCCTTCCTTATGCCACTCATCGTCATGAATTTCCATAATGTATTTCGTCCATCAGTTCCTCTTCTGACCTCATACATTAGGGGACATTTGTTATACTTTTATTTTCCACCATATGTTTTGCAAGCATGTTATTAGATGTTATGACACTAGAATTGCATAGTTGAGTAAAATTATCATAATTATTTCACAAGGAAATAATTATTTTGTCTTGTCACAATTTCATAATTGTGAAATAAAAATTATTTCATAATTAAGAAAAAACTCATAATTGAAAATAAAGTTCATAGTGAGTTGTAAAAATCTTATAATTAAGCACAAAAGTTGAGAAAAAATCTCATAATAGAGAAAAAGTTCATAATAGGTTGGAAAAAGCTCATAATCGAGCATGGAACTTGTGCATGACTTGTAATTGTTTAGTTCACATGCCATCAAGCCTATCCATGACTTATATCCACCTAATTCACATATCATAAAGCATGTCTCCAATCTCTTATAAATTCCTATAAGAAGAGGTCAAATCAAGGAGATAGGGAGCTAGAGTTTAAGAGTGATTACAATGGCAAAATAGAGGGGGAAGATCAAGTGGCTAAGGAGGAGCTTTGGGAACCTAGAACTAGGAGGAATGCTTCATTCACTCAAGATAACATGAGATTGATGTATTTGTCAATTTTTATAATATAGATCTATGTGTTTTCCCCTTCTATACTCTTTTATTCAATTATATGTGGTATATCTGATATATCCTTGAGAGATCAGACTATATCTGAGTTGAATTTGTGATTTCCTACCCCTAGAAAGAGTGTGTAGATTGGTGTTTGTTTACCTCTTATGTGCAAGTAGAAGGTTGAAGGAGTTGGAGCTAGATCTCTGGGACTACACCAACCAAGGACATGAAAGGAAAACCTTTGTTGAAAATGTATGATATTCTCTATCTCTTAGTGTAGAAAGGAATATCTAGGGAAACCCCATAGCTATCTATGCATATTGTATTTCTTGGATAAAGGACAGATCCAAGGGAGGTCCAACTTATCTGTAGGCTAGATTTATCCACAATAGTTGAACCAAAATATCATCACTAATTCCCATCTAAAGTAACACCTTGAGGTGTTTTTCTTGTTTTTTTCATTGCCTTCCCAATTTGAGTTTGTATAACCCTGCAGCTTCACTTCACCATCTCCAAGATATCTCAGACCATACTTTATTGCGCCCCGCAAATACTTGAACACATGTTTTGTTGCTACCCAATGCTCCTACCTTGCAACTTCACTTCACCATCTTCAAGATATCTCAGACCATACTCTATTATTACCCTCGAATGCCTGAACACATGTTTTGTTTCTACCCATTGCTCCTACCTTGGCTCCACCATGAGCTGACTCTACAAAACGTATATCTGGCCTAGTTTTGACCAAATACATCAAAGAACCTATCATCTACCCATACAATGTGGGATACACCAACTATGAATCTGAAGTTGTCACCTTCTTTAGATTATTGATGATGGGCATCACCATAGGTTTGTTTTCCTCCATTTGAAACTTATTCGGGATTTGAACTGCATACTTACCTTGCCCAAAGAAAATATTGCTTGGTCTCATCCAAACCTCCAATCCTAAGAGGTAATGCATCATGTCGATATCCTTCATCTCAAAATCAACTATTATGTCTACTTTGTACCTTGCAATGAGATTTTTTTCACCTGTAAGAAACAAGTCATCTACATACAACACCAAAATGAGTATATTAGTTTGAACAAATATATAATAGAAGTTAGGATCTACTTCGCTTTTGGTGAATCCCATACTCTATAAGGATCCATCGATCCTGGAATATCATGCTCTCGGTGCCTACTTAAGTCCATACCGGGCTTTCTTAAGCCTGCACACATGAGACTCTTTCCCACTTGCCTCAAAGCCTCGAGTTTTCTCTATATACACCTCTTCCTCAATGATCCCATTAAGGAAAGTTGTCTTCACATCCATTTGATGTATCCTCCATCCCATAAATGAAACAAAGGACATAATTGCTCTAATGGAAGTGTACCTAGTGATTGGAGAAAATGTATCCTCATAGTCCACTCCCTCTCTTTGGGAGAACCGCTTGCCACAAACCTCGCTTTGAACTTCTAACGCTACCATCTACAATATGCTTGATCTTGTAGAGCCATGTGGAACTCACAACTGACTTCCCATTTGGTATTAGCACTATTCCCCAAACATCATTCTTCGTGATAGAGGTGTACTCCTCCACCATGGCATATTTCCATAACATCGTGTATGTTTCCTCCTGAAAAATGGAAGGCTCAGAATCTAGAATGTTTCTCATCAATTCCATATAGTCTGGAAACTTCTTTGGAGTTCTTATCTCTCTAAATGTGCTCCTAGGCATCTCAACATGCTCTTGAGCATCCCTCAATGTCTAATTGAGCCATCGAGGTCTCATAACATAAGTGGAAGGGGCCCTATCTCCCCCTCTTCACTTGAAGGTTGTTGTACTGCCCTGGGAATAATTGGAGACTTTGTCTCAATCTTTGGAGATTCCTACTCATCATTTGTCACTAGGTATAGAATCTCCTTATACCTATGCTCATTGCTTGGGAAAGTAGCCTTAGCATGTTTTCCATGCATGCACCCTTTGAATACACCACATTGCTAGATATTAAACTCTAGAAGACCTATGACAATCTCCCTTAGAATAGTCAACACCCTATGATGTGGGTGCCCCATCCTCTTGTGCCACAGCTTGCACAAGATATCACTGTTATGCACCAGGGTGCAAATAGGTTCACCTTGCAACGTGTACAACTTAACTTCTCTAACCCTATTACCTAAGCTATATTTGGGCTAGATTCCTTTGGTCTGATGAGGAATTTTTGGTTCTTGAACTCCATTTCAAATCCCTTGTCCTTCATAATCGAAATTGAAAGCAGGTTCTTCCTGAGATCTTGTACAAACCAAACATCGACAAAATCTAAAGAATTGTCTAAATCGAGATGGAAGAGAATAGTACCAACTTCTTCTATTGGGTACTTGGCATCATCACCAAGCTCAACCCGTGCTCCTAAGTTGTACTTCTTCAGACTATAAAACAACTATCGGGATAATGCCATATGTCGAGATGCTCCACTATCCACATACCATGCATTCCTCAGAATCACGTTGGTAGAAAGGCAATATACTAATGTGGAATCCTTCTCGAACTTGGCAGTAAATTCATTCATTTGAGTTTCTTCAGAGGCTACTACCTACTTCTGTTGTTGCTTCCCTTTATCCTTCTTCTTATCTTGATACTCGGATGCATAATGACCATGCTTATTGACAACTAAATCACTTGATTTTATTCAAGTCCTTTTTTCCTGGTTGTGAGGTTGACTCCTCACTCTTTCCCTTACACTTGTCGGGTCCTTTACCTCTACACTTATTTGATGAACCAAATAGAGCTAGGTTCTCTTCACCATCCTTCTTGTCAGCTTTTTACTCCATCTAATTTTCTGCCTGGATACAGTGATCCCAAAGCCTCTCAAAGTTAATAAGTTTTTCCTGAGCACAAATACCTTTGACATATGGTTCCCATGAAGCTAGGAATCCACTCAATGACATGTTCATTGGCTCTACACCTTCAACCTTTTCCCCAATTGCTACAAGTTGATCACGAATTTGTGTGATCTTCATAAGGTAAATGGTGATTATGTCTGATCTGGTCATCACTATGGATTTAAGTTTGTTATGCAATACCATCTTCTTGTTTATGTTCTAACTATGGTAGAGACTAACTAGGGCATCAAACATCTCCTTCATTCTCTTCTTCTTGGATACATGATGGATCAAAGGATCCTTTAAGGAATCTAAGATCATATGCTTAGCCTTCACTACCCTCTTGTTGTGAGCTACCAACTCCTACAGATCTTTAGGCACAATATCAATGTCCTTGACAATATCCCATAGATCATTCTCTTCTAGTAAGAGTGCAACCCTCACCTTCCATAATAATAAATTCAAGACACCATCCAATTTTTCCTCAAACCTAAGGCCATATGATGTCATCTCTGATATCTACTGTAGAAACTCCCAAATCTGAAAATGAAACTTTGAAACCCTTTCATTGTTGGTCCTTCTTCCTTGTAGTTGATTTACCAAAGAAAATCCTAGAGAATCTCAATCAAAGAAATAAGATTTGATACCATGTGAAAAATCCAAGCCCCAGGTGACTAAAGTCCCTATGATCTCATTCAAACAAGTACATTGCTAAATTTAATTATTTCAGAAAAAAAATTCAAACCATAACATTAATCACACAATAGATGGAAATTAAATGGTGGAAGTAAAAAAAAAAAAATTGCACAACACAGGTTATTACACCTTCAAAACTAGATTTCCATTCCTTTGAAAAACTTACAAGGAAACCTCCATATGCTTCTTAAAAAAAAACACTGGACATATACCAAAAAACACATTTAGTTGAGTGGATCAACCTACTGAGAGAGAATGATATGTTGTATGACTACATAACCTGTCTATACGGACTATACGGATATGTACAGTTCTGTTTCTATGAATATACATAATTGTTTCATACACTGTACGAAATTGTGCAAATATTTTTATGGGACTGGTTGCTACTTTAAAAGGTCTTTTTCCTAGTTGTCTACTCTCTCTCCCTCTCTCTATCACTCACCCTGCTCAACTGCTTAAGTGTTCTTGTGTGTTTGAACTCTCTATCTTGACCTGTATTTATAGTTTTAGCTGAGACCAAAACCCTAATCTATTTTTGAGATTACTCCTAGTCTAAGTCATGCATGCTTGAAATACACTTTTTAAATTTAACTGCTAAAAATAAGACTTTCGCTTTTTTACTGAAGTGAATTAAGAAATAAAATTTATTTTTCGAAAACAAAATTACTTTTGGAAAATAGAATTAATTTTTGAAAATTACTTTTGGAAAACATCTCAAACTACTTCTCGTGTGTTTACACAAAACCTGTGCGAAAGTTCCTGTCTGAGCTATACTTCTCAACAAAAACCATACCAAAATTGTATGAATTATATCAGTTGTTGTGAAGTTAGAACATGATACTTGATGTTTCTCCACCTAATAGCATTTACATTTGACATGACTCACTTTTTTATGTTGCTTTGGATATGTGCACATGCCTCAGGATCGTGACTTCTTCAGGTCCCTTGAGATTTTATTTGGACATTGTACCTTATATTGATCATTAATATGACTTACATAGAGAGTTGTGCTTCTTGGAGGACATCGAGGATGTTGTTGCACACCTTGAAGAGATTTTAACACATATTTTAAGGGCGTTCAATTTCAAGAGCATTTATTATTTGGTAGAATGCCCAAATTCCTCCAGATCAATGCCATTAGATGTAGAACAACCATGGGATTTCTGAAATGTGGTCATAATAGAAATTCAGGAAAAATATTTACACCATTATAGCTCTTTTAAAATCTATTGTGGCAAGATTATTGTCGATTTTTTGACCAATCGTGAGACACCTTTGGAGGAGGTCGTTGAGGCTTTTGAGAAGCTTATTCCACCTTTTAGGAGGTCATTCCACATGTTTAAGATGATGACTTGGCACTTGAGGATATTTTAGTTGATTTGGGAAGCACCTTTGGGGTATTTTGACTCATTCACTAATGTATCATAGATATTTTTATATAGATGGTATAACCACCTCATAGTTTATGCATTTTTTACCATATATCTAGGGTTTGTAAAGAGATAATGGTATTTAATATTCTTTTAGGATAAAATCTAGGAGAATATTATTTTTATAATGAGAGGGTTGCTAGATCTCTTCATATAAATAGAGAAGCACATCTTATTTGTAACAAATTGCTAAAACTTGTCGAGAACACTACATGTTTACTATTATGAATATCTTTTTGCTATGGATGGATAACTAGAGCGATCTCTTGAGGATGAGGTCTTATGGATGATTTACAATCTCTTGGATATTCTTGGATCTATGGTTTTATGGATGAAATCAATTTATTGAGTAAGTAATCTCTCTTAATCTCTCTAGTGTTGGTGGTGCGCTCTCTTTCTCTTTTCTTGTATAAGTCCCTTCTTCAAACCCTTGGAAGATTATTAGTGGTGTATCTTCCCCTTGAATTATCTTGAAGCTTGTAAGGATCTAGGAGGATTTGTTAGGTTTTGTAGTGGACAACCCTAACTATCACCCTAGTTTCACTTACACTCCCTCGAGAAGAGCCTTAGTTGACCCCATATGCCCAAAAACATTAGTGGGCACTAGTCTTTTCTTATCTAGTTAATCTTAAACTCAAAATTCCAAATTTTACTGTAAATCTAGGGTTTTAACAACTAATACTTAATTTTCATCCATCAAAACTCTAAATGTCTATGGTTTCCCTTGCATTTTTTGACCTAAAGTTATTTTTATTAGAAACTTTCCCTAGCTGGTTTATATTACAACCATTTTAGGGATTCATGTCTTGGTCTTATTGGCTATTACATGCTCTTAAAAAATTTATAATTTACAAGTTACTTAAACCCTAGTTTTACTCATTGTTTAGCCCTAAGATTCATTTGTTTGTAATATGTTTAAGTGGATGAAACCTACTACTATTATAATTTGTTTGCTAATGTAATTTATCTATATTTCATGCAAGTTTTATGACATCCTTAAGTAATTTTCAGATCTAGATTGTTTTGGGATAATTTTTTATTGGATAATGACTTGATAATCCCTCTAAAATAACCCTAAAGTGAACAAACACTGAATATGGAATTTACTTTGAGTAACCACCTAAATATTTAGTTCATATACCATATTAACTTGGTGGTAATTTGGTAGTAACATAGATTACATTAGACTTTAATTGTCTTGCCTTAGGAACCCTAAGTGCTACTAGGGAAGGCTCCCTTATCTTGTATTTTTCCTTCGCTAAAACAAGCGAAGTAGTTGTCTAGGTGACAGTGGAAACACTTCCATGTTCCACTCGTCTTTACACCTTGTGAAGGCTTTGCATTAAGGTGCAAGATTGTGTGATAACAGTCCACATGTGTTATGTTGGGTCTCATCACATATTTTAAGGGCGGTGTAGCTTCAAGGGAAGTGATCTTTTGATAGAGTGCCCATAGTTTCGCTATATCAGTGCCATTAGATGTAGAGTGGCCACATGATTTCCAAAATGTGGTCATAATATAAATTCCAAAAAAAAATTGACGCAGTTTTGGTGGTTTCAAAATATGTTGTCGAAAAATTTTCGTTGCATTTTGACCACACATTTGAGGAGAGGAGCACCCCACCTTTATGCTTGAATGCTTTGGTTATTCAGGGATATCATTATTAATGTATGCCCATGGTGGAGAGTGCCTTAGCTCTTGAGGCCACATGGCACACATTTTTATGTACTACTGATAGGACATTTCACCTTGGAAGACTTTGTCAAATTTGTTGCATAACCAACTCATTTATTTTATTATTGTTGACTTGTCTTATGGAGTTGGTTACAAGAGAGAATTATTGTATTGTTTCCCTAGCATATTTTATTGATTCTTCTTATAGAGAAAAATGGATCTCAACAAATCATCACTACATTTAGAAATGAATTTGTTGAAGAGGTAATTTTATTGTATTCCTCAAAGAGATTAGTGGATCTAGGAAAACAATTATTATTTTATTGTTGAAGAAGAGTTGAGTTGAAACCTATATAAGGGTTTACTCTCTCTCATTTTGACATGGTTGGATTTGTGGATAAATCTCTTGGAGCCTAATTGAATATCTATTAGAGACTTTTGGAGGATCAACTCAAATATTTTATGGGTGAGGAATCTTTTAGATCTACATTGTTTTCTCTCTTGTTCTTGAAATGTTTTGGCATATGTTTATGGAGTAACAATTTGCTAGGAGCTCTCCATTTTCTATTATGTTATCTTTGGAATGTTGCCTATGTTTCCTTGCTTCTCAAGACTTGGTTGAATGCACTTATATTATATTTCAGTAGACCATAATCTCCATAAGTATTGGATGTTATATGTGTTAGTAATGTCATGTTGAGCACTCAACACACCCTAAAAAGCCTTATCAAATTTTGTCACTTTTTGGGTACCACTTGTTTTCTGCACTGTCTGACTTGACTTCATTTTGGGAAATGTTTTATCTTTGTTTGTTTTCATGACTCTTATCAACTATTCAGGTTTGTTTAAACTTATGAAACCCCATGTCTAAAATACCTTAACACCTGAATTAAGAATCAACAACTAAACACTGCACCTAACGCGCTTAGTTTCGGCATCGAAAAGAATTCAAGTAAGTAAACGAACCACATAAAAAAACAATAGTCGTCGAGTGTCGATCCTCATTGGCATTGGCAGAAGGAATTTTTGGTTTGCATAAGTTATTCGCATAAAGGTTCGAGAGATAGTCGAGCCCCTTCGACATCGATAGAATACAAGGAAGACAGAGATTAGCAAAGGACGTAAATAAATCGTCGATGGTCGATGCCCGGTGTGCTTTATCAGGATCGGGGAAAATCCATAAGGATCACAACAAACATTTCGACCGCGATAAAGTTATCTCCGATCGCTGATCCCCGATGCATTTTCGGCATCAAGACTTTTTCAAGGGAGCCGGTCCGAGAGCACTTGGGTAGGTTTGTCGTTGATCGTCGATCCTTGACACTTTTCGGCATTGGTAAGTTAGGATTTTGTTTTAGAACGAATGGTTTAAAGAAATTCTAGACTCCGATTAACATGAGAAAATTAAGTCATTGGTCTCGAATGCCACGTGTCTTTACCAGGTAAGAGGGTCGTACAGTCTAGTTATATCCCGTGATAAGCCCTAATATTGGCTCATTACCCCTTAATTGG
>JZKD02S1787688.1:24969-36114 GCA_000966675.3 Picea glauca | reverse complement strand
TTTTGTAAATCATTTATGTCCCTACGCATTTGTTCACCTTCATCAAGAGTCCAAGTAGGATTTTCTGGAGGCTTATTTGGTGTAGAAGTTCCCTTTTTTGGTGGCATGTTGGCCAGGTATCACTTTAAACCTTGATTTTGAGGTGGTTCTGCTAGACAATCTTTATTTTATTGTATCTCCAAAATTTCAGCCCTTCTGGGTATGGAATTTTTTTTTTGTAGTTTTGTGATATTTCTTCTCTGCAATGCCACATGTCTGATCAAAATTTGATGTGGCAAGTGGAATTTATGGTAACTTCCCCACAGCTTTCTGATTTTTGGCCTTTCCATGAGATATCACTTGTATAGCATACCTCGCACAAAATAATTGATATAAAATTATGAAACTTGTACCATAAATACTACAGACTGTCCATTATCCAATGCAATTGGTATCACTCAATTTGGATACTCTAGGAAGAATTTATGATTGTTTTACCTGGAACACCTTCTTGAGACTAGTCAATAGGACTAGTCAAATACCTTATCTTCCACATGGTGTATCTACAAATGTAAGATGACCTAGAAGCTGAAATTTTTATCACAGATAAATTAATAATTTCTGTGAATATTCTCCATATTTCAGGGTCTGAAACGTTATAGAAAAATTTTTATAGCGAAAATGTCACGATGACTCAATTCAGGATGATTCCAGAACCCTATCTTACACAGGTTGTATCTCATAAAGTGTAAGGTCTCATGAGCTGAAATTTTAACCTAGCATACCCTAATCTATCTATTAAATATCCTCCAAAGGGTTCCTTCTGAAACATTGGAGAAAAAAAGTTATAGAAAAAATTCCAAGGTGTCTTAGATGTAGCAGCAAAACCCCAAGATCTTGAGCTCTGATACCATATGTTAAGAACCAAATATCAATATAGCATAAAAAAACCTCAGAATAAGTACTCAAGGCCTTGAAAAAGAGAGAATTTTAGGTAATAAGTCTCTTTGAGGGAGCAACCTCCTTATACCCCACATAAATGTCCAAATACAAGATGATTCCAAATGAAAATGTCTCCTTGGTATATATAAAAGACTAGGAGGTACAATTACAACTAATGGACTCAAGCTGACATAAATAAAATAACTTTACTAATGTCATATGCCCCAATTAAGGGATAATGAGCCACTATTTAGGGCTTAATAGTACTCATGAAACGAGTAACTCACCCAGCAAGAGTAAGAACATTTATTCCCTTAAATACCTTACGCTCTTCCCCATGAGGAGTTGAACCAGTTCAGAAGAATCAAAAGAGCTTACGCCCGACAAATTGGAGCACTACACTTAGCGTTGTTACTTCCTCGTAGAAAACAAGTAAGCAAACCAATAGTCGACACCCCCGAGAAGGTTTTTTTTCACACAGTAGAAGACCTGATAGATTTTTCCCTCACTAAAATTGAACATCCCCTTAATCTAATCCCTAAAACACTGCCCGGTAACTGCTCTGAGCCCAACGATTTTTCTGATGAGGAAGGGTTTAACTCGGAACGCTCAGTTTTGAAGTCGGACAACATGGGAGATAACAATGATCATAATGAAGAAAGGGGAAACCCACCTCAGAATAATCCACTGTGGTTGGCTAGATATGCTTTGGAAATCCTTGGACGAGTACATAACCTTCCCCGACATCCAGAAAAGTTACTCCCTAAATTTGACCCTGAAACCTCAGGATTATCTAAAGACCATATCAAAAAATTCATACTAGTTATTAGACTGATGAATGTCCAACATGAAGACGTAGTATGCAGGATTTTCCCTTATACTTTTGAGAATTCGGCCTCCACGTGGTATTTTAACTTTCCTGTAGGGTCCATAACTAATTGGACGAAGTTTCAAAAGGATTTTTTAGATAAATATGCAGAAGAGACCACCACAAGAGATTTGATGGCTGAATTGTTCACCGCCACCATGAGTTCAAAGGAGAAGGTTAAAGACTTCAATCAATGATTCACCACTATCCTAAACAAATTTCAACCTGAAGTTAAACCCACTCATGAGTTGCAAATTAAAGTATACGCTAATGCTTTCTCTGCTTCTATTTCCATGTTTGTGAAGAGGGCTACCAAAACAACCTTAGCTGAGAATTTTGAGAAAGCCAAAACAATATAATTCCAAATGAAGGGATGTAAAGAAGGCCATGTCTCATTATTTAAGAAGGAATTTCAACCTCTGCCCAGGAGAGGACTCTTGTTGACTAGACCCCCGGGGAAACAAATAGAACAAGGTCTCGAAAAGGGAAGTGGAGACATAGAAGACCTACAACGAATATAAAGAAGTTGTCAAACAAAATCATAGACATGAAAAGAAGTGCAGAGGAAGGAAACCAAGGCCAGAGGCCCTATAAACCCATTTTTAAAAGAAAACCACCGTTCAAAGCAATTGAACCTCCCCCATCCAACTTAAACATCGATTTGGGAAATGTAGCATCCGACTCTTTCTGTACCTATCACCAAGATAAACATTCTGAAAGAGACTGCCCACAATGGGTGCATGACATGAATTTGATGGCCAACTGGTTTCTAGACAAGGTTTCCCTTACCGAACAATCAAGTGGCCTAGCTATGAATATTGCTTATCAAGAAGAAGTTGATCCACCAGAAGAAACAACCATGTTAATATGGGACCTTGACCTACCAATGCCTTCTAATGATCTATTTTAGGTTCAAGAACCACCCGCAGAGGTCCTGGCTATGCAAACGAGAAATAGGGGTCACCCGGTCTCAAATGACCTTACCGTGGCCCACACTTTGAGAGGAAAACAAACATATGATCACCCGAAAGAATCTTTTGTCTTCCAAAGAAATCCTATAAACATCCATACCCGAGAATTGCCCAAGCTAGACTACAACATAGTAGAAGATTTGAAAAAAATGAAGGCTAATATATTGGTCATGGACATGTGTAGACTCCCCCAGCAAAAGGACTTTATGTTATAAGCTTTGAAGTCAGTAGAAAATCCCATAACAAGCACTGACCAAGGGGAAAATCCAGCCCTCATAGTTCTGAGAAGTAAGCCAACTGTGAGCGCTTTCTCTGAAGATAAAAAGGGAAAGCCTTTTGTCCCACCGTTCCTCTTGGCATTTGAAGTCTTTAATAGAAACCTCCATAATCGTTTGGTTGACTCAGTGGCATCCTATAATGTTATGCCATTATATATGCAGGAAATTGAATGCATTCCCTCTCAAAAGTGATAAACATGTGATACAACTAGACAGAACCTAGGTGAAGGTTATGGGAGAGTTGAAAGATGTCATGATCAGGATGGCGACACACCCGAAATTTGTTCAAGTCATTGACATCGTTGTAGTAGATATCCCATAAGCTTATGGATTTCTACTTAGTCGATATTGGTCCGAGAAGTTAAACAGATACTTTAGTACAGAATGGGCTCACCTTTGGTTGCCATTAAAAGGACACATGAATATGATCAAGATCGACAGGGAAAGATATCTAAAACATATTTTCACTGATTTAGAAGCCCTCAAAAAACCCTCTTCGATAGGTTTCCCCGTGCTAGGAAATTATTCCTGTGACTACGATTTCAGGAATTTCTCCCCTCTTTCATCTGACATCCCTCTTACTCAAAACTCCGAAATGAATTTTAAAGAAAATTTTCCGACGGCGGCAGAAGAAATCCTCTTATGTCTAGAACCTCTGTTAAAAACCACGGAGTAGATAGGAGGAAAGGAGGAAAGTGGTAGGAAAAAAGAAACAGATGGTTTTCACTCGCAATTTTGGACCTTGTACTTTGATGGGTCTAAGTTGTAAGAAGGATCAGGAGCAGGGTGTATCCTCATTGATCCCAAAGGTAAACGAAATTTCATGTCCTGCAAACTAGAATTTGAATGCACAAACAACATCGTCGAGTATGAAGCTCTAGTACAAAGTCTAAAGAAATCCATAGACTTGAACATTAAAGAACTAAAGGTTTTCGGAGACTCTGAAATCATCGTTACACAAGGAACACTATACACTACAACTCTCCCCACCTGAGGAATTATCAACAAGTAGTGCACAGACTAATAGAACATTTTGAATCCTTCAACATTACAGTGATCCCCATAACAAAGAAGACTCTTGTTGATTCCCTGGCCATCGTTGCCTCAAGGATATCCCCTTTAGAAGACTATGAAGCCTCCTGATTCACTGTGGAGATACTCTACAAACCATCGGTGCCCAACAATATTTCTAATTGGAAGGTCTTTAAAGGAGATGAATAGATCTTAAAAATTTTAACCAATCAGGATAATTTTAAAGATCTGGCTATTGATGATGAAATATTTCGGGAGTAATTAATAGAAATCGATCCCCATGTACAAAAACCTGAAACAGATCAATCGAATGACAAACCGAGGTTTCACAGGATACCGAAAGAGGTAGCCAATTTAAAGAACCTTTTTGACTTAAGGGAAAGATTTAAAGGGTCAACGAACACAAAGAAAAGGAGTTCATGTCCCATGTACGAGACTATTAATCTAGGAACCCCGGAGAACCTTGAGAATATAAATCTCGGCAAGACAATATCTAAAGAATAAAGGAAGGCCTATCTCAAACTTTTCAGAGAATATCAAGATGTTGTAGCATGGTCCTACCGAGATCTGAAAACTTATGATACTCGTATCATTCAAGACACAATCTCGTTAAAACCCAGAGTAAAACCCTTACAACAGAAGCTCTGAAAATACCACCCATTTCTGGAACCTCTCATGTGTCAGGAGTTAAAAAAATTACTAGATGCTAAAATTATCTTCCAGGTTAGACACTTTGCATGGGTGGAAAATTTGGTTCCTATTAGGAAAAAGTCTGGGGAGATCCGTCTGTGTGTGGATTTCAGAAACCTCAACAGATCATCAGAAAAGGACAACTACCCAGTCCCACCGATGGAGTAACTCTTGCAGACCGTGTCTGGTTCTGAGATTTTCTCCCTGCTGGACATTTTTTCAGGTTATAACCAAGTTCTAGTTTTAGAAGAAGACCGTCTGAAAACTACCTTCCGAACCAAGTGGGGAACCATTGCTTATAAATGCATGCCCTTTGGGTTAATCAATGCAGGGGAAACCTTCCAGAGGGCCATGGACGTAGCGTTTCGGGGACTAATCAACAAATGTGTAGTAGTTTATTTGGACAATGTCACTGTATATTCAAAGAATAGAGAAGATCACATCCAACACCTAACCCAGATTTTCGAAAGGTGCAGGAAATATGGTATATCCTTAAACCCCAAGAAAACTATCTTTGGTGTCGAGGAAGGGAAACTACTAGGTCATATTATATCTCAAGCATGAATTCACATAGACCCGGAACGAACTAGGGCTATAGCTCAACTTCCATTACCCCACAACAAAAATGTTATGCAATCCTTCTTTGGGAAAATCAATTTTGTGAGAAAGTTCACCCCTGATTTCACTGAAACTATCAAACCCTTACAAAAAATGATCCGTAAAGATGTTAAATTTAAGTGGGATGATGAACGAAAAAGTGCTTTCAACAATATTAAGAATGCAATATCTCAAGCTCCAGTGTTGTGAAGTCCCGACTTTAGCAAAGATTTCTTCCTCTACACTTTCTTCTCCGACCAATCGTTAGTTGCAGTATTGACTCGGAAGGATGATGACAACAATGAGGCCCAGGTCTCATTTATGAGCAATAATATCCAAGGGGGTGAACTAAATTACCCTGCTATAGACAAGAAGGATTACGCGGTGTATAAGGCAGTGAAACACTTCAGATATTATATCCTAAAGAGCCACGCCAAAGTCATGGTGCCTCATCTCATGGTCTAATACCTATTCACTCAGCAGGAGATGGGGGAAAGGAGAGGGAACTGGATGGCAGTGGTCCAAGAATTTGATCTCGATATAAAACCTGTGAAACTGGTTAAGGGACAAGGATTATGTAAACTGGTAGCTGAAGCCCAGGACCAAGTAAATGAAGACCCCGAGTGGTCGCAATTCTCGACCCCGGATCTACCAACTGAAAGAGTGGAACGATGGGACATTTGTGGCATTAGATGCGATCAAATTTTGGACATTTAAGGAACTCGTTAATGCTCAATCTTGCATTAGTTTCTACCCCATGTGTCGATTAGACAACAACATTTTGAAATCGTCGATAGACCATATTACCACCCGTGCCTCTATCGTCGACCCACAATGAATTTAAGTTTAAACTCCTATGAAGATCGGGCGGCAGATTCGTTGAAATTTCACTCATAACCTGAATTGAATGGTTGATTTGACACGGTAAGATTATCCCTGTTTAAATATCTAGAACCATTGTGAACAAATTCATTATGCGCGTAAGTGAATTCCAGAGCGTCCAAAGGAGCAGAGCAAGAAACGCGAGACTATACTTACCCTTTTGATTATCAAAACCAGGTTTAAGAGGCTTCATAGGTATGTATCCAAGTCTCTCAATTCGTTGGTTATAATTTATATATGTTCATCTGGTTTCTTACATAGTCTCTAAACTCTTCTCTAGTTGCAAGAAGAATGTCGTCGAGAAAGCCAATGACCAGACGCTCACTGAGCGTACCAAAGCTAAAAGAACCAGAGATAGGATAAGGTTCTTCTATGGGGACCGCAAGGCAGTTGGAGTACGCTCCTAGGGTGGAACCTCTCATCAAAACCTCGACAAAGAAAGCTTTTGCCCAGCCTTCAGCCTTCGGTGATATTGAAGCAAGCATTGGGTCCAAAATAATGCTTCCACAGTGGGGGGATCTCTTTAACAGGATCAGCCGAGAAGAATAACCAGAATATATCTGACACAATGATCCAGACGTAAGGACGCTCGATGACCAGGTGTTCCCAAACATCTAACGGCCGTATTTACACATGGTGGCAAGTAGAACCTCGGTTTCCCCCTGCATAGAGGTTATGAAATGGCTCATCGACCACACGGACAGGTAGAAATGTTTGATCAACAATGAGAATGGAGGATGCATCGGATTTTTCCTCCCAACAGAATTCTATAAGTATTATAAGCTCAGGGACCCAAAGGAGCGGCTCAACATGGACTTCATGGTAAAGTTCTATGAGTTCCATGGCACCAGCCGACCGATGGCCTCATGGAGGAAGGAGGACAAGAAGTTCACTAATTGAAGCAATGGCTGGTATGAAATGATTAATCTTAGGGAGCCATACATATATTTGATGGCTCTCACATGTTGGTTATACGGAGTAAAGGACTGCTCCAAGTTTTTGGAAGCATGGATGCCTTTGGCATACACAGTTGCAATCGTCGAGAGTAGCTTCAACTAGGGAGTGATAATCTCCAAACAATTAAGCATTTGTGTACAACAGGCTCAGACACCGAATGAAGGAGAGGCACCAACTTTCTACATGGCCTCGTACCTACTCGATTTCATGTGCGCAAGGAACGTCTTCACCAACATGAATCTAAGATGGCATGTTGCAGAGCTCCCGGTCCATGTCTACTTTAGCGTGATATGGGAGAACAGGTATAAGAAATCTTACGCACTCATCTGCAATGAATTCATTGTCCGCATTTATTTTATTATTTTTAGGAAGGAATGCCCAAGGCTATTGGTGGTAGCCAAGAAAATGATAGCCAAGGTAGGCCATTGGTATTTGGACGAGCACTCAACCTACATTAGGGTGTTCGGGGCCAGCAGAGCACCACATATCCTACCAACTCGTGTCCTAGACTAGCTCGTTGTGGGAGAAATATGTTATCAGACCATCCTGCAGGGCTATAACACCACATTGGTCAAAGACAACAAACGACCTTTCATACCCTATGGTTTCCATGTGGGGTTCTATCTGGTGAAGGATAATGCTCAAGCCAAACAAGAAGGGTTGATCCAACTTGAATTCAGGTTCTTGACATGTCGATTCTGCAAGCAAGACCCTAAAGGCCTGGTCCTCCAACATGCTTTGCAAGTATCATCTTGTTGGCCATATGCTCATGATAAGTTTGAGGATGAAGTCTTCACAGAGAACGCCTAGGACTGGGAAGAGGTAATGCAGAGGATGGCCAACCCAAACATGACCAGGTTCAAGGCCATGAGCATGGATAAACAGGTGGAAACAATAGAGCAGTCGGCTCAAGAGGCCCTCAGAGCCAGGGTAGAAATCAGAGCAGTAGAGACAACAGAGGTGCAAAGAAGGGGATTGTTCTTTACACCAAAGGCACAGACAAGGGGATTTATCTTGATGGAAGAGGCACACAGATTCATTGGTCAGTTGTAGAATGACCTAGATCTCATAGAGATGACAAGGGTTCCTGCCAACAACCCAGTCGAAATCCGGAGAGGACCAAGTGACCTAGAGCTGATACAGATTGAAGAAACCACCAGGTCAAATAACCCTAAAGCTTCAAAACCACAGGTCGGATCACCAAGGGAAGTTTCGGCTCATCCTGAGATAGCGAGGACATCAGGGAGAACAAGTACACCAAATCCCATGTTCGATCTAATAACCATCTACGATGATGAGGAGAGTTCAGAGGTGTCCCTGGTCACTCCGATGAAAATCACAGACAAAATAGAACCTGAGAAGGCATCCACCCCGGGTCCCGATCCTTCAATTCAGAGCCACCCACAGAACGAGCATGAGGGTAAAAGTGCCTTGAACGTTGATCCACTCAACATATCAGGAATCCCAATGGACGACTTGATGGATGAGCCAGGATCGCTTGAACAAGAAGGAGAAATCACACAACAGAAAATCGTTGTTTCAACAGTCGATTTCCAAGTAAGTACCGAACCTGCCCCTAATTCCTCAGTTTTGACCAATACTTTACCACCCGATGAGAACAACCATAGGCTGAGACATCGGGACATACAGAAGAGGTTCAGGAACCCAGTCTCAAATAGATATACATCGTCAGGAGCCTGGAAAACACTCTTACTTGGGGAGCGAAACAAATCCCTGAACCTGTGGATGAGTTCGTCGATATACAAGCCATCGCCTACGACCAAAAGAGGAAAGCCATCATGAAGAGAACCAATAAGAAAAGGAGGCTTACTTTGGAAAGTTCCATCCTCATCACCACAGAGGAGAAATTGATCAGCACGTAGCATGCCAAGATGTTTGAGCCTATCAGCGCAGGGATGGAAATCATAGATGCCACCCTGGACAAAGCAAGGAAAGATGAAGAGGAGTTGGCCCATGTGCTAAAGGAGTTGGAGCACCTATGCCATTTGGAAAAATACCATCAGGA
Organism: Picea glauca; assembly: GCA_000966675.3. Classification (NCBI taxonomy): domain Eukaryota; kingdom Viridiplantae; phylum Streptophyta; class Pinopsida; order Pinales; family Pinaceae; genus Picea; species Picea glauca. The sequence continues at coordinate 26,892 of JZKD02S1787688.1, read as the reverse complement.
CTCCACACAAGCCACGGTATTCTTGAGAAGCAAATTCCAAGATGCCTACAGCAAATTCATGAGTGAGAGGCACCTTTTCACTACAGGGATATTCGACTTCCAAGAAGACACCCTTATGGTACTGGAAAAATGCAAAGACATGGAAAGATGGTATGAGAAGGCCCACCAAGCAGTGGAAAGAATTGATTACATTGTTGCGGTTCAAAAGGGCCAATACGCCGAGGAGCACAGCAATTAGGTGCTAAGGGACAGCAACATCGATCGTATAAGGAAGTCCATCAAATACTGGCTGAATATGGCCCAAGAACCTCAGTGGGAGATTCAATAGAAATGGGTCGATTACGAAAGGAGTTGGACCAAGATCAATCGGACGATGAGAGACATTGGTGTTGGCACAGGGGTAGACCCAGGGTTCAACTCTAACAGCGCTCCAACAAACCCTAACTACTGGCCCTTTCGGCAACACCTACGAAACAGATGAAGTCTCACCCGAAGTAGCAATAGGATGTTGCAGGACACAGGTGTCTACAACCAGAGGAAATCAAGGATGGTTTCAAAGAAACAACGCAATATATCCTAGATGTGTCTAACAATCATATGCCTAGCTTTGTGTAGTTAGCTATATCTCTTATCTTAACACAACAATGCAATAACAGTATACAGATAGAAAATACACAACATCAACCACAAAGAACAACAAGATTTACGTGGTTCATCCTCTCCCTAGGGCTACATCCACAGAACTGTGTTTCTTGATATATTAAATGAAAACATACAGTTCTATTTGTGCACTTAGCTGCAGATCTCTCACTCTCTCTTTCTCTCTATCTCCCCTCCCTGTGCACCCAGCTGCAAGGTTGATCTTCCCACCCAGCTGAAGATCCAAAATACAAAATGCTTTACAACCACAACACTTCTATCTCAATATCACTCTCATCAACAATAGTAGTAACAACAACCTTCACCAACCCTCTCCACTCTTCTAGACCTTTATTTATACATTACATGACTCCTGGACAACCCTAGGTACCAAAACCCTAGATCCCATGACCTGTATTTTAAGGGCTTAGCCAGCCTGTTTTTCCTTCTTTTCCGTGAAGTGCTCCAAAGAATTCGTTGGTGTCTTTTTCTGCTTGATGAGTTGTCCATGATCCATCTTCTTCGTTGCTTTGTCTTCCTTGATCTTTTCTTTCAATGGCTTGTTTTTCCTTACTTCATTCCTTCTTTTCTTCTTCTTTAACCACTTCGACCCTTCCTTGATTTGTGTGTTTCCTGCGGAGTTCATACTTTGCCTTTCTTCTTTTTTAATATTTTCTTTCTTCCCTAAGCAAGGGCCAATAAGCTCCCAATACTCACATGTGACTCGTCCTGAGTCACTACAAGATTGAACCTTCTGTATCACTTTGACCATAGACTACACGGAGTAGCCTATGTTTTTTTCTCTATTCCTCCCTATCGTGTGCAGACTCTCTTTTCTGTGTCTGGTACCCAATTTCAACTGCACCTGGTACCTAGACCCTTCTTCCTTTTTCTTTTACTGAGAGTTGTGGGACAGTTGGTTGTTGTTGAAGAGAAATCCTCCTACGAACAAGTGGATTCTCTCGAGGTCCCTAGACTCCTAAGGCCAAGACAAAAAGTTCTTAACATGGACACTGACTTCCTTTTAGATCTAATCGAGCTAATGAATGAAAGAGAAAGAAAAATATATGTACCTTATGAACGATGTTTGTCCTTGCAAGGTCCAAGCTGAGCTTCGATCTTGAGCTCCTTGATAGGTCCTGCAAAACAAACAAAGGTACAAAATGCTTCCTATGTTGGATCATGTTGTCATTGATGCCAATGGTTTGTCATTGATGCCAATGGTTTGATTACTTGGGAGATTGTTGGATCATATGTCATTGATGTAAATGGTTTGGTTTGATT
>JZKD02S1787677.1:48145-61452 GCA_000966675.3 Picea glauca | reverse complement strand
CCCTCTCCCCCCCCGCCCCCAAAAAAAGGGCTATTTTTGGGCAGTTTTTTGGCCAATGGTTTTTTGATCCATTATAATAGAATTCCAGTTATGGAATCTAATCTGAGTTAAAGGATTAGGGTTTTGGATGCCATGGAATAATATATATTGTATTGTAAATGGTGAACTTAATACTATGAGAGTTAGAATTGCAGATCTAAACATTTGTTGGTTTTCCTAGTTAAGGGTTTCCATGGTAAATTTTCAAGTATTGTGTATGAATGCTATTTTTTCCCTTTTTGTTTTATAAAGAATTTGTGTGTGCATTTCTATACTGTAAAGTCTTAAAACTTACACTTGCGAACCAATTCTTCTGTTTTCTCCACCCAAAAAGCACTAATATAAATGACAAATTATATAATGATCCATTTTGAACCATACCTCCCTATTTAGGGAGGCTTTTGGTCCCCAAAATATTTTACTGAATGAGGTGAACACAATTTTCCTTTACCTTCTCCCCAAAGTACCATTTGGCCTTGTTTGGAAGTTTCCCTTTTAACCTAGCCTACCAGAGTTCATGCTACCCCTATTTGGTAGTTTTGGACGTCTTTTGCAAAATTGTATATTCTACCAACTCTGCTTGATATTTTGATGGTAATTCCTCTATGGTAGGTGTTATCACCATATAAATTTCAAGAAATTTATAGGTGATTTGGTAGCACTGAAGGTTTTTGCTCATTTGGTAGCGCTGAAGGTTTTTGCTCATTTGGTAGCAACAGTTTCGTCGATGGGTAAAAATATGAAAAATGGGCTAAAGTTTTATAATTTGAGGCAAAATTTTATTATTGTGGGTAAATACGAAGTTTGGTTTATTAGCCAAAATTTATTTTTTATAATCAATTTTTGGTCTTTAGGACCAAAATTGCCCCCTCGGCCTTTATGCAGAGTGTTCTGTCTTGTTTATCAAAATATAAATCATTTGAAAAATATTTTTCAAAAGGTATATTGGCCGAGGGCCAATCTCCAAGTACTCAACACCGAGAATACGCACCATTTCACAAGCCAACAACAAACATATAAGCTAGCGCCAAACACAAGTGGTACCCTTGGGCTCACATCATCGAATATACAATGCAAATGTTCACATATATAAACGTTTATAAAATCTCTCTCCTCGTCAATATGGGATATTGCTCATTGATTTAAAGAAAAATATAAAGCGCAGGCCGGTTGAAGACCTGATTTCCACCATGAATTCCTCGTGGGACATCTGGCAATCTCATGTTTCAACACAAAATTGAATGCAGGTTCTCCTTCCACATCCATCACTCAAACATTTTGGTAGTTGTCGAAGCAAATTATTAGGTGTCGAGACAGAAATCCAGATGTTGGAGCACTATGACAAGCATTACAAAGAACCCTCAAATTTGGGTAAAGGATCACAAAGAGAGTTGGATTGGGAATGGGTCATGGAAAAGAAGGTGAAAGTGACACCAACATCAAATTTAATGAAGATTTGAAACAAAAGATGGGGTGGAAATACAGGGAGTACATGCGCTATGATGCATCTCACAAGTTTGTTGCTGAACGAAAACCAGGTTGGGAGCACATGCAGGAATTGTTATTTTCAATTGATCCAATCAGGGCAAGGGAGGACCCTGCTATTGTGAGAAATGTATCCTATTACATGGTAAGAAAGAAGATAGAAGCTGAAGTCATAAAGCTTGATGTTCCACCAAGAACAGTTAATTGGGGAGATTTAAATCTTCCATTAAAAGAGACGGATTGGAGTGAAGATGGGTCGAGGGATCCAAAAAGGTATCTTGAAAGGAATACGCTTCTTACTGGGAAAAAGAAACTAGTAGAACGTTTTCTAGATTACCAATGCTATTGGCAAGGTAGTAGAGTATGTTGCATCTGGAAAAACAAAGAAGATGAATCTTTATCTACCCATAGTAACAAATTATGCTCAACTCTGGTGGATTCCTAATGTAATTGTAGCACATCAAAAGGAAAGAATTGAAGCTATTCATCTTGCCTCTGGGAAGATAGTTTGTAAGCTTAATCTCCAAGAGGGTGGCTTGCATGCTCATATAAATGGAGATGGAGCACTTGATCACATTCAGGCCATTGGAGGAAGTGGTGTTGAAAAGACTGTAGAAACTGGGACAATGGAAGTATTGAAACCTTGTTAGGATGTAGCTACTTCTAAAGTTCCAGTACGAGAGCAACTCTTCAATGACTCTATCTGCAGGCATGGTCCATTTAGTGTATCATGAGATTTTGGTTGAACTTTTGATGCTGCTCCTCTAGCGGTAGCAACACCTATCCTAGTTCCCAGAAATGATGGACACAAGCATCGGAAAGGAATCCATGGCGATGTAATATTCTTGACAAGCCAAGGAGAGGTTACTTCTTATTTTCCAGGCATTCATGGCCAGGGTGTAATCTAAAGATGACAACTACTAACTGGTGCTACATGGACAAATTTGCCTTCACCTGCAATCATTTTTGAAGAAAAGGTTATCCCCACTTTAGAACCTTTACAGCATGGCAGACAAAATGGAGCAAACAAGAAATGACCAACCCATTAGTTTTCTGCAACGTTCAAGTAATTGCAAACATGACAGACAACCAATGTTTTTTTTGTAGTCATGGGTTATGATTGTCCAAGGTCCTTCCAAAGACAATTCTTTGAGGTGAACCTGATCAAGTTGAGTTCACATTCCAGGTTTTGAGACAAAAAGAACAGAGCATATTGTGTTGAAGCGATGGAAGGATGTGAGGGTCAAATTCAAAATTTGGTGGCATCCTTTGTTACTAGCTGGATATGATAACCTTTGATGACTTGTTTGATGGGAAGGGTGTGTGTGAAGACTCTGAATAACGATCAATTCAAACTTATCTTAAGCATGCCAACCACAACTTGGCTTTAGACATTGGGAGTTCAATTGCTCTATCTTCAAGACTAGATAATGAATTAAGTATGGAGGTCTTCTATCATCACAGTCGTTTTCTTTAAAGGTAAAAAAGAATAGTATGAAGAAGGCATCCACGAAGTTTGGGAAGTTGAACAATTTTTTCTAGATTTTGATGAAAAGTAATTTCCATTTTCTAGCCATTGAAATAGTAGACATGAAATTCATTTACAGGGAACACATGATAGTTAGATCACAAGTGGCAGAGATTTCATGTATTTCAGGCAGTGGTTAGAGAATAGATTCTCCAGCTGGCAGCAAATTCTAACAACCTCCAGCATTCGAGGTGTCCAAGTGGCATTTCCAGATCTCAAATCATTTTTTGTTAATTCAATTCCTAGGAAATAGGTATTTACATGTGTCATTTTATATAACTGATCTTCTATTATTAGAAACTGAAATTAGAGCTCAAATCTTTTGAGGCCTGAGGCATTTTTCTTATATATGCACATGTAAAAAAGATGAGAGGAGTTCAACCTGTGAGGAAGTGGAATTCCTTTTTGTTGGACTGTGGGCCTTGCTATTCCAGAAGGTTTTGTCTGTAATCTTTAAATGATTGATCAGGAATAGGCAAGATTTTGACAGGATTCTTGTGTCGAGGTGTTGGTGGCGTTTCCTTTCTCTGTTAAGTGTTTTTCCAGTTATCATTTCATTTGTTTTCAAATTCTTATTGTCAAGGAAAATTAATAGAGAAGAATTTGTTGGAGAAATACTCTGCATCTAGTTCTTGATAATCTTTATGTTTCTCTTCTAAAAGCTCAGTTTAGGAATTCTTAACTGCTCCTTTGCTTGGCTTTTTCCTCCCCTATTTCTTCCTCATTTGACACCATTCAAACTTAATTCAATCCAACAGATCCACTACCTTGCCCTGTGTAGGAGATTTGTCTAGATTTGAGAGTGAATCATATATTTAAGCACAAACCCCATTTTCCCAATGGTCCTCCTTATTGTCCCAACCCAACCATATAAAAACCAAAAACGTCGATCCCTCATAACTAGCCTAATATCCTATTCCAAACCAATCTAAATCATATAGAGAGAGCCATCTCTGAGTCTTGGAGGGATAGATCCAAGACTCCAAGCGGTTGAAACAATTACCTCTGTCAATTTCTCCCTCCGCCTGAGAAATTATAGAGTGATAACATTTTGGCGACTCCATTGGGGAAATTCTTCAGAAGTGCACTTCAAGTTCAGATTTGACTTCTGACGATGAATAGAAGCCAACCACAGGAAGGTTGTACCATTCACTTGGCGACTCCACTGTTCAAGATCCCGAGCTTCAAATTTCACGAGCGACTTCACTGCCAATGGATCCAAATTTCAGAACATTGATGATGATTCAAGATGACAAGGTATGTGGCAAATCCTATATCTTGTGAAGCTATAAAATAATTCAGGGATGAGTTAGCATATTTTCAAATTGATGAAGTTTTGTTAACAACTGTGTTTCATTGTTGGAAATCGAGAAAATTTTCTCCCGAAGTTAAAATTTGTGTTCTCGAGTTGTTCGTTGAAAGACTTGAAAAGGATATTGAGCTCTTGAATACTTAGATTCAGTCCTACAGTTTCCAACATCCAAAATAGTTTTATGAGAATCTTACGTCTCCAAAACCAAAAGAGATTGTATTGTCTTTCGATTTTCCGATTGATGAATATTTTGTTTGCAAGCATAAGTCTGAAACTGAATAGTTGCAATCATGGTCTAATATTGAGGATACGAATGGAAAACTTATCCATGTTAAATTGCTAAATGAATACCTGGAGAATCAACAAATAAATCATATATTTATTGACTTGGTTGCAAATTATATGGAGCTCCTCTTCAGTATAACTGTTCAATCATGTTTTTTCTACAAGGACCCGAGCCATCACTAGTTGCCATTACATATTTCAGTTTTGATTTTCATCAAGCATGATGAGGAAGCCCAATCACGAGATCAACTATTGGGTTCTCTTCATTGGCACTTTTTCATTACCTAATTGAGTAATAACTGTTAGCAAAGTAGGGTAGGTAGATGTGTGCAAATAAGCTCAATAATTTGAGAATTTTCCAAGTATATTTTCAGTTCAACATTTTTTAGATTGCAATTCAACCATCAGATCTCCGATGTACAAAATTCTCAGTTTTAAAATCTGCAGCACAAAGTTTCAGTCATTAGTTCTCAGTCTAAATTTCAGTTTTCAGTTCATAAATTGGACTCCATTGCCCAATAAGAAGGAACTGATCATCGAGTTCCCAGAGGTCTACGGTTCTAGACACCTCTTGCGGAGCTATCTTCCCTAGATGAAGCCGATGTTATTACCATATAAATTTCAAGAAATTTATAGGTGATTTGGTAGCGCTGAAGGTTTTTGCTCATTTGGTAGCAGTAGTTTCGTCCATGGGTAAAAATATAAAAAATGGGCTAAAGTTTTATAATTTGAGGCAAATTTTTATTATTGTGGGTAAATACGAAGTTTGGATTATTAGCCAAAATTTGGTTTTTATAATCAATTTTTGGTCTTTAGGACCAAAATTGGCCCCTCGGCCTTTATGCAGGGTGTTCTGTCTTGTTTATCAAAATATAAATCATTTGAAAAACATTTTCCAAAAGGTATATTGGCCGAGGGCCAATCTCCAAGTACTCAACACCGAGAATACACACCATTTCACAAGCCAACAACAAACATACAAGCCAGCGCCCAAGCACCAGCGATAGCCTTGGGCTCACATCATCAAATATACAATGCAAACGTTCGCATATATAAACGTTTATAAAATCTCTCTCCTCGTCAATATGGGATATTGCTCACTGATTTAAAGAAAAATATAAAGCRCAGGCCGGTTGAAGAYCTGATTTCCACCATGAATTCCTTGTGGGACATCTGGCAATCTCATGTTTCAACACAAAATTGAATGCAGGYTCTTCTTCCACATCCATCGCTCAAACATTTTGGCAGCTGTCAAAKMAAATTCTTGGGTGTCGAGAYAGAAATCCAGATGTTGGAGCACTATGGCAAGCATTACAAAKAACCCTCAAATTTGGGTAAAGGATCACAGAGAGAGTTGGATCRGGAATGGGTCATGGMAAAGAAGGTGAAAGTGACACCAGMATCWAATTTAATGAATATTTGAAACAAAAGATGGGGTGGAAATACAGGGAGTACATGCRYTATGATGCATCTCACAAKTYTGTTGYTGAACGAAAACCAGGTTGGGAGCACATGCAGGAATTGTTATTTTCAAYTGATCCAWTCAGGGCAAGGGAGGACCCTGCTATTGTGAGAAATGTATCCTATTACATGGTAAGAAAKAARATAGAAGCTGAAKTCATAAATCTTGAWGTTCCACCAAGGMCAGTTAATTGGGGAGATTTAMATCTTCCATTAAAAGAGACAGATTGGAGTGAAGGTGGGTCGAGGGATCCAAAAAGGTAGCTCGAAAGGAATACGCTTCTTGCTGGGAAAAATCAACTAGTAGAACATTTTCTAGAYTACCAATGYTATTGGCAAGGTRGTAGAGTATGTTGCATCTGGAAAAACAAAGAAGATGAATCTTTATCTACCCATAGTAACAAATTATACTCAACTCTGGTRGATTCCTAATGTAATTGTAGCACATCAAAAGGACGGAATTGAAGCTATTCATYTGGCCTMTGGGAAGATAGTCTGTAAGMTTCATCTCCAAGAGGGTGGYCTRCATGCTAATATAAATGGAGATGGAGCGCTTGATCACATTCAGRACGTTGGAGGAAGTGGTGCTGAAAAGACTGTAGAAACTRGGACAATGGAAGTAYTGMAACCTTGTCAGGATGTAGCTACTTCTAAAGTTCCAGTGCGAGAGAAACTCTTCAATGCCTCTATCTGCAGGCATGGCCCATTTAGTGTATCACRAGATTTTGRTTGAACTTTTGATGTTKCTCCTCTAGCAGTAGCAACACCTATCCTAGTTCCCAGAAATGATGGACACAAGCATCWGAAAGGAAGCCATGGCAATGKAATATTCTTGACAAGCCGAGGAGAGGTTACTTYTTATTTTCCAGACATTCATGGCCAGGGTGTAATCTGAAKATGAAAACTACTAACTGGTGCTACATGGTCAAATTTKCCTTCACYTGCAGGMATTTTTGAAGAAAAGGTTATCCCCACTTTAGAACCTTTACAKCATGGYAGACAAAATGGARCAAACAAGAAATGACCAACCCATTAGTTTTCTGCAACATTCAAGTTATTGCAAACATGAMAGACAACCAATGTTTTTTTTGTATTCATGGGTTATGATTGTCCAAGGTCCTTCCAAAGACAATTCTTTGAGGTGAACCTGATCGAGTTGAGTTCACATTCCAGGTTTTGAGACAAAAAGAACAGAGCATATTATGTTGAAGCGATGGAAGGATGTGAGGGTCAAATTCMAAATTTGGTGGCATCCTTTGTTACYAGCTRGATATGATAACCTTTGATTACTTGTTTGATGGGAARGGTGTGTGTGAAGACTYTGAATAACGATCAATTCAAACTTATCTTAASCATGCCAACCACAACTTRGATTWAGGCATYRGGAKTTCAATTGCTCTATCTTCWAGACTAGATAATGAATTAAGTATGGAGGTCTTCTATCATCACAKTCGTTTTCTTTAAAGGTAAAAAAGAATAGTATGAAGRAGGCATCCACGAAGTTTAGGAAGTTGAACAWTTTTTTCCAGATTTTGATGAAAAGTAATTTCCGTTTTCTAGCCATTGAAATAGCAGACAGGAAATWCATTTAYAGGGAACACATGGCAGTTAGATCACAAGTGGCAGAGATTTCCTATATTTCARGCAGTGGTTAGAGAATAGATTCTCTAGCTGRCAGCAAATTCTAACAACATCCAKCATTGGGGGTGTCCAAGTGGCATTTCCAGATCTCAAATCATTTTTTGTTAATTCAATTCCTAGGAAATAGGTATTTACAKGTGTCATTTTATATAAYTGATCTTYTATTATTAGAAAATGAAATTAGAGCTCGAATCTTTTGAGGGCTGARGCATTTTTCTTATATATGCACATGTATAAAAGATGAGAGGGGTTYGACCTGTGARGAAGTGGAATTCCTTTTTGGTTGATTGTGGGCCTTGCTATTCCAGAAGGTTTTGTCTGTAATCTTTAAATGATCGATCAGAAATAGGCAAGCTGTTGACAKGATTCTTGTGTCAAGGTGTTGGTGGYGTTTCCTTTCTCTGTTAAGTGTTTTTCCAGTTATGATTTCATTTGTTTTCAAATTCTTATTGTCAAGGAAAATTAATAGAGAAGAATTTATTGGAGAAAYACTCTRCATCTGGTTCTTGATAATCTTTATGTTTCTCTTCTAAAAGCTCAGTTTAGGAATTCTTAAMTACTCCTTTGCTTGGMTTTTTCCTCCCCTATTTCTTCCTCATTTGATACCATTCAAACTTAATTCAATCCAACATTTCCACTAYCTTGCCCTGTGTAGGAGATTTKTCTAGATCTGAGAGTGAATCATATATTTAAGCACAGACCCCATTTGRCCAATGGTCCTCCTTGTTGTCCCAACCCAACCAWTTAAAAACCMAAAACCYCRATCCCTCATAACTAGYCTAATATCCTATTCCAAACCAAGCTAAATCATACASAGAGAGCCCTCTCTRAGTCTTGGAGGGMTAGATMCAAGACTCCAAGCGRTTGAAAYARTTACCTCTGTCAATTTCTCCCTYAGCCTGAGAAATTACAGAGTGATAACAGTAGGTACGATGTGCTCAACATTTTCCTAATCCAACATGGAAGGATAACATATATTYAAATTTTCCACATGCAATGCTTAGTAAATGCACATATATTGGGGTACACTGAGTCTATAGACATTATCACCTACTTTATCCAATACTTAAAAGGGACCATAACAYAAAACCTTGATCTTCTTACTAGGATCYTGTAGCCTTTATTTGTTCAAACACAACCAAATTTKATCTCCCAYAGTGAATGTTTTCTCAATTATGTGTTGATCATTTTGAGCCTTGTAATTTTCCTATGACTTCTTCAATGTCTCKTGTACTTGCAAATGGATATGTCTAATCTTTTCAACAAAATTTTCTTCTTTCAATGCATCTCATACAATGTCTTCCTTCTCTCCTACTTGTTATCCAAATACAACATCCAAGGGTGATGGTGGAAAATATGCAAAGCAAGTTTCAAAATAGGGTTTACCGATAGAAGTATGGACCACTCTATTATAATAGTGTTAAATATAAATCAATTTTTCATCCTAGGTATTTGGATGATTCTAATTGTAACCCATCAGAAGCATAATCATTGTACTATTGAATACTTCTATATCCCCATTTTTATGTGGATGGAAAGTTGTAGACCTCAATTTGGTTTCCATATTCTCCCAAAGTATATTCTAAAAGGCACTAAGAAATTTGGCATCCCTATTTGAGTTAGCTCCTTGATATCTAAAAGTGTACCCATACATTTTCAAGGAACATGTTTGTTGATTCTTGTCCTTTGATGGTATTTTTACAAAGCATAAGAATACAAATATTTCTAAACCTATCAACTACCACAAATAGATAGTCATGTCCATTCTTGGTTGTTGGAAAACCACCCACAAAATCCATCGAGATGTTATCCTAGGGTCTAATCGGTATAGGTAATGGATGGTATAAACCTTGCTTTTTGTTACTAGGTTTGTTGGTAAAACAAAGTATGCATACTCTAATAAATCGAGCTACGTCTTCTTGAATTACGGGCCAATACACATACCTATGTATGTTGGTAGTGGTCTTCAAAACACCAAAATGTCTTGCAACCTTGAAGGCGTGAATATATCTGATAAGTTGCAATATTTCTCCTTTAGGAACATAGAGCTTGTCTAACTTGTAGATCAACCCATTTTGGAGATGGTAGTAAGATTTATTGTCACCTTCTTATACATGAATTTGGCCCTGTAGCTATTGAAATACCTATTTAAAGTCCTCATCTTTCATGTATGCCTCTTTATATCCATCATGGGTAAGAGGCTAATTGTGCATAAGAGTTCCCAAAGCTATAATCTTGGATGTGGGTGGCCTTGAAAACATGTTTTCCAACTTATTAGTGTTTCCCTTATTATATTTCATGACTAGATGAAACCACTGCAAAAACCCTATCCACTTGTAGTGTCTGGTGTGTTGAAACTTACTCTAGGTCTGAAAACAGTGCAGTGGATGGTGATCAATGTGGATAATGGTTTCCTTTCCCATCAAATACTGCTTCTACTTATTAACATATTGAACTAAGGCATAGAGTCACTTAGTTAGGGAAGTTCATGAATCCACCATGAAACATTTTAGAATGATAGAATGTCATCTTACCTCCATGCATCAAGACTACTCCCATAACGTATACACTTGCATTTGTCTCCACTTCAAAAGGATTATACAAATTAGGCAATGCAAGAACTGGTGCTTAATTGATATTCCATTTCAACTCATCAAAATCCTTTTGTTTATTCTTCCCCCATTGGAAACTCTTACCATTAGTTGTTATGGCATGTAGTGGTATAGTTATAGCTGAAAATGATGTAATAAACTTCCGTAGGTATTTCATTATGCCAACAAAGCTCCTAACTTCAGTGATATTAATAGAAAATGGCAACTTGAGGATGGCCTCAATATGCATGGAATATATCTTGAGCAATGGAGGTTGATGTGGAATCCACTTAATACTATGGTGGTCAAGTGATCCAGGTGGAACTCGATGGCCATCCACCTTTTCCACTGAATCAATATTTCGAGCCTATTGTTTTGATAAACCATGATATTCACCCTTTTGATGGGGAATGGAATGTAATTCCATCTTCATTTGTTAGTTACATACATCATGTAATGATCTTGTGTATTCCTGCAACATAGATTTAATGCATCAGATCCCATTAGAACTCTGCAATTAAGCGCGCTTGGGCTAGAGTAGTACTCGGATGGGTGACTTCCTGAGCAGTCCTAGTGTTTTACATGCCTATGACATTTTATAAACTTAAACCAATTTATCCCACATGCATCATGGGAAGTATTCTCCTCTCACTCTCTCATATATAATTGAGGCAAAGGAGGCCCTTTAAGCATGCGACGAAGTGTGATGTAAAGCTTGTTACGAATGAAGCGTATCCAACATATCTTTCTTTTCAGAGATAAGCTACCCCATTCTACCAGTTTGTGTTTTACAATGTTTTTCTATCTTATTCATTAATAGAAGTTGGGTTTCACTGCTTTTTTGTGTTCTCTTCTATATTTTTGTTTTTGTCTCATTTCATTCTCATCATAATCCAGATCAGTGGTATCAGATAAGTCTATTTCTTGTCATTTCTTAGAGTAGGTCCCCGACGAGGTCAGGGTATAGATATTTGGTTCCCGAGCTAGTTTTGCTCGGGGACAACCTCTCTTGCTATCCCAAGAGACATCCCATGGTGGAAGAAAAGACAGGTGACAGAGTAGGATATCCTTTCAAGACATTGCTCGACGAATCCCTTGTGCGAAAAAAGAACGAGATGATGGACAACTTCGCTTAGATCCTTCGAAGACTACCAATGGAGATGACTAAGGAATCTTCGATAAACAACCATTTTGGAGGTGCGACACCCTTCAAGGTACAAGTCAATTATCCCCTTATTTGAAGGACAAATAGATGAAAATGCTATAGAAAAATGGTTGAATCTTCTAGAAGGGTATTACTCCGTCCAAAACTTCTCCGACAATCAAAATATCACCTTCGCGCTCCTTAAATCCCTTCCCCATGCCAAAGCTTGGTGGGAAGGTTACTGGGAGAGGTACACCGCAGATGAATCTACACCATTCAGGAGAGAAACCACTTGGGCATCCTTTGTAGATGCCCTAAAGGAGGAGTTCTACCCTGTCAGAAACTATGATGACTAGTACATGAGATGAATGACTCTGCGTTAGAAAATAGATTAGACAATGTCAGAGTACACTAACATCTTTCATACCTTACGCTCAAGGTTGGGTATCAAATATTTCGAGCGACACTTGGTTTTGAAGTATCATAGTGGTATGCAAAGGTACATCCAAACAGAGATGGATTTCTTGGAAATCCCCTCACTGGGAGATGCTTATCAATATACAGTCAAAATTGAGTAGAAATTCAAGCAACAAATTAAGCGGGAGTTTGGGTTTGAAAATACACCACAAAAGAATCATGGAATATGAAAACCTAACTCACAGAACAAAGGACATAAAAAGGAATGCCAACCTCAAGAGATCCAATCCAAGATGTAGGCAAAGAAGGGTAACAAGAAGTCTAAGAAAGACACCGAAAAGTGGTGTGAGTTCCACAACAACCCCTGACTCAACACCGATAAATTCCGCTCAAAAGAATCATTGGTGGTTGAGCTCAAAGAAAATATTTGGAACCTAAATTGGACTATGATTCAAAGAAAAATAAAGGTAAGCAAATCATCAACGTAGAACTCACTGCTACCATTGTGACCACAACAATATGACCGAAAGAAATAGAGGAGCTTGAGGAGGGGGAGAACCTCTTCCACTCACAGATGTGGGTAAAGGGGACCCCATTGCATTTGATTGTTGACAGTGGGAGTCAGAAGAACCTAATCTCATTTGAGGTTGTTAAGAGATTGAAGTTGTCAACGATGCCACACTCCCAACCATACACCATCATATGGTTGAGCTGGGGACAAGACATTTGTGTCAGCCAACAGTGTCGCTTGTCCTATGGAATCAAGCCCTTCAAGGACGAGGTAGTGTGTTATGTTTCCACACTTGAAGTCTATGATGTTATTTTAGGTCAACCATATACGTGGAAACATCACACTATCTATGAGTCTCGACCCCATAGTGTCATTTTTACTCTAGGAGGTCATCTCTATAGGGTACCAGAGGTATCTCCCACTACTGCCACTTCATTGATCTTGGAAAAACAATGCTGCAAAGTAATCTCTTAGACCACAAAGTTTTCCCTCTTCATGAATTTGTGAGACAATGAATACAAGGTCACTACAACCACTATAGCCTCGACCCAAGACATTTCTATCCAACAGAAGCAGGTCAACAAGATCGTAGAGGAGCACAAAGAGAATGAGAGTCTTCCATATGTTCAACATAACTCTATTGGCCACGACCCTTTCTAGGTGTGCTTGGGGTTCCAACCATTAGCCCCCATTGATATAGATCTTATTGTTGCATCTTCACTGATAGAGTCCTCCCACACCTAGACCAAGGCAGATCATGTAGCCAAATATTTTGAACAGATCCAACACCTCCAACAGGTTCATGACATCCTTCCACAAGAAAAGTACAAGCATGACATCTACTTCAACAAGGCAAGGAACTCACCAAGGTTAAGATTCAACAAAATTTTCCC
>JZKD02S1787666.1:37627-56801 GCA_000966675.3 Picea glauca | reverse complement strand
TAAAGAAAATTGAGAAAGAAGCTTATACCAGAAAGAAACCCATGTATGCAAATGGAAGAAGACCTTGTATGGATTCAAGCAACTTGATGTAGAGTATCTCATATACAACATAAGCGTGGCAAAAACTTTCTATGTAACATCCTCGACCACACAGGATGGGCCATGCTACTCCAGAAAATGCTCCGATACCATTTTGTAACATCCCCGACCACCCAGGCCAGGCCATGCTACTCCAGAAAACGCTCTGATACCATTTTGTAACGTCCCCAACCACCAACAGGCCGACCATGCTACCCCATAGAAATAACAATTATCATCTATATATATATATATAAACACATAAATAAACAACATATTCTGCTAATACACAGATTAATGCGGAATAACAATAAGCCTATACATACAACATATACAAGCAATACTCATCAATATAGCATGTACAAATACACAACATGTAAATGAACAGAGGATTGGTACTTATCTTTTAATTGAAGTACACCAACTGCATGCAGACCTTTCACAAACCTCCCAGCCATAGACCACGCTGCTCATCACTCTCAACAGTGAGTCACCCCCAAGCTGGGATTAAACTCCACCGGGAAAGGGATCCCTAGGCTAGGCAGGGACAACAGGGAGTTGCATAGTACAACATGAAGGATTTCCTCCAAGGAGCCACTTACGCCCACAAATCACAGACTCTCATTCTCCACATGCCTGTCCCACCCCAGGAGTGTACACCTTCACTGTCACACAGTCCATCGGCTGCTACACCTCCCTTTCCGAGGCTTTAGCAACAAGTCGTGTTATTACTCCAAGAGTCACCCTAGAATGTTATGAGGTGAGCTTGGTAACATGTAAAGAATTCAAATTTAATCTTGAAATATAATCTTTAAAGTCACATGGATTTGACCATAAGGACAATCAATTTCATCTACTGTACACATTCCCAACTATATCCTTCAACAAAAGTGGCCTAACAACTTCAGATTAGACAACATGTTTGATAAATGAATGAGAAAAAGAAGACTGTGATCTGAACATGTCATAGATACTTCCAACACTTTAAGACAATCAACTCACAGTAAAAATCTGTGTATTAACAAATTCTACATCACCAATGCAAAGAACAAAGACCTCATGCAATCATCGCATGAATAAGAAGAAGAGTAAATCAATCACTCATTAATATTAGTACACAGAGAAAGACAGAAATGAAAAGGAAAATCTGATCTCCATTGATAAGGAATCACAAGTCTGAAAAAATACAGAGAAAGGAAAAAGAACACAATGATAACACTCTGAATTCCTCTGGGTCAAAAGCCCCCTTCCCCCTAACTCCTTCTAACCTTTTTCAGAATTACAATAGTCTCTTTATATCTTTCATTGTCAGTGACATCACTATCATTCGAATAACCACCCTATCATGGGATCCTTTGCCCTCAAAAAGGAAAAGGCAACATGTGGATAACAAAAGATAACTAAATGCTAAAAACAAGGGTCATGCTGGCCACGCCCCTAACATTCCTTTATGTTGATGAACTGTCATTTTTGAGTGCTTCTCCCTTTGACATGTGTCCCTCCAACTCATAATTGACCTTCTAACAACTGGCATGATCCCTATTGACACCTGGAAACCACTGCTCCTTTGAAACCTCCAGAACAGGAATTCGTAACACATTCTGCAGCGCCTCAGGAATTCATAGCACATTTGGTAGCGCCTGTCTGCAAGACAGGAAATGTTTTGCATTGCAAAACTTAGTTGTATACTCTGTTTTCATTAACTTGAGTTGCTTTAACACCTTGCAGAGGTTTTGGAGATTAACACAAGGTTGCAGAAGGTGTCATAATTCAGTGTTGAGCTGCTTCAACTGATAAGACCTGTTTCTTCATCATTATAATGTGCCAAATTAAATGTTGAAGGGAAAACTTTTGTAAAGGACAAACTCTACTAATCTGGCAGAACTTATAGTAGGAATTAAGATGGCAACATTATCAATGGACTAATATAAACTGCTGTGCAAAGACTGTGCATATTGTGAATTCTGGCTGCCACTTGATGTGCTAGGCCTTGACATACTGATATCATCATTCCTATCATGTGTCCTTGAAGAAAAAGATCCAAAAATAATGTCATTGGGAGCTGTCCAATGGCCATCCATGTTCTGACATCAGAGAGGTGTAACTAGGTTAATATTCAAAACTCCATTTGCMAATTTAGATATACCTTCATCCATTATTCATGTGTCTCTGAACTTCCACCATAAGCCAACAACTTTTACAATTTTTCTTGCCATTACCTTCAGAGAAGCAGGACCAAGAAAATATTTGTTTGTGACCTTATTTGGGGCAGTAGTAAAACTAAAACTCCAGTTAGATCTGGTTTTGATGATTCCTCCRTTAACACAAAAAGGCAGTTCTTTTGATGGCTCTAACTCACAGTCAAAATGTTTGTGCTTGGATGCATGACTGCCAATATGCTCCTTCACAGTTTGTTCTTGAAGTCCTTAAAACTATCACACAGATCCTTTCTCTTGTTAAGCTTCAAAGATGGAATTATTGATCAACTGTTTTTTGAAGCATCAATGGCAACATTAACATAATCCCCTTTTTCGGTGTCCACTGCACCAAGTGAAACTTTATGTGTTTGCACCTCATTGCTTCTTGATTATTTCAGAGTCAGTTTATCCTCATATACATCCATTCTAATCTCTTCAACATTCTGCATACTCTTCCATTGAATTCCACTCAAGTCTCTAAAGTAGTTTAGAGGTTCTCTTAAATTTAGAGGTTTCAAAGATTCTGCTGCCTGAGCTTATGATAAGGCATCTTCCTGACTATCACTGGTGTAGTGTTGTACAATATTAGGATGTTCCAACCTGCCGAGAAGATTTATTTTCTGTTCCAGTTGCTTGATACTCTCAGAAGATCTGGAATCATTAGAAACCAGAGGGACCTCTTTCATGGCGCACATATCCCAGGTTTCCCGGTTAAAACCTACATAGACAGTGCCAATTGTGCCACTACCAAGAAGCTTTCCTTTTTTCCATTGACCTGGGGCAATTGATGTCTCAATTCTTCCAGGACTACGCTGGACAACTGCTGATGGAGAAAATGGAAATAAAGGAGAAGGAACGAAAGACTAGCACTGCAGGGAGGAAGTGGCAGCGGGTGTACATTTATATTGATACCATCATCATGCCATCCTGTTGAGAATCCTGAAGCTAACCTTGAATGCAGATGAGATACTTCTCTGATGTAAATTCTTGATCTCTGGCCAGGGCTTCTCATTTTGACTATGCTGTTTAGACAGAACTTGTGGAGAGGCGCTCCTATGTGTTGGCATATCTTTCATATAGAATCGATGGTGAAAACGAGCAGAGGTGGTGGATCACCATCCAAACAATCCTCAAAAACAAACTTCCATGCTGGCATGGCAACCCATGCATTATTTTGTTGACATCTGCATCATCAATCCGACATCTGGCAGATCTACCCATGATACTGTTGAAAATGTTGTCGAACAAGGCATCAAGCACAAACCTCTCCAATCGACAGCTGGTTGTTCTCCTTAGTGTTTTTTTTATATGCATGGAGGATATCCCACATTGATTGGGAGAGATGTTGAAATATTGTAACTGCAAAGAATATTCTATTTATTATTGATTTATTATTTATTAGATCAATCCCCTTTTATGGATTGATCATGTCGGGTATTGTAATTGACCAAATCCCCTTTTGTGGATTGGTCAAACCCTAAATATAATATGCAAATTGAGAATTCGGCCCCCATGAATTTTAAAGTGGTTTTAACCACTCAGAAGACAAGTCGACCCTGCCCAGCGAAGAGACACCTTGTCAGCACCTGCCAGTTTGTATAAATAAAGGAAGCCAACGCCTCATTTGTTCACTCACTCATTCGATCATCCAGAGCGCAAGTTTGGTAGCTGTAGTTAGAGAAGAAGGAAGAGAGAGAGAGACACATTTCTTAGTAGAGGATATTCTCTAGTGTTTGGTTTATTGTCTTGGCATTGTATTGGCTATCTATATTAAGGAAGTTTTTGCTAGGTTTTCTTCTCCATGAGGGTTTTCCAAGATAAATGCTGTGTATCTTGTGATTGTGTTTCTCTCAATGATCATATCTATGCTATGGTTATCTAGTAAATTGAAAAGAAACCTAATAATAGCTTAAACCTTAACATGGTATCAGAGCTAAGCTGAAGAGAGCATCCTTCATTGGATAAAGAAAAACGTCACTGTTGTCGTACAAGAAAATTAGGGCTTTTTATTGAAGAGAAATTTCAGCCCCAAAATCATTTAGAAAACTGCACCCTATCCTAGGGAACTCATTGTCACCTTCAACGCACCTTTTCAGTGGATAGAAATCCTGGAAAGTGAAACCCTAGTTTTCACTTGTACCAGAAAACCAGAAGTACCAGAAACCAGAAGTACCAGTCCAAAATTTTGCTGGTCAAGTTTGAAGGGGAAAAATTTGGATTTTCTAAAATCCAACTGCACCAGGCTACTCGCCTCAGCCAAGCACATCTCCTGGTAAGTTCAAAATCAAATTCTGAGCATTTTCAATTTTTGGTCATTTTCCTAGCTCCAGGTGAAGATGCCTGCAAGCACTAAGCTTGTTGACAAGCTAGAAGGTGTGGAAAAATTCCGTGCCTGGAAGTATAGGATTGCACTCATTCTTGAAGAGAATGACCTAGCAATACTCATTAAAGAAGATGTACCAGAACCTGTTGATGCAACAGGTAAAACAAAACACCAAAATGACACAGTTAGGGCCAAAAGAATCATTGCAGATTCTATTAAAGATCACTTGATTCCTCAAGTGGCTTCAAAGAAGACTCCAAAATAAATGTTTGATGCCCTAACCAAATTATATGAAGGAAAGAACACCAATCGAAAGATGAATCTAAGAACTCAACTCAAAAGTACAAGGATGTAGAAAGGAGAAATAATTCATGAATATTTCTCCAGAATATTACAATTCAAAGAACAACTAGAAGCAATTGAAGATACGATAGATGACGACGAACTTATAACGACAACCCTTAATGGTCTCACAAGACCTTGGGATGCATTCATCCAAACTATTTGTGCCAGAAATGAGAAACTACACTTTGACAGTGTTTGAGAAGAATGTGTTCAAGAAGAAGCAAGAGTAGCTAACCAAGAAGCATTGTTGTCACGAGATGAAGATCAAGCCCTAGATATTCATACAAAAGGTGGAAGAAAGAGGTCTTTCTTCCAGAAAGAATCTCATAAGGAGTCTCACCCCCAAAACAAATTCATACATAAAGAATCTCACCCTCCAAGGAGATTCCAGAAGTTTCAGAAAGGTCAAAGAAGAGAAAGATTTCTCATCCTACTAATGTTACCATTATGACAAGATGGAACATATTGATAAGAATTGTCCAGCTAGACGGGAATAATACAAGAAGAGAAACAAGAGGCACCATGCCCATACAATTGAAGATGAAGAGCCACCCACAAAGATGATAAAATAACAGATTGAAGACTATGTCTTAATCTCTGCCCTCTCATGATCAGTGTCACCTGGTGAGGACACTTGGCTCATAGACAGTGGTGCTTCCAAGTACATGACAGGTCAAAGAGACATTCTATCTTGCCTTACATAAAAGAAGTTTCCCTAGAAAGTTACACTTGAAGATGATTATCAATACCCTATCAAAGGAGTAGGAGAATCAAATTACAAACTCGATTCAGGGACCCCAATGAAGATGAAGGATGTACTATATGTACCAGGTTTGACAAAGAACTTACTTTCTAAGGCTTCAGAGTTGCCTTCATAGATGGAGAAGTTCTTATGTGGCCCAAAGGAAAAACCATGGAAGAAGCAATTGTTATTGGAGAAGAAGAAGGTGGCTTGTATAAGCTAAAGGGTCACTCCGAAGTAGCCTTGACCCATTCCATTGAGAATCCATGTGAACTTTGGCATAGAAAATTAGCCCACATCAACTACAAGGCATTAACATATGTAAGCAAGGCAGTCACGGGTCTACCGAAATTCAAGGTTGACCATGAAGGTGTGTGCAATGGATGTGCACAATGAAAGAACATCAAGAACCCTTTCTCGAAGAGAGATAGTAAAGCTGAAGGAGTCCTAGAGCTAATTCACTCAGATGTATGTGGCCCAATGCCATCAACCTCCATCAGTGGGTATGTATACTATGTGTCTTTCATTGATGACTATTCTCGCAAAACCTAGGTTTACTTTTTGAAATCAAAAGATGAAGTGTTCAATAAATTCAAGGAATTCGAAGCCTTGATAGAGAATCTCTCTAAAAGAAAGATCAAGATACTCATGTCAGATAATGGAGGAGAATACACCTCAAAAGAGTTTGCAAACTTTTGCAAAGATGTCGGGATCAAGAGAGAGCTCACTACTCCCTACAATCCTTAACAAAATGGTGTAGCAGAAAGAAAGAACATAACTATAATGGAAGCAGTAAAGAGTATGATCCATGATCAAGATCTTCCAATGCACTTATGGGAAGAAGCAACAAAAACAACAATATATGTACAAAACAGATTATCCCATAGTGCACTTGGGTTCAAGACCCTTGAAGAGATGTTCTCCAGAAAGAAGCCAGAAGTAAGCCATCTCAAAATATTTGGCTGCCCAGTATTTGTACACATTCCGAAAGAGAAGAGAACCAAGCTGGACCCTTCAGGAAAAAAATGAATATTAGTTGGATACTGTGAGGTCTCCAAGGTCTTTAGAGTTTATATACTAGGTTACCATCATATAGAGATCAATAGGGATGTAACCTTTGTTGAAGATGCAACACTCAAGAGATCAAGAAGATGCCAACTTGAAGAAATATATGAAGAAGAATCCATGGCTCTCAGATTTGCAGAACTAGTGAGGGAAGTCATAACTTCCCTTAATGAACAGATTCTAGAATATCATGACATAATAGAATCCCAAGAGCCTCCCCAGATGACGATCTCGCACAAGAGAAAGCCAACCTGGGAAAGGGAACTTAGTCAAGATGGAGAGAAGTATGGTGCCCTGAAGGAACCATGAGACAAGTGAAGAAACCCAAGCCATTCTCTAGTTATATGCCTTTGATGTGTAATCTCTTAGAGAATGAGCTTACTTTCTCTGAAGAAGCTATTCATAAGAAAGAATGGGCAGATGCCATTACAGAAGATTACCAATCCATTATAAAGAATAATGTATGGGAAATAGTTCCCAGACCGAAGAGCAAGGATGTGGTATCTTCCAAATGGATTTTCAAAATAAAACATGTTGTTGATGGAAGTATTGAGAAATGTAAAGTAAGGTTTGATGCTCGTGGCTTTTCTCAAAAGGAAGGCATTGATTATGAAGAGGCGTTTTCTCCTGTAGCCAAATATACTTCAATCATAACCATCATAGCTCTTGCAACTAAGATGAAATGGAAGTTACACCAGATGGTTGTGAAAACAAATTTCTTGAATGGTGTCATTGAAGAAGAAGTGTATATAGAACAACTTCAAGGGTTTGAAGTTGAAGACATGAAGACTCATGTCTACAAGTTGAAGAAGGATCTATACGGATTGAAGCAAGCTCCTAGAGTTTGGTATGGAAGGATTGACAGTTTCCTGACGAGCTTGGGCTTTACCAAGAGTAAAGATGATTCTAACCTTTACTTCAAGGTTATGAATGATGAGCCTATTATATTGCTGCTGTATGTGGATGACTTATTCTTAATTGGAGAAGAAAAGCCCATCACTGATTGTAAGAAGAAGCTCGTTGCCTAATGCACTATTTCTTAGGTATTGAGGTTTGGTAGAGCCCAAAGAAGATATTCCTTAACCAATGTAAGTATGCAGTTGAAATACTGAAGAGATTTGATATGTTGGAGTGCAAATCCATGAATACACCCATGGAAACAAAGTTGAAGCTCCTGGTTGGCACTTTGTCAGAATTGATTGATGTTACGCTGTACAGACAGATCATTGGATCGTTAATGTATCTGACGAACACCATGCTAGATATATGTTTTGCTGTGAACACCTTGAGTCGATTTTTGGTAGAGCCCAGACGTGTTCACCTGGTTGCTGCAAAACATGTGATGAGGTACCTTAAGGGTACATTAGATTGTGGTCTCAACTATAATGGAGATCATGACTTCAGACTGAGTGGTTATACCGATTCATATTGGTCTGGAATTGTCTCTGACAGAAAGAGCACTTTATGATGTTGTTTCAGTCTGGGGTTAGCCATGATCTCATGAAAGAGTAGGACACAATTGAGCATTTCTCTTAGCACGACAGAAGCATAATACATTGTTGCATGTTCTGCCAGTTGTGAAGCCATATGGCTTCAGAATTTGTTGACAGGTCTATTCGATCTAGAGATGGAAGCAACCATGATTCTATGTGATAACCAAAGTTGTATAAAGATGAAAGAGAACCCTGTGTTCCATGACAAGTCAAAACACATAGAGATTTGATATCATTACATCCGTGATATGGTGCAGAGAGGAGCCATAAAGCTCCAACATGTTAGCACGAATGAACAGGTTGCTGATGTGTTGACCAAGCCTCTATCTCGTGTAAAGTTTGAGCACTTTCAAGATAAACTTGGTGTAGTCCGAAAGGACCTCCCTCGAAAGGGGGAGTAGTGTTGATGCCAACCTCGTGTTGAAGATTTCCAGCCTCGTGTTGATGTTGATGAGATGCCATCTTCGTGATGAAGATTTCCAGCGTCGTGCTGAATATTTCCAGCTTTGTGTTGATGTTGTTGTGATGACAACCTAGTGCTGAAGATTTCTAGCTTCGTGCTGATGTTGTTGTGATGCTAGCCTCGTGCTGAAGATTTCCAGCCTCGTGTTGATGTTGATGAGATGCCAACTTCGTGCTGAAGATTTCCAGCCTAGTGCTGATGTTGATGATGCTCCAGCCTTCGTGTTGTGATGCTGCTGTTGCTGATGATGCTCCAACCTTCGTGCTGGGATGCTGTTGTTGTTGATGATGCTCCAGCCTTCGTGCTGTGATGCTGTTGTTGTTGATGATGCTCCAACCTTTGTGCTGTGATATTATTGTTGTTGATGTTGTATCAACCTTGTGATGTTATTGATGATGATGTATTAGTGTTATACTAATCCATGTTGATGTAGATGATGATGATGCCATTCCAGCTCCCTGCTGTGAATGATGATATTGATGATGAAAAAAACTTCCGATGATTTATAGATATGCTAGTCAGTGTTCCATATGCTGTTGATGTTGCTTCCCTCTCTCTCTCCTGATGATGTTGTAGAATACCCTTCTTGTTAAGTGGGAGTGTTGAAATATTGTAACTGCAAATAGTATTCTATTTATTATTGATTTATTATTCATTAGATCAATCCCCTTTTGTGTATTTATCATGATGGGCATTGTAATTGACCAAATCCCGTTTTGCGGATTGGTCAAACCCTAAATATATTATGCAAATTGAGAAGTCGGCGCATAGGCAATTTAAAGTGGTTTTAACCACTCAGAAGACAAGTCGGCCCTGTCCAACGAAGAGACACCTTTTCAACACCTGTCAATTTGTATAAATGAAGGAAGCCAGTGCCTCATTTGTTCACTCACTCAATCGATCATCCAGAGCACAAGTTTGGTAGTTGCAGTTGGAGAAGAAGGAAGAGAGAGAGGCACATTTCTTAGTAGAGGATATTCTCTAGTGTTTGGTTTATTGTCTTGGCATTGTATTGGCTATTTATATCAAGGAAGTTTTTGCTGGGTTTTCTTCCCCATGAGGGTTTCCCAAGATAAATGTTGTATATCTTGTGATTGTGTTTCTCTTAGTTATCCTATCTATGCTATGGTTATCTAGTAAATTGAAAAGAAACCTAATAATAGCTTAAACCTTAACAAGATAAAACATTTGCCTTTATAAACGCTAATGGTTTTAATGTGTTTCGATGCGTTGTGCACAAAGGCCTCCTCGTGGACTCCTCCTTGACAACTTGGTGTTTGGTGCTGTTCATTTTTCTATGGGAAATATTAAGCATGAAGTTCATTCAATTTTAGCATTTGTCTTAACCATAACCAATAATGTTGCAACAACCAAGATCACAAGAAGAAACACCATGCACAAGAATACAAAAAGTATCTTGGGAAACCCTTCTTAACAAGGGAAGAAAACCCAACCAAATACTTTGCTATATTCTTCAAGAGAAATACCTTCACCACCAATAAGACCTAGCACACAAGAGGGTGCTCAAACCCTAGAAGACTAGCGCCCAAGAGAGGTGCACACCGTTTCCAAGAAGATGTACTTGCTGAAATTTCCAAACTCGCATGAAAGATATGATTCCTCAATGGGGAATTTACCTTTACTTATACTAGACTGAACTTGTCAACAAAAGTTTTTATTGGCACAATAGGGCCGACCTCTCTATCTTATAATATAATTAATATTAACCAGAATAATTATCTTTTACATTAATTACCAGTCACATTAAGGTTGGGCCGACCTGTACCCTTTACATTGCAATTAAGGTTATAGGTATGTCTGACTCTTGAACAATACAAGAAGAGATATTATACACCCACTAGTGCTCATCCACTAGGGGCACATCCATAGGGATGCCCATATCTCTGGCTCACTACATTACACAAAAGAACCACTTCTTCACTATTGCTCAACCACTAGGATCACGTTCACATGTGCTCGTCCACATGCACGTCCACTCAACGAATCTTCTTTCCCACTGCATTACACATGAGAGTCATCTGGAGTTTCTCATCAACTCTCTGCTCAGAGGAGGTTAATACATCATCTTCATTTCTGTTCTCATGACGATGCACCCAACACTTTGGGATTTCACACGTTCACCTTGTGCTCAGCCACATGCATGTCCAACTCTGCAGATCTCCTTTCTCATTGCGTTACACAGGAGAACCATCTGGAGTTCTTCTCAACTCTCTATAAGGAGGAGGCCATCTCTACGTTCTAGCTCCGTCTCAGATAGGAACCACACACCCCTCTCAAGGGCTCTCTCTCAGTTTTGTGTCCTGGAGAATGTCTCACATAACTGCAATCATCAACACTCCCTCTCAATTAGGGAGGCATTTTCCACCAGGCCAAGTCTCTCACGAAAATACTCGAACTTTGTCTTGGCAAGTGGTTTGGTGAAGAGATCTGCGATCTGTTCATGAGTAGGAAGATACTGCATGTGTACTTTCTTCCTCTGCACCATGTGTCTTATATAGTGATACTTTATCTCAATGTCTTTCGATCTGTCATGAAACACAGGGTTCTCAAAGAGCTTTACACAACTCTGGTTATCACAATGAGTAGTAGTAGGATCCATCTCATGATCGAACAAGCCAGTCAGAAGTTTGCGAAGCCATACTGCTACACTCAATGTAATGTACTCTGCCTTTGTAGTGCTCAATGCAACATAGCTTGTTTTCTGCTACACCAGGAAACTACGACATACCCTAAAGTGAAGAAACAACTGGAGGTGATTTATCTGCCTACTGCACTTTCTGCCTAATCTGCATCAGCATATCCTTGCAGGCTCAAGTCCACACTGGAGGCATATCTTAGGTCATAACCAATTGTGCCTCGTAAGTATCTCAATACATGTTTTGCAACTATCCAGTGTGTCTGTCTTGGTTTGATCATAAACTGGCTAAGCACATATACTGCATAGCAAATGTCCGGTTTGGTGTTAACTAGATACATCAATGATCCAATCAATTGTCGGTATAAGTGTGGATATACATCTCCTGAATCAGTATCACTCATTTTCTTCAAACCCATAACCATTGGAGTGGGCATGGATTTGCATTCTGTCATGCCGAACTTTTTCAGTATCTCCATAGTATATTTTCCTTGACTCAGAAAAATCTCATCTGTTCTCTGCCATTCTTCTAGTCCCAAGAAGTAGTGCATCAAGCCCAAATCCTTCATTTCAAATTTAGAAGTCAATGCTTGTTTTCATTTAACAATGAGTCTCTCTGAACCGGTGAGAAAGAGGTCGTCCACATATAGGACCAAAATCAAACACTCATTGCCATCAATGTGATAATATAAGTTTGGGTCAACATCACTTTTGTTGAAGCCCAAACTCATCAGAAATCCATCCATTTTCTCGTACCAAGGACATGGTGCTTGCTTTAGACCATATATGGCTTTCTTCAACTTGGATACATGATATCTTTCGTTGTGTACAACAAATCCTTCTAGCTTCTCAATATAAACTTCTTCCTCAATTTCACCATTGAGAAAGACTGTCTTTACATCCATTTGATGTAGCTTCCAACCCATGGAAGAAGCTAGTGCAATGATGGATCGAATGGAGGTGTATCGGGCTACTGGTGCAAAAGTCTCGTTAGAGTCCACTCCCTCTATTTGTGAAAACCCTCTGGTCACAAATCTTGCTTTGTATTTTTCGATGATTCCATCAACAACATGCTTGATTTTATAAATCCATTTGAAAGTCACTGCAGACTTTCCCTCTGGTCTTGGAACAACATCCCATACATCATTTTTTTAATATAGATTGGTATTCTTCAGTCATGGCATCTTGCCATACTTGTTCACCTGAAGCTTCTCAATGACAAGATGGCTCTGAGTCAATGATGTGGGTTATGGATGAAAGGTAGCTTGAGAATATATTTGTTCTCTTGCTCTCTCTGGTTGTTCCTTGCAGAGATTTATTCCCTTTTGCTTCTTGTAGAGTTTGTTGGGCCCAAGCATGCCTTTTATGTCCAATTGTAATATCTCTGGGTATGTTGCTTGGAGCATCTGACTCGGTTGGAACAACTGGATCAACTGGAGCTATTGGATCATCTGGAATAATATATGTCTCCCTCTAAATTGCTGAAGGGGGATAAGGCATTGTCTCACTATCAATTTCCATTTGAGCTTCTTTGGATTTCTGGAAGGCTACTTCTTCTTCAAAAGTAACATCTCTACTTACTTCAATTTGTCTCTGACTAAGAATGTAGATTCGATATGCTTTTGAGGATTCACGATATCCAACAAATGTGCCCTTCCTTCCTGAAGGTTCTAGCTTGGATCTCTTTTCTTTGGGTACATGAAGATATACTGGACATCCAAATATTCTGAAGTGTCCAATCTTAGGCTTCACTCCGGTGAAGGCTTCTTCTGGAGTAATGTTCTTTAGGATCTAACGAGAGCTTCCATTTTGAACATATACTACTGTCATACATTCTTCTACCCATAGAGTCATAGGTAGACTCTAATCATGTATCATTGCTTTTGTTGCCTCAATGATAGTTTTGTTTTTCCTTTCAACAAACCCATTTTGTTGAGGGTTGTAAGGAGATTTGAACTCCCTCTTGATTCCTGCTTCAATACAAAAACTGTTGAATTCTTTTTCTGCTAGACCTGTTACCATTTTCCCTAGAGATGGAAGAGCTCTATAATGAATGTGAGCAAGTCTTCTATGCGATAGTTCACTCAACCTAATAGTGTCATATAGTAAGACTTGGACTGGTTTGATGGTTAATCTGTACAAGCTGTTTTCTCGGACACCAATTACCTTGGAAACACTTATATGAGAGTCTTTGTGCCATGCAAGAACTCTTCCTTCTGAGAAGGTAATCTTATAGCCTTTGTCTTCCAAGGCAGAAATAGAGACAAGGTTCCTCTTCATTCTGGGTACATATAGTACTTCTAATTCAAGATGCATATCTGAATCTAGTTGGAAGGTAGAAGTTCCAACTCTCACATTATATCTGGCATCATCTCCAAGAACAACATGTAGATGTATCTCTTTCTCAACGAAATGTGTTAGGTGATTTCTATGACCGGTCATGTGCCTGGAGGCACCACTATCAATTAACCAAGTATAATCATTGGTATGGACCATACCAAAAGTGTTGAGATGTTGATGTCTTCATTTCTTTGAGGTCTTGTCTTCCTGGAACTGAGTTTGCTTGAATCATCAAGCTTTCCTCCCATCATGATTTTGCTCATTTTGGATTCTTCACAAACTCTTATCAACTAGGCTAGAAAACCTAATGGCTAGGTTAGGCTAGCACTTTTAGGTTTTGTTGGACTTATCACTGCCAACAATAATCCTTTGAGAAGTATGATAGCCCTGGTAAGCTGAAGAGCTTCTTGAAAGAGTTGCAGAAACACAATTATGAATTTTTCTGTAGAAATTAGTGAAACCCTAGGGCCAAAAGTCAAAATGCTCGGAATTGAAATTTGAGACTTGCTGGAGGTGCGCTGAAGGAGGGCGTACACAGCTATGTCGTTTTTTATCCCCAACATCCAAGTTTCAAGTGCTGAAAACCCTCAGAAGGGTAGGCTGTACGAATTTTCTGGAAACCCTAGGAGGGTCGTACAGTTTCTGCAGAAGAGAGAGAGGATGGCTGAAATATGTTTTGTGCAATGGCTTCTTCAATACCTATGCTCTGATACCATGTTGATTTTTCTATAAGCAAGGT
This sequence comes from Picea glauca, assembly GCA_000966675.3. Lineage (NCBI taxonomy): Eukaryota > Viridiplantae > Streptophyta > Pinopsida > Pinales > Pinaceae > Picea > Picea glauca. The sequence goes on along the minus strand of JZKD02S1787666.1, from coordinate 42,359 downwards.
TAAACATGAATTTCATTCTATTTAAACATTTGTCTTAACCATAACCAATAATGTTGCAACAACCAAGATCATAAGAAGAAACACCATGCACAAGAACAGAAGAAGTATCCTGGGAAACCCTTCTCAACAAGGGAAGAAAACCCATCCAAATCCTTTGCTATATTATTCAAGAGAAAGAACTTCACCACCAATAAGACCTAGCACACAATAGGGTGCTCAAACCCTAGAAGACTAGCGCCCAAGAGGGGTGCACACCTTTTCCAAGAAGATGTACATATTTATTCAATGCACCTTGCATTGAATTACATAATGCTCTTTATCTCAGTCATGTATCTCACCATCCACAAGTTGGAATTCTGGCCAATGTCTTGACACATTCTCCACACACTTCCTGTTGTCTTCTCAATTAATTGTATACCATCCTTTTCGACCCGATCACTATACAAAAAATATAATTCTGTGGTGTTCATTAGTGTTAGCAAAAAAGTTGCAGTCCAAGTTTTATTTAAAGGTAGGAAGCTTTTGGTACCTGTGTGGTTCATAACCTTTCCATATCCGTACTTTGCCATATCCAACCATGTCCTAGTCTCATACATGACTAGCTTTACTGGCATTCATTCCTATAACAAGTTCTTATCTTTTATTTCTTTGGTTATTACTCCATAACCAAATTAACATGACATTCTACTATGTCAGTGTGTGCATTCAAAATATAAAAGCTTTGATAACTATAACAAGCCTCTAGCCTTTACCATCTTTAGTGGTGTCTTATTCATGTCAATGCATTTAAATAATACCATATTGTGTATTATAAAATTCTATCAGAGAAATTCTTACCTGAATTTCCCTTTGGAAATTATGCAACATAATTTCAAAAGAGAAATACTTACCTGCATAGCTGCCATTGAATGAATTTGATGTTACCTAACTAGTTGATGATAATAGAAGCTTTCATGGTTCTTTTATCAAACTTATAACCAACACTTCAACTTTCTGTTGCTTCGTTCTACATGCAAAAACATCATCAACATCACTTGCAACATGAAATAATTATTTCCTCTGGTTGTCCCAACAAGCCATAACATACTTGCTGCCATAGAAATTGCAGTAACTTCCTTCTCCATGTACAACTTTTCCTTGCTGATCCCAAAAGTCTTCAATTCTTCCCGGATTCCTGAATCTTGTTGTTCTCTCATTGTAGGCACTATACATGATTAGTTCTGACCTGAGCAATTTCTAGCCAATCACTCTTGGTTGCCTTCACAATTCCAGTCACATACTAAGATGGCATTAACCTTCAGCTTTCATTAATTTTCTGGATCCAACTATCCCAACTCTTACTTGGATGAATTAGAATTCCAAACCAAGCTGTTTTATAGACTCTGGATTCTTCAACATCCATTTACTTTTTCGAACTGAACTACTTCAGCCTTTTTCTGACTGACTACCTTAGTACTTGAGGTTTCTTGTACCTTCTCTTCTCTTTGAATACTAGTCTCAACCTTGCCTTGCATAGCTAATCTCTATTCATACTGTAAGGATGCACATATGCCCCCTTTGCTAGCTGCATAGAATTATTTGACATCCATATTTTTGAGACATTTCTTTAGCTGCATTGCTGAAATTTATCTAATAGCTACAACTCTAGAAATTCCTTGGATTGTTCTCAGATTCCTTCTTTATCCAGGCAAGGAAATGCCTTGTGATGGCAGTCTAAGATAGTATGGTGTTGGTCCAACCAATCCATACCGATTTAACAGTCATATGAACCCAAAGGCAAGATGTTCCAATCTTCCTTGGTGGTCAACCCAATCATGCCCACTAGACCTGACTTAACCAACTCAATTACTTTTCTCTTGGCTCCTGTAGCCAACTGTACCAACTAAGATTTCCCATGCTTTCTTCTTGGAAATTGCAATCTTTCCACTACATGGAAATCTATATAGCTATGAATAGCTCCTGAATCTGCTAAAAATAATAAATGCATGGTTATTGATCATACCTTCTAATTCAATCATGTGTGATTGAACTCTGCTTGCTTGTTGTCCAGGATGCATAGGTCCTTGGTACACTTATGATGCAAACCCCTTCTTCCTCCTGGCCCGCGCGACCTCCCGGCCTAGGATCGATCAATTTGATGGAGTTGAATTGGCTCTCAGGCTCCTGTTGAGCCCCAAAACCTTATCCATAAGCTTCTGTTTCCTTCCTCGTGCTCGAAATAACGAACGATGATCTTTTCAAAACCCAGAGAATCCTTTAAGGGACCCTATGCCAAGTTAGGGGCCAATCCGATGATACCCGAGGAATGTTGGGACTTCTCACTCCACCTATTGCAGGTCCAAACTCACGTAACCTTTCAGACGCTTCTCTAAGATTCCCGTGCTTCCAAATTCAACTTTTAGGCCCTAGTCCTTTTCCCTCGACAGTGATAGCATATGACCGTGGATATGACCAGGCGCTAAACCAACATTCGCTTACTTCGCGCTTCAGAGTTTCAGGCTTCAAGTGTTTTCAACTCACCACAATGCCAATCTCCCGAACTCCGAACTCGTGAAGTTCGCAACTGACGTGAGAGGGATCAATGGTCCCCGCTCATTATCCAAATCAACGAACATAAATAGCTTCGGGACCCCGTGCTTCAGGATTTCCAAAGTCTTCAATGCCACAAACCTCTAGAGTGACAACTCTCTGGAGTGTCAGATTTGTTGACACGCGTCCATGAATGTCAATGGTCACGATGAACTCCGACGCTTTGGCCTTGGGAGTTCTCAACCCAGGCGAACCCACTTTCCTCCAAAGTGGCTATCCTTCGAAGTGAAGGATATGATGACACTTATGCTGATGGACGACGTAGATGAACTCTGGCTCTCCGACCTTTGGGAGTTCTTGCTCCACCCAACCCCATCTTCCTCTGAAGCGTTCCTGCCTCGGAGTGCAGGATCTTGTGACACCTGTCCCCGCAGGATCAACGACACATATCTGATTCGACTACCGACGACTTCAAAATTTCTCCACCCTTTTGCACTGGCTTCCTCCAAATTGTAGGATCTTCCGCCATGTGTCCCCAAATGACGAATGACTAAGATCTTATCCGCTACTTCGGGCTTTCGGGATTTTAGAAGTACCACACTTCAAATCCTTCGGAGTTAATGATCAACTGTCACGTGTCCTCCTATGTCAACGACTAGGATTTACTTCTGTGCTTCGAGCCTTTAGGAGTTTTTCACACTCCTCGATTGAAATCTCCTGGAGTGCTGCTGCTCCAGATTTCACGATCCGTTGACATGTACATCCGGGCTCCAATGACTAGGATCTACTCCGACATTCGGAGTTTCGATGATTTCGCTCTCCTGTGCACACTCGAGCTCTAAATGCATGAATTTCATGAAGTCCGAAGGACTTCGGGAATTAACCTTCATGCAACTTACCTGGATCCGAAGACTCTCTATCATTCGTGCTCAGATCCAACGACTGGGATCTATCTTCCTCCTCTGCGCACTCCTCCTTGTCTGGACGTAGATCTTTGACGGTCCATATCAAATCTCACAACCAATCTGATGGCTGTAGTACCTCCTCCCTCCCGAGATTTGTTACTTCCTTTCGATGAAGGAACTTTGAAAAGGTTCAAAGGCTGCGGCCTTTGATTCCTCTGCGAGCCTGACTGCTTGGATCTCAATTGTTCTTATGAGAAAACACTATCCCTAGCTTGAATCAAGTTCGTTTGCGCGCACTTGTGCTATCTCTCCTGAGCTTTGAACTTGCGGTGAATTCCAAACGGTCTCATCACTGCGCTCCCTCAAAGGATTCTTGCGCCCTCCTAACACTCTGTGTACTCCTTGCACTGACTCTATGCACACCTGACATAACTTAGATGATTTTCAGTAATACTAGATGTGCCTCCTCTGCACAAACATTTCTTACTTTTTTTGATGTGGTCTGCTCAATCAAGAATCCTCACGGTTCCTTCTCTAATACTTTTTCTGTTCTTAAAACAAGAATTTGAGCACTAGCCCCCTTTTTCTTCGGTCCCCAAATCATGTGAGTACAAGCTGTGACCAAGCACTAAGATGATAGGCTCTTATCCGAAACTTTGGCCCTTCAAAACTTCTGTCTTTTTAGAATTTCACACCTTCTTCTCTCATTTCTTTTGAACACCGAATTGGCGAACACGCGGAGTGGGGTGGATCTACGGTCGATGGATCCTCAACAACTGACAACTGAGATTTACTACGGAGCTCCGACTTCGTGAGTTTTTGAAGTACTGCTACATAGATCCGCCAGAGTGCCGGATCGACGAATTCACAAACAACACATCAACGATCCACACCTTCTTGTTAACCAACGACCACTATCAACTCCGAGACTCCGACTTTGGGAGTTCCTAACTGTCCATACTCTCAATTCTTCCAGAGTGTCAAGTCTCCAGACTACCGCATCGGCTGCCGCATGTCCTTCGTGATCAACAATTGAGGTAGACTCCGAGCTTCGAGCCTTTGGGAGTCTTCATACTTAAACTCTTTTTGACCAAGTTCTTCCATAGTGCCAAGTCTTCGGATTTCATGGTCTGGTGCCACGCGTCCACTGTGACCATCAGGGGCCCCACTAACCATGCTCTAGAAGAGTGCCACATGGTGGAATACTAGAAGCAGACACATGGCCCAATCAGATGGCTGACACATGTCACGTTCTAAGTGGCATTTCAATCTTCCAAAGGTTCTTAACTCACTGACAC
>JZKD02S1787666.1:0-16372 GCA_000966675.3 Picea glauca | reverse complement strand
AACTTCAGTTTGACCATCAGTCTGGGGATGATAAGTTGTGCTGAGATGCAATTGAGTGCCTTGTAGTTTGAACAGTTCTTGCCAAAAATTGTTTGTGAAAGTTGGGTCGTGATAAAAAAGCTTGAAGACCTGATCCATGAAACTTTGAGCCACAGTGGATGTTGTAAATCGGTGTTGAAGAGCACATAAATGATCATACTTGGAAATAATATCAACTACCACCATGATGACTGATTTATTGCCTGATTTAGGTAAGCCTGCAATAAAATCCATAGAGATATCCCACCAAATAGCAGGTGGAATCGGAAATGGTTGTAGTGTGCAAGGAGATTTGACTGGTTTTCCCTTGTTGCGTTGACACACATCACATTCAACCACAAAATTAAGAACGTCTTGTTTCATAACCTCCCAGAAAAAATAGTGTTTGACCCAATCATAGGTTTTCGTAAACCCCAAGTGCCCAGCTGTAGGTGTAGCATGAAGCTCGGAAAGTACCATCGATTTAAGTTTTGATTGTTTACTTAAATACAATCAACCCTTGTATCAAATCTTGTCATTGAGCCAAGAGTACCCTGGGGAAACTGGAGAATTGGACTGCAATTGTTGTATCATATGCGAAATTTTGGGATCATGTAGCCATTCTTGGTGAACAACTTGGAGCCAATCTGGTACAATGAAAGAGAGAGAAAAAAGGGACCCTTCATCTTCATATTTTATGGAAAGTGCATCAACAACCACATTGTCTTTGCCTTTCTTGTAATTGATCTCATAATCATATCCAAAGAGATTAGTCACCCATTTTTGTTGCTCGGGGGAGGAAAGGTGTTGTTCCAGAAAATACTTGAGGCTATGATGATCTGTCTTAATTTAGAAGTGTCCCCCCAATAGATAAGGGCGTCAAATATCCACGACATGTAGAATAGCCAATATTTCCTTTTCATAGATTTATTTGCCCAAATTTATCTCAGACAATTGTTTATTGTTAAAGGCTAAAGGACGACCCTCTTGCATAAGGACATCGCCAATTCCTTTCCCGAAAGCATCACATTCTAGGACAAAGGTCTTTGTGAAATTAGGAAGGGCCAGGATTGGAGTGGTGCACATGGCCATCTTCAAGGTTTGAAAAGCCTGAGAAGTTGATGGAGTCCAAGTGAAAGAATTATTTTTAAGGAGTGCAATGAGAGGTGTCGTAATCTTTCCATAATTATTAATAAACTTGTGATAATAACCCGTTAAAACCAGAAATCCCCCCAAGATTTTGAGAGTCTTTGGGTGAGGCCAATCTTGCATAGCTTCAATAATTTTAGGATCCACCCTCACTCTGACCTTTCCAACAATATGACCCAAGTACTCGACTTCTGAGGTGCCAAAATCACATTTAGATTGTTTGAGGAAAAATTGGTGCTGAGAGAGTAGATGGAGAACTCAATCCACATGAGCAAGATGGGTTGTACAAGGTTTGTTGTAGATGAGGATATCATCAAAGAAAACTAATACAAAATGATGGAGAAAAGGACAGAAGACATGATTCATGAGGCTCTGGAAAATGGAGGGAGCATTACTCAAGCCAAAGGGCATGACAAAAAACTCATAGTGGCACTCATGAGTTCTAAAGAAGTCTTAGGAATGTCTACTTATTTCATATGGATCTAGTGGTAGTCTAAACAAAGATCAAGTTTAGTAAAGAACTAGGCGCCACTTAATTCATCCAAGAGGTCATCAATGAAAAGAATGGAAAATTCGTCTTTAATGGTGAGTTTTTTGAGGGCATGGAAGTCAAGACACATGCACCAAGAACCTTATTTCTTAAGGACCATGACCACAGGAGAAGAGTAGGGGCTCATACTAGGGAAGATAACACATGCGTTGAGCAGTTCTTGAACTATTTTCTCAATTTCATTTTTTTGGGAAAAGGGGTGACGATAGGGGCAGATATTGGGAGGAAAGTTTCCTGGGACAAGGGGAATGGAATGATCATGAACACCACAAGAAGGAGGGAGTCCATGAGGAGTGGGAAAAACCACTTGATGTTTAGAAAGGATGGATTGGAGGTCCCACGGTACAAAGGGTGTCTCGGTTGCTTGTATGGCATGGAGTTGAGCAATAATTCCATAATGACCTTTTTTGAGCAGCGTTTCTATGTGATGGGAACTAATGATCTCCGAGGAATCAATGGTGATTCCTTGGAACTTATATTGTTGGCCCTCCTAGTCGAATTGCATGGTTAATTCCTTAAAATTCATGAGAATGGGACCCAAAGTCCTTAGCCATTATGCACCCAACACAATGTCACAACCACCCATGTCGATAGCAAACACATGATATTTTAGGTGGTACTCACCAATTTGGAGACACATTTTCACAATGCCCTCCACATTTCATGGACCCACCATTGACAATCATGATTTGGAAATTATTGACTGCGCGGATATAGCAATTAGTTTCTTGAGAGATGTGGCGATGAATAAAATTATGGGTGCTTCCACTATCAACAAGAACGATGACCTTCCTATGCTTGATGTAACCAATTAGCTTGAGAGTTTGGGGAGGAGAGAATTCAGTGAGAGAATTTAGGGAAATGACCGGTTCTACTTCGGGAGGGTCTAAGGGAGGGGTTATGTCAGTGGGTTCAGGTGACATAGACACAAGGGAAGCCTCAACATCATCTTCCGAAACATCCTCTGAGATGGCCATAAAAATATTTTGTTCCTTACACTTCTGTCCCGAAAAATATTTGTCATCAAAATTATAACAAAGGCCTTTGAGTTAGCGTTCAACCATTTTGGCCCTGGTCAATTTTTGGATCTTTAGTGGAGTAGGAGGAGTGGGAGTTACTAGTTTAGTGTGAGGAATAAAGGAGGGTTTTTGTTTTGAGAAGAGACAACCTGTTGTTCTTCCTTAGCTCTTTTAGTAGCGTCCACCCAACTCTGAGGCTGAGCCATAAGGACATGAGCACAAATCTCATCCTTGAGGCCACTGATAAAACATTCTCAGAAAAATCATCAAACATTATGTACGAAAATCGAGTCTCTCAAAAGCAGCTATAAATTCTTTCACGGTGCCAGATTGGGTCCATCCGACCGTGCCCTTAACCAAACTACCTAACTACCCAAGTACTAGAGAGTATCTTCCCGAGTTTTGTTCTCGGTGACACTGTAGTAGTCAGGTGGCTGATTGGTTTATCTATGGAGGGATTTAGGAGATCTAGGTCGATCTGTATACAGGTGTTGTCTGATGTGCTACCACTCGAAGGGGTACCAACAGGGGTTACAAGGGTGGCCAATAAATGTGCGCTTAAGTACCACTTGTATTTCCTACATGTATGAATCCTCGACCGTGGGTTTATGCACGTAACGACAAATCTCTGTAGCTTAAAGATGCTGGAATACATCTCTACCCTGAAAAAAATTAACCCACATTTTTCTACTGAGGAAGGTGTTGTGATACCACTTGTAATATTCCAGATATAAAGAGTATGCAGAATAGAAATAAATAGCTAGAAATGGCAGATGAACAACAATATAAACAGAACAACACCACAATAATACCAAAATGATGTTAGAATAATACCAGAAAGAACACTTTGATTAATGAGAGCAATGTTCACTTGCCTCTTCGAGGGGGAAACCTCCAGCAGAGCAGAGCTCTATTACAATAATATCCAAGACAAGAGTTTTCATACCCTTGACTCCTATTTATACTAAATATGTCTATCAAAAGAACCATATAGAGGAATATCCTTCTAGATGCAGAATATTTTATTAGGTCTTCTTACATTGGACTTATTCTTCTTTATTTCTAGGCCTTATTAATATTGATATTTATTACATGGAAATATATTAGTCTACCTACGTGAGGGGTTAGGTCCATAACACTTTGAATACAAATAAAAAACAAATAAAATTATATAAAACACGTTCTTACAAAACAAAGTTATCAACGTAACGAGAACTTTGACCTCAAAATGAGAACTTTGGCTCAAAAAACCCATATTTTTGCATAAAAAAACATGAAAATCAACCCCCAAATCAAAAAGTGGTGCTACTTGTAGCACCATTTTTTCAAACGGGGTCAAAATTACAACTTTTTTCAAACATGGCCTTCAAAACTCAGACAGTAGTGTTGGCAGAGGGGCAAACCCAGGGTTCAATGCTACAACAACGCACCAACAAAACCCTAACTACCGGCCCTTTTGGCAACACCTACGAAGCAGATGAAGTCTCACCCGAGGTAGAGGCAGGGGTGGTTGCAGGACTCAGGTGTCTGCAACCTTAGCTAGGACACAGAGCTATGATTACAATACTTAATAGAGCACTTAGCATTGTCAATTCGTTATTATTTAACCAATATCTACTCCACAAAGAAAACAAAGCATCGTAGCATTCMCCCTGATCTAATGTATTTAAGCACTTAGCATAAAGAAATGGATTAGATCTAGCAGATTCAAGCACTAAGCACATTCACCTATATCAGATCTAACATCCAGATTCATCATAARCACAAAGCACAGACAAATCTATCTATCTATCTATATCAAGCACTTAGAAAAWAACACATAAATACATCAGAACATCRCACAGAGCAGAATACCACAGTATTTACATGGTTCGCCCCCACCCTGGGGATACGTCCACCAACTCTTCTTCTTTATTAGCTYCAATCAGTAATCTACATGCACARAGCCACAAAACCCTACTCTRCATAGGAMAGGAGATCTGGGCGCACCTTGCTAGATCCTCCTTCCCTGAGCTAGGTCTAGCACAAAGCCTTTCACAGTCTGYTACAACCACTTGCACTTAGCTCCACAAGTTCTTAGAATATGCACAGAGCATCTACAAACCATACTTGCACTTTTGCACTTAGCTTATCGACCTTACATCACATAGATGTGTCMTTTCTTACATTGCTTAGACATMTATTTATACTTTACAAAATAGGCCTAAACATGGGTAAACTCATGGGCCGAAATCCCATTCCCGTTACATATTCCCAAATCCCAAAAAGGACCCAAAAAGGGGCCAAAATCCCGCGATCTCTTCTTCATCTTGCGCTCCATCTTCGACAGGTTGTTGAAGTCCTAAAATAGGTCAACATGACCAAGAATCTGCCAAAACTTGGTCAAGGGCCAATAGGCCCCCAACACTCACCTATGACTCGTCTCGAGTCACTCTGGTCTGACTAGTTCTTATTTGAACACCTCGAGCATGGCTTGCGCTGCTTCGACTTGTTGTTGTGCTACGACCTCCTATTTAGCAGACTCTTTGATGACTACATCGTTGATAGCTCCCTCTAGACGTTGTTCAACTATAGTGACAACCTGCTCTAACTCTTCTCCTTGGCCTTCTACCTCTTTAAACAAATGATAGGCCTTGTCTTGTACGCGTTGGAGCCTCTGAGTTACTTCCATAACTCTGCTCTGGATAGTATGGATTTGTTGTTGTGCAGTGTGTTTCTCTTGGGAGCGCTTCATTCTTTCCACAGCTGATAGGGACTTCAGTTGTGCCTATATCTTTTCATCTTGATACTTCACCTCTTGGAGTTGTGACTCCAGTGCCTTCAATTATGGGTTCTTCGTGAGTTGTTCATAGGTTTGGGCATTGTGATCGGTAAGTTGCTTTCATTCTAAGGTAAGAACCTTTGGTCTTTTAACTGTGCTCTGGGCGGTTGCTTCTCTTTGGTCTCTTACAGCTTGTGGGGTATCAAGTACAGTGCGTAGCTACAAATATGCTACGCATTGTTGTAGTTGTTGGAAGGCTTCTGTGAGCCGGTTCACCTGCTATGAAACTCGGTATTCTTCCTTGATTTCTAATACTGTCATAGAGCAAAGTGCTCTGTTGACCGCTTCTTTTACTTTGAGTTGCTCCGCGAACAATTGTTCATTTTCTTGTTGTAGTTGTTCTTTTTCTTCATCAAACTTTTCTTGGAGAGCAAGCTTTTCCTGTTTTGCAGCATTGTGTTGCTCTACGAGTACTCCTTGTACTTGTGTCAAAGCTTGGGTGGCTTGTTGTGTTTCTTCCTGTGCTCATCGAAGGCAAGCTTCGACTGTATCGGCTATGTAGTGGAGTTGAGATGGCTCATCTCCCAATTCTGGTTCTCCGGGTGCAGTGGAGACTGCACGAATGGACTGTAGGGCCTACTATACCCCTCGGAGTTTAGTATCAATTCAATCATACATCTCCTCTTGCTTTGCTTCTTTTTTCTCTGTTATTTCCAGCGAAGCATTTTGCAGGGATGCTATGAGGAAGTCGAAGTCATCGGAGGTGAGAACAATCTGCATCTTGGTCATGGTGGCCTTCGATTTCTTCCGGGAGGAAGGTTTCGAAGGCGAACCTTTCCTCTTCTTCAGGGGGTCAACCTTATCTCCTTGCTTCTGTTCAACTTCTTTTTCACTCAACTCTTCACCATCACCTCCTTGCTCTGGTGATATGGAAGCAATCTTCACGGATGTGTTGTCTATCTCTTGGACCTCTTCGATCTTCTTTGTTCTGCTAGGTCTGGGCGTATCCTGCGCAGTTTCTGGGGTGTTGATGTGAGATATCTCTGTAAGATCTGTTGGAATAAGGAGATTCGTTGACCAGTCCTTTGTGATCTCCTCCAAGTCCTCCTCCGTCAACTTGTAGTAGGACTGAATTTGTTGCTTGTTTTCGTCGGCGCGCGTTGTGATGTAAATAAAATGTCGATCTGCATTAAACTTCATCAAAGGCCAGAACCGGTGTAGAGTGTTCGGATTCATGCGAGGCTCGGACTGGATGGATGTCTTCAGTTGATTGTAGTAGGTATGAAAAACAACATTTGACTTCCACTATTTATTCATGTCGCTTGAATACCACAATATACTGAACTTCACGGCCCATAGTTCAAAAGCCTCAATGTCCGAGAAGGTCGTACCTTCTGGAATCTCCTAGGAAATAAAATCTATAAGGATCAAGAGCCAGCTGAAATGAAATTCATATCCTTGATCCCGTGCTTCTCTGTAGTCAAGTTCCAACTAGTTCACCAGGTACTTCGCTTAGTTCATCTGAAGGCCTTCCGCGCTCTTCCCTGCGAGGTCGATTACAAAACCAGTGACTTGGGTAGGTCGGTTATTTCTTACTAACTTATCTACAATCAAATGACAAGCGAGGCGCACTATGCCACTCTAGATAGAAGCTACCTTGTAGCCTTGCATGCCCTTCTCAACATCTCCATAAGTGTCCTTGATCTTTTGTGCTAGAGCGTGATCCATGGATTTTCTGGGGTAAAACTCTTGTGGATCAGGTCCTTTCATACTCAAGTCGGTGATCTGATTGATCAGCGTCGAATCAACCGTTATACGGCGGTTTAGCCACAAATAACCGCCAGGGTAACAAGAAAGCAGCAACTTGACACATGCGTTCACCTCTTGGTGTCTTCCGAAGTGGGTAATATTCATGACGTTCAGCAGGGTGGACTGCGCGAGGTTCATAGTCCACAACTGGGGGATTATCTTCGAATTATTCCCCTTGGTTCTGGTTAGGTACTTATGTGGGGCGAGCATGTTATAAACTTTGCGATCTCGAAGGTTGAAGTCACTAAACTTCAACGCTGCAATCTTATCTTGGTCTGCTCGAACTGTGCATATCCCCTTCGGGAGGTACACCATAACCAAGGTGTATTCGAAATCTCTGGGCATGTTGTCTCAATTTACTGCTTCACTCAAAGGTGGAATATAGGTGGGTAATATACTCGGGATCAATTTGGCATTCGCTAGATCATCCCTATGCTTGGTTCGCTTTTCATCTGAAGGTCGGGATGGTTCAGCTCCGCGAGCAGTAGACAAAGAGGTTGGCAGTCCTCTCGTCAATGATTCTTGTACACCTATAGACATCGACATGACTCTTTCAGTCATGAGGTCGATCAGAACTTCTTCAACAACTTTCTCGGTAGCGCTCAACTCGTCTGACATACACGCTCGAGGTTGGAAATCTTCGGTTTCGAAAGGTAACTTAGACACAGTAATAGGATAGAGGGAAATAGCACAATGATCACTGTGTAAAATCAACAAGTATGCGAGCTCAAATTCATGATTGGCAAAAGTGTTCTCGGTGCATGGCGCGACGGGATAAATAGGTAACTCGGTAACGGGTCACTTACAACGGGTATGAAGCCTTCATTAACTTTGTTTTGTCCATTATGACATGGTCCCAATGGTCGGATGGTGATTTATTTGTCCATAAATGCCTTTCTACCCATTTGAAGCGTTGGTCTAATGGTTATAATGTCCTCAACGACTATATTGTTTCGTCATGGCGAAGTGTCATGTGTCGCTGTTATGATATCCCGACAAAGCTCCAATTTTAAAAAATTTCCTTCTGTGAGGTTCCCTCTAGAACCTTCTACAACTTGTCGATCTTATCTCTCTTCTTACTTAGATTTCTAGCCTTCTTTCCAGTGAACTTAGTCTCGATATGCCTTTTTCCATTCCGATTCGTATCTTCTTTTGGCATTGTTAATTCGCACTGTTGAGACTTTTTCCTAAGATTCAAGGGTGATCCTTCTTCTTTATCTGGAATAGGTACTTCAATATTCTATGGGTATTCTAGTGTTCTTACTTTGACATCTCGGTCTCTAGTGTTAAATAGCTTCGATCTGTTCTTTTGTTCTTTAATCAAGTGTGCGATCCTTCTAGTCATGAATTCTTTTAACTCTTGTTTCTTCTGCTCTAAAGCTTCTTCTTCTTCTTCTTGCCTTCTGGCATGATCTCTTTCAATCCAAGGTTTTCCTAATAGCATGGTAAATGGGGCATTGTTCTCAATAAATCTAATAATCTCAAAATCTTCCTCTATCGAAGTTCCATTGGAATTCATAGGTATCCGGGTGATATTTCCACATAAGTTTATCAGCTTTCCTTTGAATAGTCATATTCCTCCTAATGAAGGAATCATAGCAGGCCTCCCTATAGCTTCCCAAGTTCTCATTGTCGTGATATTCACCTATGTTTCCTCATCTAGAACACAGTCAATGTCGAAGTCTCATATTCTTGCTTCAAGGCATTCATTTTCTTTGAAGATCTCTGATAATCTGACATGTCGGTGGTCATTCATAGTTTCTTTCATCTGTAGCAATACTTTTTCTGATTCTTTCTAGAATTCTATCATAATCTTAGTTTCTGGATCTGCCTTAGGGTTTTCTTGTCTCATGTTCATTTCTTCAAGCTTAGCAATCATTCTAGGGCAATCTAATACTTCATGGTTCCTAGCTTTACAACAAAGAAAACTAGGTCTTCTCCCAGGGCATTCCTTAGCAAAATGTCCCAGTTTTCTGCAACTATAATAGAGGGTTAATCCTCTCTTTATTTTAAAATATCCCCAGTCTTTCCTGTAATGCGCGCTAGGATCATGGTAGCTACTCTGCAAACATTTATTTCTAGGGTCCTGCATACACCTATTAGTCCAAACATTCTTTATATGCATAGGTATAACATATTTTTCACTATTCTTATGAGATCTACTCATATCAAATCTTATTTCATCTATTAATACCCTAGTTTTCAAGTTAGGATAGAATCTATCAAACATACCTAGATCCATACTGAGGAAACAAAAATTTTCACTTATCTTACTTCTACAATGCACAAAGCTTTCAGATCTAGAATTTTTCAATATTATTTCCTTTATCAAAGCATAGAGCTTTCAGATCTTGCCTCTTTTAATCAAAAAGTCTCACTTTTTCCTTTCTCAGAGCACAAAGCTTTCAGATCTTACCTATTTTCTTCAGATTAGACTTATTTTCCTTAGCACAGAGCTTGTGAAACTAAGTAGAGTACTGCGCACTAGAGCAACAGATCTACACACAGAGCTTTCACAATGTCAGGTCAGATCTTTGCATAAAGCTTCTTCTTCCTCAATTCCCAACAATCACAGTTTCAGGTCCCGGCAACATAACCATTTGTTGGCATAGGGGCAAACCCAAGGTTCAACGCTACAACAATGCACCAACAAAACCCTAACTACTAGCCCTTTCGGCAACACCTGCGAAGTAGATGAAGTCTCACCCGAGGTAGAGGCACGGGTGGTTGCAGGAATCAGGTGTTTGTGGCCTTAGCTAGGACACAGATATGTGATTACAATACTTAATAGATCACTTAGCACCGCCAGTTCATTATTATTTAACCAATATCTACTCCGCAGAGAAAATAGAGCATCGCAACATTCACCCTGATCTAATGTATTTAAGCACTTAGCATAAAGAACTGGATCAGATCTAGCAAATTCAAGCACTAAGCACATTCACCTATATCAGATCTAACATCCAAATTCATCATAATCACAAAGCACAAACAAATCTATCTATCTATCTATATCAAGCACTTTGCAAATAACACATAAATACATCAACACATAGCAGAATAACACAGTATTTACGTGGTTCACCCCCACCTTGGGGCTATGTCGACCAACTCTTCTTCTTTATTAGCTTCAATCAGTCATCTACATGCATAGAGCCACAAAACCCTACTCTGCATAGGACAGGAGATCTGTGCGCACCTCGCCAGATCCTCCTTCCTTGAACTAGGTCTAGCACAAAGCCTTTCATAGTCGGTTACAACCACTTGCACTTAGCTCCACAAGTTCTCACAGTATGCACAAAGCATCTACAAACCATACTTGAACTTTTGCACTTAGCTTATCGACCTTACATCACATAGATGTGTATTTTCTTACATTTCTTAGACATCTATTTATACTTTACAAAATAGGCCTAAACATGGGTAAACCCATGGGCCGACATCCCATTCCCGTTACATATTCCCAAATTCCAAAAAAGGGTCGAGATCCCGCGATCTCTGTTTCGTCTTGCACTCCATCTTCGACAAGATGTCGAAGTCCCAAAATAAGTCAACATGACCAAGAATCTCCCAAAACTTGGTCAAGGGCCAACAAGTAGTTCAGAAAAACCTTAAAATCAACACCTAAATAAAATAAAATAAAATGATGTTACATAAAAAAAAAAAAAAAAAAAATTCAAAACATTCCCATTCTAAGATTGGGGTATTTTATAAAGTGGTAAAAGAAATCATCATTATTGTAAACAAAATCATAAAATAAACCCTCAAATTCTTACTTTTTAAATCTTATTTTATCACTCTAAAATTCAACATCATATTTTAATATTTTTTTACTTTTAATTAAAAATATATATATAAGTTACATTGAAAGAAACATAAATTATTTCTTAAAAGTATAGTTATATTGTCCATATTCAAAACATATGAGCTAAGAAATTTTATTATATTCTCCATAATCAAAACATATAATTCATAAAACACAAAAAGATTCATAACTTCATGTAAGATCATATATAAGTTCAATGCTCATTTCTAGGTACCATATAAACATCATATGAATAAAAAATACATAAAATGTTTCATCACTTATTCAGATTGACTCGTGGATTATGAAATACCATCAGAGTCTACATTGTCTTCAAATGAATGATTGGATGCAGATGTAGATGATCGATATTCTTCTCTATTGTCGATGAATGCACCATCTAAGTCTACATGCATGCCCAACATTTTAGATATCAAAATCCTTTTAGATCTATGACTAGGTTCAGTAGACCCACATCTTGCATTTATTTATTGTGGAAACAACCTCTTGATAATTTATGTTGTCTTGGAGCGAAGACTTCCTCTCTTTGTCAAATTGAAGTCATAAACAAGTATGTCAACACCATCTAATTTTAAGAGGTTAGTGCGACGACGAGTTATATTTTGACCCTTTCTTTTTCTCTTTCTATTGACATGTTTCTCAACCACCATCTTTGGCTTGTACACACCATTGAATGGGTGTGTACTTGTTTCATACCAATGCACTTCAATTGCAATAACATTTTCATTTTATTTCTCAATCTTTATCACCTTTGCAATCCAAAATGGATAACCATGTGGATCTTTAGTCCCTAAGACTGCAATCATGCTACCCTCCTTAATATCTTGTATTGAACCCCTTATAAAGGTCTTCCATCGCTTCACATTTTTCACATTACCTTTGCGAACCAATATACATTTCTCTTTCCTTTGCTTGTGTAAACTCAATAACACCTTCAGATTCTTGTTGTTCAACAATGTTTCTTTCTTCAGATTCATTTGGAATATTTTTTTGGCCAATGAAATGGAGTCTTCAAAAATGTATCTTCATTTGTTGATCTTGAAATTATGTCACTTTGACTATTGAAAAAAGACTCCCACCAAACATAATCAGCAACATCAAAGTACTTATATGTATCTTTAATGGACTTTTTAATTTCTTCTAGGAATTTAGAATAATCTACATCTCTATTAGGCCTTCATGCATTATGGATTTTAGCAACTGATTGTAAAAATAATAACTTTGATGAAAATATTGGATGATCTAGAATGAACTTCAAAAGTGCTAAACCTGATGAAGGCCTCCATTCTATAGTAGTTCAATACTACTTTCCCCATATAAATGTTTTCCCATCAACTTTTTTGAAACAAAATTGATGTTGGAAGCTAATGCCATTAAGTTGCTCAACACATTTTTCTTCACTATGTGATCCTTGAATAAATCTTCGCATGTCAACAGTTTCTTCTAATATATGAAAAAGGGCTCTGGAATGTATGTTTTCTTAATACATTCAATCAATGATAGTAGGCTTCCAACATTTGTCCTATTCAATGTTACTGAAAAATGACTGAACATTTGATCAATATGATCATGAGTGTGTCCAACAAGAAGGAAACCAACTTTCACCTTTTGAAATATTCACAATTCAACAAGCATGCTTAGATATCCAAACACAATTTGATTTTTATTTTCATGACTAGTGTTGTCCAACTATAGATAGAGAACTTGAGGAATATTTCCATACCAGTGAGTGAGAACATGATGGATTATGGTAATGGTCATATTTGTATCATTATGAATATTTGAAGCTGTGAAGTAAACCCTTGGACACATTTTTCTATTGAAAACCATACAACCAAACAAGTGAAACTTAATGAAATTCTCTTCCTGTAAACTTTTTGGTGTACAAACAAAATGTGGTAGAAGTGTTTTCTTCTGGTCCATGCCATCAATTATCATACCTAAATATTTTTTTAGAGCATCATAACACTTCTTTTGATGCTTGTACAACTTTTTCCTTTAACTTGATTGTTGATTATGATGTTCTTGAAGTTCTTTGACTATGGAATCTGCACATGACATTAATGAAAATATTGATTATATGTTTTCATAATTGATAACTATCTAATTAAAAAAAAACCAAAATAGTAAATACATATCTCTTTCTTCCCCTTCATATTTATCTCTTCTTGATTTAAGAGTAGCACATATACTGCAAATCCCCATCCTTGACTTCTTAGGAATATAGATATTGTTGAATTGTTTCTTCCATATTCTTGTAAAATATGCATATGTAATAAAATTATCATTTCCTTCAACACCTTCAACATATCATTTGTACAAGTTGTAGATTTCCCTCCTTGAGAAATTATCTAGAATGTGTATTGTGTCTCTATCTGGCATACACTCTCCATGTTTGGAAAAGAAGTCACACATCCATGACAATGTAGTGTTTTTAAATGACCCACTCTCTCATCCATGATGTACCTCTGAATAAAATGAAGGATATTTTTCCAACCTTGTCTGGATAAAATGAAGTCATTGACTATGAAGAGACATTTGCTCATGTAGCCAGATACACTTCGATCAGAACCATCATAGCTCTTGCAGCTAAGATGAAGTGGAAGTTACACCAGATGGACGTGAAGACAGCTTTCCTAAATGGTGTCATCGAAGNGTTATATTGTCCATATTCAAAACATATGAGCTAAGAAATTTTATTATATTCTCCATAATCAAAACATATAATTCATAAAACACAAAAAGATTCATAACTTCATGTAAGATCATATATAAGTTCAATGCTCATTTCTAGGTACCATATAAACATCATATGAATAAAAAATACATAAAATGTTTCATCACTTATTCAGATTGACTCGTGGATTATGAAATACCATCAGAGTCTACATTGTCTTCAAATGAATGATTGGATGCAGATGTAGATGATCGATATTCTTCTCTATTGTCGATGAATGCACCATCTAAGTCTACATGCATGCCCAACATTTTAGATATCAAAATCCTTTTAGATCTATGACTAGGTTCAGTAGACCCACATCTTGCATTTATTTATTGTGGAAACAACCTCTTGATAATTTATGTTGTCTTGGAGCGAAGACTTCCTCTCTTTGTCAAATTGAAGTCATAAACAAGTATGTCAACACCATCTAATTTTAAGATGGTTAGTGCGACGACGAGTTATATTTTGATCCTTTCTTTTTCTCTTTCTATTGACATGTTTCTCAACCACCATCTTTGGCTTGTACACACCATTGAATGGGTGTGTACTTGTTTCATACCAATGCACTTCAATTGCAATAACATTTTCATTTTATTTCTCAATCTTTATCACCTTTGCAATCCAAAATGGATAACCATGTGGATCTTTAGTCCCTAAGACTGCAATCATGCTACCCTCCTTAATATCTTGTATTGAACCCCTTATAAAGGTCTTCCATCGCTTCACATTTTTCACATTACCTTTGCGAACCAATATACATTTCTCTTTCCTTTGCTTGTGTAAACTCAATAACACCTTCAGATTCTTGTTGTTCAACAATGTTTCTTTCTTCAGATTCATTTGGAATATTTTTTTGGCCAATGAAATGGAGTCTTCAAAAATGTATCTTCATTTGTTGATCTTGAAATTATGTCACTTTGACTATTGAAAAAAGACTCCCACCAAACATAATCAGCAACATCAAAGTACTTATATGTATCTTTAATGGACTTTTTAATTTCTTCTAGGAATTTAGAATAATCTACATCTCTATTAGGCCTTCATGCATTATGGATTTTAGCAACTGATTGTAAAAATAATAACTTTGATGAAAATATTGGATGATCTAGAATGAACTTCAAAAGTGCTAAACCTGATGAAGGCCTCCATTCTATAGTAGTTCAATACTACTTTCCCCATATAAATGTTTTCCCATCAACTTTTTTGAAACAAAATTGATGTTGGAAGCTAATGCCATTAAGTTGCTCAACACATTTTTCTTCACTATGTGATCCTTGAATAAATCTTCGCATGTCAACAGTTTCTTCTAATATATGAAAAAGGGCTCTGGAATGTATGTTTTCTTAATACATTCAATCAATGATAGTAGGCTTCCAACATTTGTCCTATTCAATGTTACTGAAAAATGACTGAACATTTGATCAATATGATCATGAGTGTGTCCAACAAGAAGGAAACCAACTTTCACCTTTTGAAATATTCACAATTCAACAAGCATGCTTAGATATCCAAACACAATTTGATTTTTATTTTCATGACTAGTGTTGTCCAACTATAGATAGAGAACTTGAGGAATATTTCCATACCAGTGAGTGAGAACATGATGGATTATGGTAATGGTCATATTTGTATCATTATGAATATTTGAAGCTGTGAAGTAAACCCTTGGACACATTTTTCTATTGAAAACCATACAACCAAACAAGTGAAACTTAATGAAATTCTCTTCCTGTAAACTTTTTGGTGTACAAACAAAATGTGGTAGAAGTGTTTTCTTCTGGTCCATGCCATCAATTATCATACCTAAATATTTTTTTAGAGCATCATAACACTTCTTTTGATGCTTGTACAACTTTTTCCTTTAACTTGATTGTTGATTATGATGTTCTTGAAGTTCTTTGACTATGGAATCTGCACATGACATTAATGAAAATATTGATTATATGTTTTCATAATTGATAACTATCTAATTAAAAAAAAACCAAAATAGTAAATACATATCTCTTTCTTCCCCTTCATATTTATCTCTTCTTGATTTAAGAGTAGCACATATACTGCAAATCCCCATCCTTGACTTCTTAGGAATATAGATATTGTTGAATTGTTTCTTCCATATTCTTGTAAAATATGCATATGTAATAAAATTATCATTTCCTTCAACACCTTCAACATATCATTTGTACAAGTTGTAGATTTCCCTCCTTGAGAAATTATCTAGAATGTGTATTGTGTCTCTATCTGGCATACACTCTCCATGTTTGGAAAAGAAGTCACACATCCATGACAATGTAGTGTTTTTAAATGACCCACTCTCTCATCCATGATGTACCTCTGAATAAAATGAAGGATATTTTTCCAACCTTGTCTGGATAAAATGAAGTCATTGACTATGAAGAGACATTTGCTCATGTAGCCAGATACACTTCGATCAGAACCATCATAGCTCTTGCAGCTAAGATGAAGTGGAAGTTACACCAGATGGACGTGAAGACAGCTTTCCTAAATGGTGTCATCGAAG
>JZKD02S1787655.1:78312-101835 GCA_000966675.3 Picea glauca | reverse complement strand
CTATGGCTCCGTGGAAAGAAGCAAAGGCGAATGTTGAGGTCACAGGACAAGGCTCAAATAATGTCTCCGATACTTCGCCCCGAAGTGTCGACTCGGTCCCTAACTGGTCTTTTGTTTCAGACATTCTGCAATCATAATTGGTTGATTATTCAGACGACTCGGACAACAATGAAAAATATGATCTAAACACCAAATACAAAATAGTCATCCAATCCAAAATGCACAGAGTAGCAGCCCGACCACGGTTGCTTCCTTATTATGACATGGTCCGATGGGCGTTGGATCATGTGGATGTACCGACCAGGATTATCATAAATGAGCAGGGAGTCACTATAGGGACTTTTAGGCCTGAGCATCTACAAACCATGTACAAGCTACCTGCGATGTCCGAATACAGATATGACGCTGAGTTCCTGGAGGAATTCAAGGAGAAGGAGTGCACTCAGTATGATAAAACCATGTCCGATTTGATAAAGGATTGGGTTTCGCGCACCACGAAGTTCAGAGCTAATGACCAAGGTGTTTATTCAATCGCTTTGTTGGAACCGCAGTATAAATATGTGGCCATGATGACATGCCATTTATATGGGAGAGAGGACACATCGCATTTTTACCTAGTGTGGGTGCCTCTAATGTTTCGGGTCACAGGAGGTTTCTCTTTTAACTGGGAAAGGATGCTTTCAGATAGCTTGGCCAATCGGGTCACAGAGTATCGGGAGCAGAAGGATAGTGGGAAGGCGTCATCGTTCTTCATGTCCGCATACATCGTGGACGCAATCTGTTCTATGACACCATTTCCATTAATGAGCTGGGGCTGGACTCCGGTCGAAGACAAACCCATACATGTATACCATGAAAAGCTATGGGAAGACAAAGTAGAAAAGTTCACATATGAAATTTTTAACTGGGTGATGGTGCCCCTGCATGTCACCATTTTTGGTCACCCACCACCTCGTATCTCGGACAACATTGCGACAAATCTGAGCATCATAGCGGACTTGTATGTGGAGGCAGAGTTTTCATACCTCAGAGTTTTCGGGGCCTCTGTTCCCTCTCATGCACTGCCATTGTTCATTCCTGACAAGTTGTCTTGTCGCGAGGTCGCCCGACAGACAGTAATTGGTGGTGTAAGTAAAGAGCTCAAAGGGTATTCTAAGAAGGTGTGGCCATCTTTTCCCATTCATTTAAATTCTTATTCTTTATTAGATTTTGGGCATGCCAAAGCCGAGGCCGCTGCCCTGGAAGACCTAAATTTGGTCTCCATCGAATACAAGAAGCACGATCCACAGAGGGTCGTGAGAAATCATTTGGCAAATTGAGGGCTAAAAATATTTGATCATGAGAATTCACCCCTGGATGATGTTTTCCAAGGAGCGAGGTCCTATGAGGAAGTTCTAGTCCGGATTCAATCTTTGGCACCCAAGGATAGAGCCGAGGTATTGAAATTCCAGGGACACTGACGTAGCTGTCTCCCCGCTGTACTATGCGGTGAGGGTCCCGGTATTTCGGAAACGAAACAAAAGGATGTTGAAGGTTCTAAAGATGCGACTCCTAAGTAGGGAAAACACCAGGACAAGGAGGAACAAACAAAGAATCCTGAAGCAGAGGCAAAGACTCCGAATCCACCAAAGAAACATAATTTGGAGACCGAGATAAAGACCCCAGAACCACCAAAGAAGCAGAACTCGGTCGACACCCCAGGAAAATCGGCGAAACAAATTGGAGCACCCATCACATCTGTCACCCCTTTGCAGTCGACGCAGGGAAATATAGAAGAGGGATGGATATTCAACGAGGAGCTGAGGCCCATAAGAGTAGAAGAAATCCCTCCGAACAAGTTTTTCTTTGATAAAAAGAGAAAAACAGTAGTAAAAAGAGAATTCTACCAGGAAGGAGAGTCGACTGCCAAAAAGTATAAAGTCATGACAGATGGAAAAGATAAAAAGAATGAGCAATTCGCCACCGAAATCGCAGGGACGCTAGGAGCGTATGCCTCGGAAAATCAATTCTCGGTCGGACTTTTGAAGAACCAACTTAAAAGAAAGAATCGCCTAATCAGGACTCTTGAACCCAGATTGGACACAATCGTTGAGAATGCTAAAGGTCAGGCAAGCGTGGAAATAGAACAGGCCAGAGTGGTCGACAAAAATGAAATAGAGGTGCTCAAGGCTAAGCTTGAGCAAGCACAGTTGGTGGTCCGAGATGATCGAGCGCAGACGAGCCAACAGAGAAGTCTGATTGAACAACTACAGGCTCGGGTAGAGATCGTCGAGAGAAGAATGATAGACATCGGGATATTTAAATCCCAAGCTATCGAGATTCGGAGCATAATCTCTTCGACACAGTAGAATTTGCTCGCCAAGGTGGGAGCGATCCGGGAAAACTGTTTGTTAATAAATCAGGTTTTCGAGAACCTATCGACCAAGGAAAGGGATGCAGGAGCGGCTCGGGTCACCTTCCAGGAGGTGGTAATAGCCACGAACAACCGGGTTTCGACGGGTACTCCCAGGTTCACCATTTCGGAGCAAACCCGAGGGAATATTTTGTTGAAGGATTGGGAGCACAACATCGCCTTGGGCAAGGAGCAACCCCAAAAGGTAACCAACTCCCTCGAAGAAGCTTTTAATTCTATAGACGTCGAGCTACTGGGCATTGACAGTAGAGGCAATGCCGAAGCATTGATGCAAATGAATGTGGAACAGATCTCACTTGATCTGAAAGATAAGGAAGAAAGAGATTCGGTTGATATCTCTCAGATGAATATGGTGGACATAGTCCAGGTTGATAAGTACATGATCAAGCCCAGCGCGGAACTAAGTGCCCTCAGGATCATTGACTCACAAATGGAAGACAAGTTGCAACAGTTAGCCTGAGAATGTTACTTCGTTGAGGCCAACTGTCAAGCAGAACCATCACGACTCTTATCCTAGCTAGTGGAAAGATGTATCGCCTGCACCGAGTCTGCGCGATGACAAACACCTGGCACCAAGTGAAGATAGAGTAGGCGAAATGGAGCGATTTCTCTCTTCTCGGTCATAACCGAAATTTTGCGACTATTGAGATTCTATCTGTTTTGTAAAAATTGTATAAATATATCCCTGAAACAAATAAACAAGGTTGAACCTTTTGGAGTCGTTTGTAATAGAGTTTTTACATTGTGAGTTAATACAAGCAGATCCAGAGATTCTCAATTCCGTCACTACTGTATTACAAGTTTGCTTCCTTGTATTTCATTTTTTCATTTCAATTCGTATTCATAATTGATGTGCTTCGTTATAATTTAGTATGACCACTACTATAATGAATGAATTTGGGTATTCTGTAATTGTTTATTGTCTTTCCTCTGCACCAACTATCAGCGGGTGTAAGACCAATCTGCATTTTTGGAATTCTACATATATTCTTTGTTACATCAGTTATTTCCTTACTAATTTCCTCTTCTGTTTATATGTGAGATTTCCCTTTGACAGGAGCCTTGCGTTATATACAACTAAATGTTTTTCTCCCACTCCACACCTTTTATTAAAATATAATACAGTTACGGGAACGAGCCTTAGATTTGCATCCATATTTTATTTCTACAACCGTAAGTCTTCTTTATACGACTAACTGAGACAACACTTAATCGCTTTTAAAGTCTTTCCTACCTTTACTGTTCCCCCATGACAGTTCCTGTACCAACTCAACCTAACGTTGAACCCAGACTATCGAATCAAACGCACATTGCCTTAAATCTCTTCGACATCATTCTTAAAATGGAAACTATCCGGGCCGAACTTGAACAATCATGGATAGCCATTGAACGAGACATAACTACCCAGGAACAGTTGGAAGCTAGACAACGCCAACGTAGACATATTCCCTAGTTTCCTTTACCGAAGGTTTACTCTTCCCTCTGCTACACCTCTTACTCACTTTCGGATGCTTTGACACTGTACTTTTAAGCCTTAAGTACAGACTCAGGAACAACACATATTATAATATACATGATTGCGTAACTAAAATAATGTACCATAATAGTGAGTGGTTCATAAAAAATACACATTCTTTCAAATCCATGTTGCATGTCGTCTCTCAAAATATCTTCTATTGGTTGCACTCCATTCTTTGTTTTTTGCATGTTTAATATGCCATGACAAAGCACAATTGATATAATTAATATAAATGATTTTTGTTGTTCAATTAACTATAAGACAAGGGAAGTTAAACAACATAGCTACTTATAAATTGTTCAATTAAACCTTGATACTTCAACATATATTCACAACCCATGTTTAACCCAATGTCTCTCAATTCATTGGTTGGCTCTTCTATGTATGTTAGCACCTATTAGAATACATCCATGGACAAGTGCAAATTAATTATTTAAATACAAAGATCACAACAAACATGAAATCTTAAGTAAGGTCGAAAACGTAAGTACTCACAAACTTTGTGATTAACCCTTTATTCCTCATCATCCCATCTTATGTGTTGAATGGGTTCCATTTTTTTTTCTTTTATTCAACAAAACAATTGAAAATTAATATTTCATGCAATAATTAAATTTGATGTACATAACAGTATAAATGAATGCTTACATACCTCTAATGCACCTTGTTGTTGGGATGGATCCTCCTGTGATGCAACTATGTTCATTTCTTTTACCATCTCCCTATACAATTTTTTGGACATCCCTACTGGCATGTATTTTCTTTCCCCTCGTTTGTCCCTTAAAATTTTTATAAGCTTCCTGAAAAACGAAAAAAACACATCAATTTTTTTTAAATCGACATTAAAGTAAATATAGCAAAAAAAATTAATTTGGTAATTTTTGGAACATATTATAGAAAAAAATGTTTAGTAATAATACTTTTTAAATATAGTATGCATTAAATTTTTAACATGAGATGGGACTTGGAAGAGTTTTCTCGATATTTTCAAATCCTTTTTGAATCTTACAACTTTTAGCTAACATTGATACTGAATTAATTCAGGAAGAGACTAGCGAAACCCCTGACTGCTTCTAGGGTTTCTATTGTCGACCACCCCTTGCCATGGCCTTTGGCTCGAGGGATCACGATCCTCTTGAAACTCCCCCACGCCTGGACCTTGCTGTGTTCCAAGCACTTCTCTCTTCATACACAAAATCTTCAAAAGGAAACCCCAAGTGGCGTTTCATAAAAAAGATGGACGAGATCCTGAAAGTCTCTGTTCATTCCCCTTTCTCATGACCTTTCTCCATAATATTAACAGAAAATTCCTTGATCAGACAATTCATGGGAGTCTATCCCTCCCCAAAAGCAATGACGCAATGGCTGGAGCATAATTGGAAGAAAACAATAAAAGGGCTCAACAACATTCTGTGGGAAGGGATTCTATGTATTCCTCTTTGAAAACAAAGCTGACAGAGATTTGATTTTTAGGAATGGACCATACTTCATGGGCACCAGAGGAATGTGTTTAAATAAATGGACTATAGACTTCAACCCTAAAAACTATGTTCCCTCAGTTGTCCCAGTTTGGGTCAGGTTACCTTTCCTGCCTCTTCATTGTTGGAATGATGAAACTATAAAAAATATTGGAAATACTCTGGGAAGGTTCATCGATCGAGCTGAACCACAAGACGGTCTACAATCCTACGCACGTATTTGTGTAGATGTATACCTAGAGAAAGGACTTCTAGAAGCAATCCAACTAACTCTAGATGGGTGGTTATACATACAAACAATAGACTATGAACAACTCCCTTTTAAGTGCAAATCCTGCCATGAGTATGGACATTTTGCCAAAAATTGCCCCAAGGCTATCCAGGAGAACCCGGAACACAAAGTGCCAGATCAATGGCAGCCAACCAAAATAAAGAAAGTGATGAATAAATCAGGAGCTCAACAATAGGAAAGGAAAAACAATATCAGGCCTTCCTCGCCAAGCAAGGGGAAATATCTGATACAATCAATGATGAAGCAGAAGGAAAAATAAATAAATTTCATCCTCTTGAAAATATAGAGGCAGAAATGGTCAACTCAAAAGAAAGCACAAAAGAAACTCAAAGTTAGCCAAACCCGGATCCAAACCTCACTTTGCCTCTAGTAGAGCCTGATGCCCCCCAACTCTTGGACCCTCCCCAAGCACATGAGGATGATAGAAAGGAGGACTCAGGGGAATAAATGGACATGGAACTCCTAAAGAGTGCTAGAAAAATGAAAGCATGAAGGAAAACCAATAAAAACAAAAGGGAAAAAGCGACAAACCATGACAAGGAACTAGGAACCCAACCAACGCTAGAAGAAATCCTTAAAAAATATGGGAAGGGTGGGAAAGTCCCAACAATAAAAAGACAATCTCAGCCCACGAAAGGGGGGGAAATAAAACACACCAGTAAATAATGAAGGTAGTCTCCTGGAATTGCAAAGGGTTGGGTCAAAGGGAAAAAAAAAAGCAATGGGAAAACTAATCAAAACAGAGAGACCCCATATCCTCCTTATTTAGGAGACAAAACTGCAGGGATTTGAAGCCCTGCGAGAAACGAATCAAATTTGGAAAACAAGCAGTGGAAAAATGTTGAATGCTAGAGGAGCTTTTGAAGGTATCTACACTGTATGGAGCACCAAATTATTTAGAGAAGAACATAAAGTAGAATCAACACACTGGTCACTGGTGAATCTCAAGCATCTATAATCAGGTATCACTTATTCTACTTGCAATGTTTATATTCCTAATAATTACTAGGAAAAAAGGGAATGTTGGGAATCCTTAATGAAAATCAAAGAGCTCGGAGCACAAAAAAATTTCATTATAGCAGGAGACTTTAACACAACTTTTCACCAAGGGGGAAAAAATGAGGTTCTATAGTAAGGGGCCCGTTCAGAGAACATATGGAGGATCTGATTTCGGAACTGGATCTGTTTGATGTTCAACCTTCCAAAAGGAAATTCACTTGGAGTAATAAAATAATAGGGGTGGGACACATTGCTTCCAGACTTTATCGATTTCTCATCCATAACTCTATCCTCCTCCACTCGCTCAACATTTCGTCCCAAATTGTCCCTTGGGGTATCTCAGATCATCGCCCAATATCCCTCTCTTTTGACAAAGTAGAAAACCTGGGACCCATTCCTTTCAAATTCAACCTAATTTGGTTGGATTCCCCAAACTTCCTCCCCCTAATCTCCTCGATCTGGTCAATCTAGGTGGATGGAACCCCTGTGTATATTTGGGAGAAAAAACTCAAAAAGGAAAAACAAGCAATTAAGGACTGGGTTAAAGTCTCTTCCCACAACACAAGAGGAGAAATTGAAAGATATAAAAAGAAGCTAGAAGACATCCGGGCGAAAATGGACACAAATGGCATTCAAAACAATCATTTATTATAGGAGAAGGAGCACTTTCAAGATTATATGAGAGCGCTCCACAATGAAGAAAAGGAGTGGAGACTCAAATCTAGAGCCTAGTGGCTTCAAGAAGGGGAAAAAATATCTCTTACTTTGATAAGCAGGCAAAAGCAAGACAACACATAAACATAGTGGAGGAAATAAAAATAGCCTCAAGAGATAGAGTCAATTCCTTTGAGGAGATAAAAAAGGAGGCTTCCTCCCATTTTAAAAATCTTTATACACAAGATGGTGTAGATAACAAAGAGCAGAGCTTTCAATTTATAGAGCAGATCTCACATTTGATAAAGGAAAAAGATAATCAGGAGTTGAACAAGGTGGTCACAGAAGAAGAAGTAAAGCAGTTGTTTTCCAGTTCGATCCTGATAAATCCCCCGGGCTGGACGACTTCACTCTACGTTTTTATCGAAAATGTTGGGAAATAATAAAAAAGGATCTCCTTCGTATGATAAAATATGTCCAAAAATCTTGCAAATTAGTAGGAGCAACTAATACCTCCTTTCTAGCCTTGATTCCCAAGGAAAAAAATGCTAACTCCTTTGATCACTTTTTCCCTATCCCTCTCTTTAATGTCTCCTACAAAATCTTAACAAAAGTCATAGCAAACATGTTAAAGCATCTTCTTCCATGACTCATTCTTCCCAATCAGGGGGGCTTTGTGAAGCAAAGGAAAATTTGGGATAATATCATCCTAGTGCAAGAGTCAATCCACACCAGTGTCACTAATAGAGAAAAAGGGATTATAATCAAAATAGATATGGCAAATGCATTTGACCGGGGAAACCATGAGTTTCTCTATGAAGTCTTAAAAATATTTGGTTTCTATCACTCCTTCGTCTTGTGGATCAGGGCTTGTATATCATCCCCTTGGATAGCTCCACTGATAAATGGGCACCCAACACATTTCTTCCAAGACACAAGAGGACTGCGACAAGGCTGCCCACTCTCTCCAATGTTGTATGTTATTATGGCATAAATGTTGAATAGAAGACTGGAATATGAAAGAGCCACATTTTGTCTATGACAAGGGGAGTTCAAATATTAAACAATTCATAGTTTTTCTATGACACTCTATTGCTAGGAGGCGCCTCTCAAATGATGGCTAGAAGATTCAAGATGGTTTTCAACCAATACGAAACAAATTCTAGGGGTCTTATCAATAAGCATAAAAGCCAAATTTATGTCTAGAATACGAAAGCAAGTACAATGGTTAGAATTAAAAATATTTTACAATTTTCATTTTTGATTGATTAGAAGGACTTCAAGTACCTTGACACTCCTATCGGTATAAAATCCCTCCTTGGTGAGGCATGCATGTGATCCTCCAAAGGCTCAAGGACCAATTCGAAATTTGGGGAGCAACCTAGCTAAACCTAGTTGGAAGGGTGGTCTTAATAAAGGCAATATTATCCTCTTTCCTAATTTTTCAATTCTCATCCCTCCACGCTCCGGTGGGAATTAAAAAAGAAATGGCCAAATTAATCAGGAAAAAACTCTGGCAGGGGGGCAAAGACAACGGTAAAAAGTTCCACATGGTTAATTGGTCAACTGTCTTCACTCCTAAATAAAATGGGGGATTGGGGATCTAGGACCCGTAAAAGATCAACATAGCCCTGGGACCAAAATCAATATTGCGTTTAATTAGTGGAGGTAAAGAATGGTGGAAAAGTGAAATATGCTACAAATACCTATCAAAAAACCGAAAGAGGTGTCTGGAAACAACCACACTCAATCAAACAGGTTCCCCCATATGAAAGCTAATCCAGGCCTCTATGTCATTCATTCAAAATTTTCCCAGATGGAGTCCAGGAAATGATAAATAAATTAAAATTTGGGAAGATCATTTCTCAGATAGGGGAAAACTATCCTGCATCTCCACTCTTGAATCCATGAGACATTGGATAACCTACAAGGGGGAAATCACTCTCTTTGATATCTCTGAATGGAAGAGCAATGGCGCATGGAAAAATTGGAACTTGGGAGAGGTCCCCCCTCTCCTTCTCAACGAGGCCCAACAATTCCTCATGTTTGTCTCTGGTTCTATCCATGTTCACCTTAATCATAAAGACAGTAGGGATTAGGGAGAGGTCAGATACTCAGTAAGGTTGGGATATAAAAAGCTCCTCCAAGAAAATGAATTTCCAGAAAAATATGCCATCTGGAAAGAAATTTGGAATCCAGATGACCTACCAAAGATTAATACCTTTGGTTGGAAATTGTCTCACAACAAGCTCCTAACAGGCGAAAATATGAATACAAGAGGATACATGGGACCTTTCAAATGTTCTCTTTGCAACCAAAACTTCGAAATCATTGATCATCTTTTCCTAAATTGCAATTTTTCCAAACAAGTGATGCATATTATATACTCAGAGCTAACCCCTCAAATCTCTTGGCTGACAAGTAGTAGAAGTCTGGTTGGAAAATGGAGTAAACAATATAAAGTCTCCCTCACCAAAAATCCAATTCTAAGCCATGTCTGGAAGGCCTCAATTAAATATGTGCGCTAGCAAATTTGGCTGGCAAGAAACAAAATAATTTTTAAGGAGAATTTAGTTCCCCCCCCCTAGTAGAAGCCCATGCGATCGACCAACTGGATGAGTACCTCTCATCCAGAAATATAAAATTCTGAGTAGGTGGCCCTTTGACAACAGAAGAAGAAAAATGGTTGGCGAAAATAAATTTACCTACCATCCTCCCCTTAAATTTGCCAAAAAAATCACGCTGGCAGCTTCAACATTCCCTTCAAGATTTTAAAAAATGGCTAAACACTCAAGACAATCATGTTCTCTATTTCGATGGTGCCTCAAAAGGAAACCCAGGGGAGGCAGGTGTGGGAGGGGTATTGTACAACCCTAGAGGACAAATAATGTTATGCTACTCTTGGAATTTGGACGTAACCACCAATAACATGGTAGAGGATTATGTGTTGTATCAAGGAGCTCTCCTAGCTCATGACCGTCAAATCAGTGACATAATTGTAATAGGGGAATCCAAGAATATAATCCGACATTTTGTTACAAGAACAGACCCAAATAATTCAAATTTGAAAAGAATCATTGAAAGGACTAGAGAAATCCTATCCATCATTCACTCCTCCTTCTACCATGTCCCACACAAAAACAATAGGATAGCGGATGAGAAGGAAAACCTAGCAATTGGAATGGGCCCAGGTCATATGGAAGTGTTTGGAAGGCCCCTTTTCTTACCCCCCCCCTAATGCCTCAGCCCTCTCCTAGAAGTGCTCCACCTGGCGCTACTATCCACACAACGCTTCAATTGAAAGCATTAAGTGGTAAGCCGAGCATCATGCTCGGGGAGACGTTGTACCTACACAACCTCTGTCTAGTGGGAGCCTGTATGCAACAAGACAAAACTATGGATATCTTGGATCGCAAGGTTCTCCTCCTTCATGGGAACCTGTCGTACCCGTCCCTCCACGCCCGTTCTACAACCTGCAACATCACCTCCACCTTAATTTTGCTTGAGGTGAAGGCCTTTGAAAGGATTTCATCCATGATTCACCCCAAGCAAATGCTGGAAGTACATGTCGCATCAAATCTTGAATGTCACTCCAATTCTAAGTTTTCACAACATACATCCATCCAAAATATAGCCATAAGAGGTAAATCAGATGACCAACTCCCGATTCATTGTCATAGCCAACCACAATAGAACTCATCAGCGTGGAATTTCATTTGGGAAGGGAAGTTAAATCGCAGAACCAACTTGATAATTCACCATTGCTTCAACAACAAAGGGATACAAATTGATAAAATTGTGAGCAACAGCCTCGCAGGGAGCAACAAAAAAAAAGGGAATTTCAAAGACGACATGAGGGGACACACCAGAGGTAGCTTGGTTAGCGACAACAACGATAAGCACACCATTTTCCGAGGAAGCTTCAGTAGCGGTGAAGACAGAGGAAGCATATATAGAGACAATGTAGACATAGATAGCATTATAGACAACCACAATTGAGGTAAAACTAAAGACAACAACATCAACTTCAGCGCCAGCCCTGAACGAGCCAAAGGAAACACCAGTAATTGGAGGAGGGTATTCATAGTTAGTCTAGTTGAAAAAATGGCACAAAGCCCATCTCGTGAAAGATCGGAGGATGAATTGGTGGAAGATAACTTCTCCACCACCCAACAACTGACACTATGCCGAGATTCTCATAGCTCAACACTCACCTTCACTCTGGACACACTAGCTCAACATCGCACCTTCACTCTAGACACACTAGCTCAACATCGCACCTTAATAAATCAGTTACAAGATGAATTCAAATTCCTCAGACGCCAAGGGGAGTGCATGGAAGAAAATTCGGAAGCCAAGCCATCCAACTCTTCAGTGCAAATACAAAACGAGGAGACAAGAATCAGGGTAGACCCAATTCTTCTGTTCTAAATGTAGCGCTCCAGCCCCCACCAGAGGAAGATCGATCACTAGAGGAAGATTGAGCTTAAGAAGATTAGTAAGGCACTTTAAAATTTTGTAAAAATGGCATAAATAAATCTTTCCAAAGGATATTTCTAAGATAGAATTGAAAAGCTTAGATATCAACGAAGTAGGATCAATGTCAGACTCATTTTTGTAAGCTTTTGATGGAAATTTTGTTGCTGGTATTCTCTACCAACACCCTCTTTTGTACTTTGCGATCTCGGTCGTGCCCCTTTTATATATATAAAATTTCATTTTTTGTAAAAAAAAAAAATACTTTTTAAATGTCCAAAGGGGTTGGATCCAATGGTGAAAAGTGAGGAGTTTTTCACTGTTGGGCAAGGTTTAATTCTCGTGAGGGCCAAACATAGAGCCATGAGGGCACCTTGAGTTAGTGGTCGAACATGTGGTTGCACCTAGAGATATTATATTAAAAAATATCGTGACCCCTGCACACAAAAGTGGATCAAAGCCCACCCCCATGTTCTCCAAATTTTATCCCCCGAGGTGTAGGACAACCAGTGACAGAGTGTGATGTTAAGTCACTCCGTGATGTTAAGTCACCAGTTCGAAACCCACGGGGACAAAAAATCCAGCCATGTTAAGGGTTGGTGTGGCTCACGTCAGGTGCGATGCTCGAGTGATTTTGACAACTTAGATGCCCCCAAGTCATGGTTTCTCAAGCCACAAGCTAGTCCCGCAGGTCACAGACAAACTAGCAAAACAAAATTCAAAGTTTTGTAAAACAATTTTCCCCTTTCGTTAACTTCTAGCACCACTCCAGATGAATTGATGATCGTGACATCATCATTTACATCCTTCATAATTCTTATCTGCTTAGTGTTGATGAATGAAGCTATAGGAGACATCCTCCAGCTTACAAACCTGTGAGATGTGGAATATAGAAGCCATGTGAAGTCTTACTCTCATCTTACAAACTTGAGAGAAATCCCCTAATAAAGGGTTTGTGGTTCCAGCCTGGGACAGGGGCTAGGAATGTATATGGCCTCCTCCATGACTTGATAGAGAATAACTCCAGATGATTATCCGATGTAAGAGAGATCTGTTGAGTTAGGACGTGCGTGTGGCTAAGCACACAGTGAACATGGGAAATCCCTAAAAAGCGTTGGGCACATCATCATGTGAATAGAAATGAAGATGATGTGATGGCCTCCTCTGAGCAGCAATAGAGTTGATGAGAAGACTCCAGATGATCCTCCAGTTGGTGGCAGTGGGAAAGCAGATCTGTCGAGCAGACATGCCTGTGGACGAGCACAGGTACATGTGTGAAGACCTGGTTCATCTGTGTGATGCAGTGAATTAGGTCCATGACATCCCTATGGATGTGCTTCTAGTGGATGAGCACTAGTGGGTGTATAAGATCCTTTTCTATATGTTGTTCAAGAGTCATACCTACCTATAACCCTAGTTATTGTGTAAAGGGTATAGGTCAGCCCTATCTTATTGTGTCTAAAGTTAAACTGTAAAAGATAATTAATATTAATATTAATAGTAATATTAATATTAATTGTTATAATAATAAATAATTAATATGTCTAAGTGAGGTCGGCCCTATTGTGCCAATAGAGACTTTAGTTGACAGGACAAGTCTAATATAATTAAGATGAACTCTTTCATTGTAGACACACACACACACACACTTGTGAATTTTCGAAATTTCAGCAAGTACACTTCTTGGTCAAAGTTGTGCACCTCTCTTGGGTGCTAGAGTTTCTAGGCTTTTTTGCACCCTCTTGTGTGCTAGGATATTCTTGGTGGTGAAATTTATTTCTCTTGAAGAGTATAGCAAAGGATTTGGCTGGGTTTTTCTCCCTTGTTTGAGAAGGGTTTCCCAGGATATATCTTGGGTTCTTGTGATCTTGGTTGTTGCAACATTCTTGTTTATGGTTAAGACATGATGAAATTAAATGAACTACATGCTTAACCAATGCTATGAAAAATCAGCATGGGATCAGAGCATAGGTCTTGAAAGAACCCATTGCACAAGCATTCTTCACAAGAAAAAGGAAAAACGTCATTGTTGTCGTACATGAAAATTAGGGTTTTTTATTGAAGAAGATTTTCAGCCTCAAAACCATCTAGAAAAGTGCGCCCTAAACCAAGGAACTCTTTGGCACCTTCAACACACCTTTTCAGTGGGTAGATCTCCCAAAAATTGAAACCCTAGTTTTCACAAAGTACCAGAAAACCAGAAGTACCAGAGTACCAAAAAACTAGAAGTACTAGAAAACCATGAAGCACCAGTCCAAAAATCCACTGGTCAAGTTTGAGGGGGTAAAATTTGGATTTTCAGAAATTTGACTGCACCAGCTTACTCGCCTCAACCCATCGCATCTATCCCCTGGATTAGAATTTAAAAATTTTAAGTTTGAAAAATTAGGGTTTCCTCATAAAAACCTAAGTTGCAGTTGCAGTTGCAACTTCAAAATAAGTTGCAGTATCAATTGCAGTTGCAGTATCAGTTGAAGTATTAGTTGTTGTACCAGTTGCAGTCACCCTTGAAGTAGTTTAAGAAGTTGGTAAATTTTACCACTGATAACAGATGGTGCCACTACCTACAAATGCTATCAGAGGTATGTACTCACATATGTTTAAATTGTTAAGCTTTAAAGGCTATTTGTAGGAGAAGGGATCTCTTGTCATAGATCTAGAAGGATCTCAAGATCCAACACATTCAGAATAATAATGCAACCTAGGTTTGATTATTCTGACATGCATCTATTTTTTATGACATTTATTTGATCTAGGTTGCATGTTGAAGACCATCATACTAACCTTTGGTCAAAATTAAAGTAAATATATTAGATGGATTAAAGTTGAGATCATAGAGTTTGTTCTCTAACCCAACCTTCTGTCAAGATAGAATATTGTCCTAGTACAAAAGACAGGTTGAAGAAATCACTTGTTATCTTGAGTGAAGGAAACTTGGAAGAAAAGCAACACACTGGAAGTGAAGACTCCAGGTTTGATTATTCTAACTGTCATTCCTCTAACTTATATTTCTAAATTTTTCTACATTACATATAGGTGTTGTAGCTGTGATAACAATCCTTAATTTTTTTTTGATTCTAGATATGTACTCATTATTATCCTTTAGGAGATATTCTTGTTTTGGTTCCTCTTGCTTTCTTGTTCCAGACAGGTCAAGAACAAATGAAGATGATTATCCTTCAGAGGGAGCCACACTGACTCAGAGGGAGTCAAAACTATTTGAGAAAGAGGAAGAATAAAACCATCCTTGAGACAATCAATGAAATAATGCATGATCATAATATTTCTATGATTTCATGGGTAGAAGCATGCATGACGCAATATATTTTCAGAACAAGAATCTTCACCAGAATAGAATCCTTCACCAGAGTGAAGCTTGAGATTGAACACTTTAGGTTATTTGGGTGCCAAGTGTATCTTCATGTACCCAAAGATAAGAATTCCAAGCTAGATCCTTTAGAAAGAAATGATATAATGAATCTTCAAAGACATTCCGGATCGACATCCCTGGTTAGAGACAGATTAAAACAAGTAGAAACATTGTCCTTGAAGAAAATATAATCTTTCAAAGATCCATAGAATCTCAGATGAAGATTGACCGTAAGTCTATACCTTCTTCCCTTTTAACAGTTCAGAGGGATAAAAGACATTTTTCAGTTTCTCCTATTGATATGTTCAGTGATATTACAACAAGGAATAAAATGCCTTCTTAGACTCACTATGCAAGAGGCAAAGAAATATACAAGCCTCTCAAGGTACATTCCAAGAAAGAAAAAGAGTTTTTCAATCTATCCTTCAAATATGAGTCACTTCATTAATGATAAGACTCCTTGTCTTAGAAAAGCTACAAGAGAACCAGTATGGACAAGATGCCATAACAGAAGAATACCAGTACGTCTTAAAGAATGATGCATAAGATATTTTTCAGGGACTAGAAAGGGAAGTTATGGTAACTTCCAAGTGGATCTATAAGATCAAGCATGCAGCTGATAGAAGTATCAAGAAATACAAAACAAGATCCATATATATAGGTTTTTCATAAACAGAGGGAGTTTTCCATGATGAGACACTTGACCTAGTGAACCGATTCACTTCCATTCGTACCACCATCCATGAGTTGGAATCTATATCAGATAGATAGATTATTGATGAGTTTGGATTTTAGTAAGAGTGTTGTTGATCCAAACATATACAATGTTGGTGACAAGAACCTGATCCCGATGACTTACTCAGAAAGCCTAGTTGTTAAAAACTAGCAAGCATTGACTTCTGATTTTGATGCACTACTTCTTGGGACAAGAAGTATGACATAATAAAAATACACCATGATGGATTTAAAAAAGAAGATTGATGTTGATTCAAGACGAGACCAATCCATAGTTGATTGAATCACTGATGTATCTAGTTAAACACCAGACTTGATTCATGTCGATTCAGATTGATCAGAAAGTATAGTGGACCGGAAGAGCACATCCTATTGATGTTATACCTTGAAATATTCCATGATTTACTATTGCAGTAGGAAACATAACTCTGTAGCTTTAAGTGCACCAGAGACAGAGAATATATATATATATATATAGTAGTAAGTGTGCGAAGCAATGTGGCTTTACATAATTCTGATAGATCTACTTGACCACGAGGTAGATCCTATGTTGATGACAAAGAGCCATATATGAAGCTCCTTATAGAACCCATAGCTTCCTCATGTTTTATCACATAGAGAGACAAAAGTTTCTTATGTCAGAGATATAATGCAGAAGAAAATTGTTTATTTGCAGTACCCTTCGCCACCTAAGAAAACTGCAAATTTCTACACCAAACATTTACTTGGTGAAGAACTCCTTATGAGTTAAGAGGGAATATGGATGACCATTGGCCAAAAAAAAACCTCAGAGTACATCGGTATGAGACTTGGCTTGATGGATAATGCCTCCCTAGATGAGAGGGAGTGTTGATGAATGCAACTATAGGAGACATCCTCCAACTTACAAACCTGTGAGATGTGGAATATAGCAACCATGTGAAGTCTTATCTCAACTTACAAACCTGAGAGGAAGACCCTAATAAAGGGTTCGTGGTTCCGGCCTGGGACAGGGGCTAGGAATGTATATGGCCTCCATGACGTGAGAGAGAAGAACTCCAAATGATTATCAGATGTAAGAGCGATATGTTGAGTTAGGACATGCTTGTGGCTGAACACAAGGTGAACGTGGGAAATCCCTAAAAAGCGTTGGGCACATCATCACGTGAATAGAAATGAAGATGATGTGATGGCCTGCTTTGAGCAGCAATAGAGTTGATAAGAAGACTCCAGATGATCCTCCTATTGGTGGCAGTGGGAAAGTAGATCTGTCGAGCAGACATGCCTATAGACGAGCATAGGTACATGTGTGAAGACCTGGTTCATCTGTGTGATGCAGTGAATTAGGTCCATGACATCCCTATGGATGTGCCCCTAGTGGATGAGCACTAGTGGGTGTATAAGATTCTTTTCTATATGTTGTTCAAGAGTTAGACCTACCTGTAACCCTAGTTATTGTGTAAAGGGTATAGCTCGACCCTATCTTATTGTGCCTAAAGTTAAACTGTAAGAGATAATTAATATTAATAGTAATAGTAATCTTAATATTAATTATTATAATAATAAATAATTAATATGTCTAAGTGAGGTTGGCCCTATTGTGCCAATAGAAACTTTAGTTGACAAGACAAGTCTAATATAAGTAAGATTAAATCTTTCATTGTAGACACACACACACACACTTGTGAGTTTTGGAAATTTCAGCAAATACACTTCTTGGTCAAAGTTGTGCACCTATCTTGGGTGATAGAGTTTCTAGGGTTTTGTGCACCCTCTTGTGTGCTAGGATATTCTTGGTGGTGAAAGGTATTTCTCTTGAAGAGTATAACAAAGGATTTGGCTGGGTTTTTCTCCCTTGTTTG
Source organism: Picea glauca (assembly GCA_000966675.3). Taxonomy (NCBI): domain Eukaryota; kingdom Viridiplantae; phylum Streptophyta; class Pinopsida; order Pinales; family Pinaceae; genus Picea; species Picea glauca. The sequence continues at coordinate 84,058 of JZKD02S1787655.1, read as the reverse complement.
AGAAGTGTTTCCCAGGATATATCTTGTGTTCGTGTGCATGGTGTTTCTTCTTGTGATCTTGGTTGTTGCAACATTCTTGTTTATGGTTAAGACATGATAAAATTAAATGAACTACATGCTTAACCAATGCTATGAAAAATCAACACTTAGGATGACATTTTGTTCCCTCGCTATTGGTCCCTGCACAACATTAAAGAAATGTGAAATAGAGTGTTTAAAACATTTTAGCGATTAAAGTTAACAAATTCATTTTTAATAAAAAGTCAAAGAAAAACTTCATATTGATTACCTTTTGATCCACCTAATTCCTCTCTTTGAAACATTTCCATAAAGCGTTTGCACTCGGATTGCAAACAATCTTATCAAGTTTCGTTAAGTTTTTTCTTTGTGTGACATGCCTTAACCAATACACATCATTAATTTAAACCCACATATAATTCAAATACATTAATTTTTCAATAAAACTTAAATAAATTGTCTTGTTCTCTTGTTGGGATGAGATACCATCGTGCTCACTGAAATAAGTTGTTTTCCTTGAACTTCTATTAGCCATTTCTATTAAAAAAAAGAGCCATGAATCGTTAGATATAAAAAATACGAAAGATTTTTACAAAATAAGATTTCAATGAGTATAATAAAACGATACACATTGGTGCATTAATAATATGTATATACACTAGTATATAATAATCGGGCTCTTACGAAATAAAAAAACGTTTTCTTAACAAATTGTTATATTCACGAAGTGCTCTATAAATTAATATAAGCATTGGTGCCTAATTATTGTTTGTTATGCATTGTCAAGCCCTTGAACAAATTTAAAACATGATGCTTTCGATATTAAAAATAATGTTATTTTTATTTTAAATTCAATAGTGTTATTGACAAGAACATGCACACGGATGTGATATTATTGTACATAATGCACCATGATAGCGTTTTCTTAAAGAAAATTGATAGCAACAGGGTTTGGTATCTAATGCAATGAGTGGTCTCATTGCAATGGATACCAAATGCCCCATATATAAGTAAATAAACCCTATGAAATCTATTGCTTAATTTTTTTTATCATCGTGAAATATAGAGAGGGAAAGCAAGAGAAACAACAAGGAAGCTAAGGCTTCCAATATTAAAGGTAAGAATGAAATCCTTTTCTTTTTTTTGAGAATGCACTGAAAATTGCTTGAATGAAATAGGGGAAAGATTGATATGATCAATTAAATGAAATCACATACTTGAAATTTCTTTTATGTAGATTTGTGTGTGACCTACGATGATCCCTTTTAAATTTGGCTCTTTAAAAAAATATATGCACTTCAAAGTCTTTGCTGGTAAATCTCTCTTGCACAAATCTCCCACTAAATTTTGGAAAAATAATGAAATAATGAATAGAGTTTTCATTTATAAACACATACATTTAAAAAAACTGAAATTCCTACTTATTTTTTCGTTGTATATTTCGGTGCATTTATGATAGACGTGCACATTATTTTTTTTTGCAACTCAATTTTTCGATGTGCTATATAGTTTATAGCACACTGGTGCAAATTTTATGTAAAATCACATCGACAAACAATGTAATTCACAAAATACAAATTCAAACATCCGTATTTAAATTTTGTGAAGGTTTTGCTTTGCGAAGGAAAATATGGAGGTCAGTCTTTGACGCCTCTCATAATTTTGAGCACCGGTGCATTATATATATATACAGAGGCACCGAGGTGTCAAAATATAATTAAGCGCATCGTTAACTTTTAAAAGTCATTCAAAATTCTGTTTGAAGTTAGATTATTCTATATTTCCCAAATTTTATTTGAAGAATTTATTCAAGTGTTGATGATGATTTTGGCTCAAATGCAGGAAAATAAGTTTATAATATCAAATGGTTAATTATTTAGATTCCAGTTCATTCCATATCATTGCAAGTTCTTCAATTTCTCTTCTTCCAATTGTAGTAAGTGTAGATTTTATTTATAATTCATTTATCTCATCGAATTTATGTTATATGTGTGCGTGCATTTGAATAATTGTTCATTGAATTTTGTAGGATCATGAGTTAGGATTGATTTTGAATGTGCAATATATTCCACCAATTCCAAAATGTTGCAAGCTCTTATCAGGAGAAAGATATCGCAGACAAATGTTTGATGGAAATGGACAATTGCTTTACCCTTCCAATTATAACTTGCCATATTCCAACAACTAGCCTGGGTTAATGGTTGATCCAGGAGGATATCGGTGGCCACCCACCTAGTCCAACTGGCTCAAAACAATCTTTTGGCAATTTACTATTTTTAGCAGTTTTTCAGGTCCCGAACTTCCAGGGCCATTTTGAGGGCCTAAACATTGTTTTTTCACGATCAATCACCTAAATAATAACCAAAGGCTTTGATTGAGCCCCCAAAATTAATCTCATTGTCTATACCTTTCAAACGAGCTATTGTGCACCCTAAAAGAATATCGTAAGCAAAAGTTACGACCCTTAGAAATTGATATACCAACTTACCCCAACGGGGCCCACATGACTTTTGGCACTTCATCTCCTAGGGCTAGGTTTTTGGATGTCTATGGTTTTGGCAGTCATGTTTATTGTAAAAAATCCTTCAGAGCCTCATTGTACTCATCTTCTTGCGAATGAACGTAGTCGTCACATCTCTTCTCAAAGATAAGTTGCCACTATTCTAGCAAGCTTGTTTCAGCCTGCATTTTACAGTTTTCAACATATTTCTTATTTGATAGAAGTCAAATTTTATTTTATCTCTATTATTGTTCACTGTGTATCTCTATTCATATTATAAATATGTGGTTTCATTTCATTCCACTCATAAATCCAGATCAGTGGTATCAGAGCGGTTTGCTCCTTGTCATTTTTTTTAATGCATGTCCCTGATGCAGTCAGGGTATAGAGAGTTGGGTCTTGATATTGTTTCTCTTAAGGACAACTGCTCTTGCACTCCCAAGAAACTGTCCATAGAGGGTGAAAAGAAAGACGACAAGATAGTATATCCTTTCAAATTTTTCTCTAGGAAGGCCTTGAGCGACAACGGAACGAGATGATGGACAACTTTTCACAAATCCTTCAACGATTGTTGACAAGAAACACATCCATCTCAAGTGGAGGCATCGCCCCCTTCAAGGTACAAATCAATTTTTATATTCCTATATTTGAAGGTCAAATAGATGCAAACGTCATAGATAAATGGTTAAACCTTCTCGAATGGTATTTTTCTGTCCACAACTTTTTCGATAGAGAAAATTACATTCGTGCTCCTCAAGGTCGTCCCCCATGTCAAATATTGGTTGAAGAATTTATGTGAGAAAAAGGAAATAGAGGGATACACATTATTTTCAGTTGCACCCACTTGGGGTTCCTTCAGGGATTCTATTAAGGAACAATACTACCCTGTTGGAAGTTATGACGACTTGTATACAAGATGGACCACACTGCGGTAGGAAATAGACCAAATAGTACCAGACTTCACCAATATCTTCCATACCTTACGCACCAAGATGGGTATCAAATATTCCAAATGACATCTAGTGCTCAAGTACTGTGACGGTATGAATATATACATCCAAACATAAATGGATTTTTTGGACATCTCATCCTTGGGCGTGGCCTATCGATATGTCGTCAAAATCAAGTAGAAGCTTAAACAAAAGACGCGACAGTTTGGGTCTGGGAACCCCTCACAACAGAAGTAGGGCAAGGGAAGCGCCAACCCACAGAACAAAAAACATGGCAAATATGGGCAACCTCAAGACAAATAGTCCAATCCGCAAGCAAGGAGGGATAATGAGAAGATGAAGAAAGATACCAGGAAGTGGTGCAACTTTCATAAGAGCCCCTGGCATAACACTATTGATTTCTACTCAAAGTAGTCAATAGTGGATGAGGTAAAAGCCTCTAAATCAGATGTGGGTTATGAATATGAGTCAGAACCAGAAAAGGGGAGACATATCATTGACCCGGAACCCAGTGCCACTGTTGCTACCACTAATATCTAGCTCGATGAACTTGATGAGCCAGAGGAAGGAGAGTGCCTCTTTCATTCATAGATGTGGGTGAAAGGCACTACACTACATGTATCCAAAAGAACCTCATCTTAGCAGAGGTCCTCAAGTGGCTATCCTTGCTGACAACATCGCATCTGTAACCCTACACCAGCAGATGGTTCTATCAGGGAAGCGATCTTCGCTTCAACCAACAGTGTCGTTTGTCATACGACATCAAGCCATTCAAAGATGAGTTATTGTGTGATGTTTCTCCCCTTGAAGTTTGTGATGTTATTTTGGGCCAACCTTATTTATGGAAATGTCATGTTGTATGTGAGTCTAGGCCTCATAGTGTTATTATTACTTTGAACAAGAAATTGTACAGGATACCCGAGGTAGTCCCACCTAATGTTATTTCCTTTATCTCTGCCAAGCAATGCAAGAAGGTCATTTCTCAGACCATAAAGTTTTTCTTCTTCGTGATTCACTTTCAGACCGAGAGAAAAGTTACAGTCACATCCATGGCCTTCACGGTCAACCTCTCCATGCAGCAAAAGCAAGTAGATAATATTGTGGAAGAATACAAAGACATCTTCTCATCACCTACTAAGGTACCTCTACACTGTTAGTTCAAGCATCCCATTGATATGACCCCCGACGCATCGCTACCTCATTGGATAGTCTATCACCGCTCTCTGCTAGAAAATGAGGAGATCAAGCATCAAATCCAAGAACTTCTCCACAAGGGGAACATACGACCCAACTCATCACCTTGTGGAAGCCCAATCGTGATGGCACAGAAGAAATACAGGACTTGGTGACTCTGCATTGATTACTGGACCCTAAATAAAATCACAGTTAGGAACCGGTATCCAATTCCCCGAATCAACGATCTCCTTGATTATCTCAAGGGTAAAAAATACTTCAATAATATTGATATGAAGTTTGGCTACTATTAGGTCCCAATAGAGAAACCATATGTATGGAAAATTGCCTTCAAGTAAAAAGAAGGTCTTTTTGAATGGTTGTTCATGCCCTTTGGTTTGAAAAATACCCAAGCAACTTTCATGAGGATGATGGATGATATCTTGTGGCCTTTCACTAATTATTTTATGGTGGTGTATATGGATGACATCCTCATCTACAAAAATACTTGGGAAGAATACTTGCAACATATTCAACATGTTTTTCACACTCTGCAATAGCACAACCTATATGCCAACTTGGAAAAATGCTCCTTCGACATGGACAAGGTGCAATACCTAGGCTACATTGTTTATGCATATGGTGTGCATGTTGATCCAACCAAGATCCAATTCATCCATGACTGGCCATCCCCAACCATACTCACTGAGCTTCGAAGCTTCTTATGCCTTGCCAATTTCTATTGCAGGTTCGTGTTGGGATTCTCCCATATTGCATGGGCCCTCAACTAAATAACTAGGGGTGGTGGTAAGGAAAAAATTTTGTGGGGCCTGTCCCAATAGAAAGTGTTTGATAATATGAAGTAGCTCTTGTGATCAGTCCCAGTTCTTTCAATACGTGACTTTCAACAACCCTTTGATATCGAGATAAATGTTTTAGACTATGTTGTGGGTGCAGTCCTCACTCAACACGACCACCCCGTGGCCTATAATAGTGAGACACTATCAGATGTTGTCCGTAAGTACCCTACTTACAACAAAGAAATGCACTCCATTGTGAAATCCTATTGCCAATGGAGACATTAATCCACACTGATCATAAGCTG
>JZKD02S1787655.1:50473-72959 GCA_000966675.3 Picea glauca | reverse complement strand
TCAAACAAACTTGGGTCCATTACCCAAACCTGGGTTCTCCAACTTCTCATGGCCATAACTCTCTAACCGTGAGGAGTTATGTGACGTTCCACATACCAACATAAATGGAATGACAATAAATATCCATATTGGATAGTTTCACTGACAAATTCACTGGCGTTCATCTCATTATTCCACAAATAAGAATGGGTTCTGTAAACATACTTCTAGGATAACTCAATCCATAAAGCGTCTTCCCGTGAGGGATTTCACCATAAGGGGACCACTTTAGAGTTCATCCATTTCTACTTGTTATAAACCATGACAAGAAAATAACGAGTCATCTTTACATCAAACAATCTTGGGTCAATTACCCAACCTTTGTGCTACAGGGCTTTCTTCAAGGGTTGCCATTAATGACAACCAACCTTAATCAACACAAGGTTGCGGGTGACAATGATTTTAAGCTCAACATTCCCCCTTCCTTGGCTTGCACCCAATGTTCAATGTGGACCTCCTTCGATCCTATTTTCCACCATTATTGGACACCTCAGAGATAATAGAACAATTGAAACAAACGAAGCTCAACCCTGACTGCATGGAACAAGAATACACTAATCGGATCATGGACACATAGGTCAAGGGAAATCGCCAGCACAGGATTCAACTTTATCGGGTTGTCAAAGAAGGGCATCTCCTACACCAAGGCAAGTGGCTCACTTGGGGCCAAATTCAACAAAAAATTCCTCATTTGATGGGCGAAATCAACGCAATGGAGACCATTTGTTCCTAATGGGGGAGTATTTATCTAGGAGGATATCGATGGCCACCCACCTATTCCAACTAGCTCAGAATAATCTTTTGGCAAGTTACTATTTTTAGTAGTTTTTCGAGTCCTAAACTTCTGGGGCCATTTTGAGGGCCTAAACATTGTTGTTCATGATCAAGCACCTTTATTATTTTTAATGATTCTTATTGAGCCCCCAAAATGAATCTCCTCATCGATACCTTTCCAACGAGCTATCATGCGCTTTAAATGAAGATCGCATGCAAAAGTTACAACCCAGGGAAGTTTATTTACTAAATTACCCCAATGGGGCCCACATGCCTTTTGGCGCTTCATCTCCCAGGGTTAGGTTTTTGGATGTCTAGGGTTTTGACATTCATGTTTCTTGTAAAAATTCCTTTAGATCTGCATTGTACTCATATTCTTGCGAATGAGTGTAGCCATCACATCTCTTCTCAGAGATAAGATGCCACCATTCTACAATACCAGAATAATACCATAATAACACCAGAAAGAGAACTTTGATTATTGCGAGCAATGTTCACTTGCCTTTTCAAGGGGGAAACCTCCAGCTCCATAGAGCTCTATTACAATAATATCCAAGACAATATTTCTTATACCCTTTACTTCTTTTTATACTAAATCTATATATCCAAAATAACCATCTAGAGGAAGATCCTTCTAGAAGCAAAAGCTTCTATTATGTCTTCTTACATTTGAATTATTCTTCCTTATTGCTAGGCCTTATTAATATTGGCCTTTATTACATGGTGTTGGAGCCGCATTTTTCAACTGGTTTAAATGTAATTTTTAAAGTCAAATGTTGGTATTTAAGTTCTTTTTTGCTTCGTGACATTTACCAACTAAAAATTTCAGTAGTCTCGACATGCGAAATAGTGAAGGATGTTATGTTTCATAAGTCACCACCTTTTATCGATTAAACATTTTTTTTTTACTTTTTGTACCTCAGGATATCGCGCTTCGGGAGTTACAAGTCACAATATTTACAAGCCCCGATGTGCGAGGTCGCGAAAAGTTTTTAAAAGCTTACCTCAGGTTAAAGCTGAGAGTAAAATTCTTTAAACCCCAGTCAAGTGCTGTCGGGATTTCGCGTCTCGACATTCACTCTCCATAAAAACATTACCGTCGTAACTCCGATAGGCGAAACCACAAAGACTTTTACTTAAGTAACCCGGGTTAGTGTCAGGGGTGATTAGTTTTGACCATGGTTAAAGTCTGTCGGGATTTAGGGACTCCATATACGCACCTCCCAAAAGCTATACCTTCGAAGCCTCGAGTTACGAAGTCGCGATATAAATTAAAACATGATTAATTAAACACTTAATCTGGTTTAACTTCTTGTTTAAATAGATCACATCATCGTGATCTCAGGATTTCACAACTCTGTATACGCGCCTCCCAAAAACTATACCTTCAAAGCCCCGAGTCGCGAAGTCGCGATATAAATTAAAACATGATTAATTAAACACTTAATCCGGTTTACCTTCTGGTTTAAATAGATCACATCATCGTGATCTTGGGATTTCGCAAGTCGGTATACGCGCCTCCCAAAAGCTATACCTTCGAAGCCCCGAATCGCGAAGTCGTGATATAAATTAAAACATGATTAATTAAACACTTAATCCAGTTTACCTTTTGGTTTAAATAGATCACATCATCGTGATCTCAGGATTTTGCAACTCGACATACTCTCCTCCCAGAAACTATACCTTCGAAGCCCCGAGTCGCGAAGTTGCGATATAAATTAAAACATGATTAATTAAACACTTAATCATGTTTACGTTCATGCTTAACTAAATCTAATCATTGCGATCTTGGTTTTTAGAGGCTTGAAAGGTTAGAGTGAAAACTCCCGATACGACGAACGTCGAAAGGTTGATTAAAGTTTAAGAAAGCCAAATTAAAGGAGCTAAGCCAACTTAATTAGTGTTTAATGAAAATAATAATATGCACAGTCTACGAGGTAAATTTAAATTTTCCTTGTGCCAACTTGTGTCATGAACCGTCGAAATTTATGGCATTAATTGGAAATGAGGCGAAGCGACAAGTAAGGATATGGTTTTTATTGCTAAATCTGTCTCTAAAAATGATTTGACCATTCTGTTCATAAGTACGTCGAGGTTTTAAATGGTTGAAGATATAGATCTTTTTCTTCAGTGTCACAAAGCTCATTTCTATTTTACACAGAGAATCTTTCCTCAACAAACTGATTTCTGTATGTATACATATTTTTATTGCAAGAAAGCTAAATCAGAATCCCCCGTCATGGCCCCACGAAAAGCGTCCAAGGCAAGTGCTGAGGTTTCAGGGCAAGGCTCAGATAACGTTTCTGATACTTCACCCCAAAGCATTGATTCTATCAGAACCTGGTCATACATCTCCAAGGTTCTGTAGTCTGAGTTGGTGAACTGTTTAGATGACTCCAGTGATAATGAGAAGGATGACTTGGCCACCAAATACAAGATTGTCGTCCAAGCAGAAATGCATAAAGTAGCGGCCAGGCCACGTCTTCTTCCTTACTACGACATGATCCGATGGGCGCTAGACCATGTAGATATCCCTACCAGAACCATCATCAACGAGAAGAAGGTCACTATTGGGACCTTTAGACCAGAACAATTACAGGCGATGTACAAGTTGCCATCCACATCGAACTTCACATACAATGCCAAGTTTTTGGAGGATTTTAAACAGAAGGAATGCGAGCAGTACAAAAAAAGATTATTTGATTTGATCAAGGATTGGGTCTCACACCCTGCAAAGTTCAGAGTCGATAGCAATGAAATTTATGCCATATCTTCTCTAGAATCACAGTTCAAATACATATTAATGATGACCTGTAGATTGTATGGGAGAGAAGACACCACACATTTTTTCCTCCCATGGGTGCCTCTGATGCATACAGTCGCGGAGGCTGTTCCTTCAACTGGGCCAAACTATTGTCAGATAGTCTGACTAGTCGGATTACAAAATATCGAACGCAGAGGGTGAGCGAGAAGGCCGCTTCATTCTTTATGTCTGCATACATCATGGACGCCATGTGTTTCATAACACCTTTTCCCTTAATGAGCTAGAGCTGGGCTCCATCGGACGCTGAGCCTATCCACGTCTACCATTCAAAGCTTTGGGAGGATAAGGCCTCAGATTTCATATATGAAATTTTCAATTGGGTAATGGTACCGATGCATGTCATCGTCTTCGGTAATCCACCACCCAGGATCCCAGATAGCATCGCGGCCAATTTGAACAGTGTGGTCGGCTGGTACGTGGAGGAAGAATTTTCATACATTAGGCTTTTCAACGCTTCTGTCCCTTCGCATGCTCTACCATTATTTATACTATATAGATTGGCTTGTCGCGAGATCGCCATGCAAATTGTGATTGGTGGCATAAGCAAAGAGCTTAAAGGATTTTCAAAGAAGGTATGGCCACCTTTCCCCATTCATTTAACTACCTATTCTTTATTATATTTCGGGCATGCAAAGGATGAGGCAGTAGCCCTGGAAGATATTAAATTGGTTCACATCGAATTCAAGAATCACGATCCACACAGGGTCGTGAGTAATCACTTGCATAGTTGTGGTCTTAAAATATTTGAGCACAATAATTCACCTCATGATGAAATTTTCCAAGGCGCGATATCTTATGCCGAGGTTTTGGCTCAGATACAAGCCCTATCGCCCGAAGAGAGGGATGTAATTTTCAAATTCCAAGAACATTAGCAGAGCTGCCTTCCCCCAGTATTACGGGGTGAGAATCCAACGACCATAGAGGTGCAGTAAATGGAAGCCGAAGGCTCCAAAGATTTATCACCCGGTCAAGAAGAACACTAGGACAAGAAAGAGCAAACGGGGGGCCCGAAACAGGAAGCCGAGACTTCCAACCCTCCAAGCGAGCCAACCTTGATTGTTACTCGAGGGAAATCATCTAAGCAGGTCGACAATCCCATCGTTTGTGTTACCCCCCTACAATCCATGAAAGGGGTCCCAGATGCAGGTTGGGTTTTCAGCGAAGAATTAACGCCTATAACAATGGAAGAGCTACCTCCGAATGGATTCTTCTTTGATAAGAGGAGAAAGGCTGTCGTGAAACAAGAACTTTAGCAAGAGGCAGGTACAGTATCAAAGAAATTAAAAATTTTAACTGATAGGAAAGCCATGAAAAAGGAGGAGTTTGCAACTCAAATAGCAGGAACATTGGGGGCTTTCGCTACAACCAACCAATATTCAGTCGAGACCCTAAAGGATCAACTGAAGCAAAAAAATCGTTTGATCAAAACCTTAGAGGCTAAACTAGCTATAGTAGAGGACGCTACCAAAGATAAGGCGAATACAGGTTTAGAACAAGCTAGAGTAGTTGATCAAAAGGAAATCAAGCGGCTCAAAGCCGATATTGAACAAACACAGCTGATGGCTCAGACAAGTCAGACACAGATAGGCCAACAAGGAGAATTGATAGAGCAGCTACAAGCCAAATTAGACTTCGCCGAAAGCTAGGTAATCGATATTGGGATATTTCAATCCCAAGCTATAGAGATCAGAAAAAGAGTGTCGGTAGCTCAACAAGGTCTACTTGCTAAGGTAGAAACGATTCAAAACAACTGCCAACTCATTGATCGAATATTGGAAAATCTCACTCTTAGGGAAAAAGACGCTGGGGCGGCCTGAGTTGCTTTCCAGGAGGCTATTATAGCCACAACGAGAAGGGAAACATGTAGTAGTTCCATGTTTTCTATCTCGAAGCAGACCCGGGGTAATATCTTGTTGAAAGAATGGGAGCGTGACGTATCCAAAGGTAGACAACAAGCTAGAGAGGTAAGAAAATCCTGTGAAGAAACCTTCGGTTTTCTAGATGGAAGTTGGTTGGGTTCCGATGATGAAAGCAATGTTGAAATAATGGGCCAGATCAATACAACCAAGCATCTGCTCAAGATCAAGGAAAATGAAGAAAGAGAATTGGCTGAAATATCACAAACAACCCAGGCGGATATAGTCCAAATAGATAAATGGCTAATTAAATCGAGTGTACAATTATGTTCTATCAGCGCCAAAGACCAACAGGTGGAAGGAAAATTGCTACAAATGGCGAAGGATTGTTACACTTTCGAGGCCAATAATCAAGCAAAACCTTCTAAGTTGATATCCCAGCTGGTGGAGAAGTGTGTTATTTGCACAGAGCATGCAAAGAGACAGGTTTCTAGTACCAAATAAGGACATAAACAAATAACTAAAACGTTTAATCTCCTTTGTTGTTACCAAAAACCTCTGGAACGATTGAGATTCCAGACTATAGAAATTTGTATAAATATACGTTTTGAAGAAAGAATAAAGGGCTGGATCTATTTTGATCGATTGTAATAGAGACTCTCATTTTTGAATATTAATACAAAGCAATCCGAAGACTCCTGATTCTGTCAATACTGTGTTATGATTTTGTTTCCTCTTTGATTTCTTGTTCAATTTCATTTCATACATATATGTTTGATGAATGTCACACCGCAATTTAGTAAAACCTCTACTGTGGTGATTAATTTTAATTGTCTATATAGTTTATAGTTTTTCCTGTGTATCGGCTATTAGCAGGTACAAGACCCGTGGACTCATTAGATTTTCATATTTTATACATTCGTCAGACTTCTTCTCACCTTTTTCTTCTTCTGTTTACAGGGCGAGATTCTCCCTTGATAGGAGTCTCGTATTATAAATAGCTTTATGTTTTTTTCACATTTTCACACACACCAATTATTTACTAGATAACACAGTTACAGGAAAAGGCCTTTGGTTTGTAATTTATCTTTTACTTTAAATCATATAGTTCTCTTTTATACGATCAAATTGAGACAACATCTAAAACTTTGAAACTTTCCTTTACTTTCACTGTTCCTCTATGACTGTCCCCGTTGTAAGACAACCTAACATTGAGCCCGATTTATCGGACCAAACACATATCGCTTTGAACCTTTTCGATACTATTCTTAAAACAACCAATACCTGGGTAGAACTTGAGCGCTCATGGGCTGCGATGGAGCAGGATATAAACATCCAGGAATGGTTGGAGGCTTGACAATGACAACTTAGAAATCAGCCCTAGCTTCCTTCCTCAAAGGTTGATGCTCTTCTCCTTATTACTCTTCACTCACTTTCATATGCCTAGACATTGTACCTTCTAAGCCTTAGGTACAGACTCTAGAACAACACATGGAATTGTATTATTCTACCTATGTGAGGGGTTAGGGAGGTTAGCTCCCTAACATGCCCTCCCCCTTGAAGAACAACCTTTTCCTCAAGGCTTCAGATGAGGGAATTGTTGTAGAATGGTGGTCGACTCCCAGATGGCATCTTCTGGAGGCATGTGTTTCCATTGAAATAACACTTCCTGGATGATGCGCTGATGGAGACGACACTCTCGCTGGGCCAAGACTGCTTGTGGATACAACCACATGGAACCTTATTCATCCAAATCAGGAAGACTAGTTTGATTTTGGCACTTATTTCCAATCACCTTCTTTAAGCAGGAAACATAAAAAACAGAATGGAGCTTCGACTGACTAGGTAGAGATAACTGATAGTCCACCAATCCCACATGCTTGATCACTTGATAAGGACCATAAAATTTGGGCACAACTTTCTAACAATGGTGAGCTTTGAGGGAATTCTTCTTATAAGGTTGTAGTTGAAGAAATACATGGTCCCCTTCAACAAAATGGTGTTCGGAACAACCTTGATCTGCTTGTTGCTTCATGCGATTTTGAGCCATGACCAAATTTTCTTTGAGGGAATGAAGAATAGCCTCCCTGACTATAATATTTGTGTGAACCTATTGAACCTTCGAGACCCCTGGAATATAGGAGAGAATTGATGGGGGATTTTGGTCGTAGACTTCTTCAAAAGGAGTCATGCGAGTCGCTGTATGGTAAGATGTGTTGTACCATCATTCAGTTAGGGGTAACCATTAGGCCCACCAATTTTTCTTCTTTGATTCAAAACACCTAAAATATGTTTCCAAAAAACTGTTGACAACTTCCGTCTGGTCATCCGTTTGGGGGTGTAGTGCTGAGATGCAATTGGGTTCCCTGTAGCTTGAACAACTCTTGCCAAAAATTGCTGGTGAAAGTGGGGTCTCTGTTAGAGACAATAGAATTAGGCATGCCATGAATCTTGAAGATATTATCCATGAAGAGTTGAGCCACTATGGTGGCTGTGAATGGGTGTTGAAGAGTACAAAAATGATCATATTTGGAGAGACAATCGACGACCACAATGATAACCAACTTATTGCTCGATTTAGGTAAGCCTACAATGAAGTCCATAGAAATATCTCGCCAAATAGAAGGGGGAATCAGAAGTGGTTGGAGTGTTCCTGGAGCTTTGGAATTTTCTCCCTTGTTGCATTCACATACCTCACATTCAACCATAAAGGTGTGGACATCCTGTTTCATACCCTCCCAGAAAAAATAACGCTTGACCCTTTCATAGGTTTTGGTAAATCCAGAATGCCATGTTTTGGGTGGGGCATGAAATTTAGAAAGAACTATGGATTCAATTTGGGATTGATTGCATAAATACAAATGACCTTTGTAGAAAATCTCTTCATTATTCCAAGAGTACCCTGGAGAAACTGAAGAATTGTGTGGAAATTGGTGGAGTAGGCTAGAAATTTTTGGGTCTTGCAACCAGTCTCGATGAACAACTTGGAGCCAATCTGGTACAATGAAGGAGAGGGAGAAAAGGGACCCATCTTCTTCATTATGAGAAAGAGAATCAACCCCTACATTTTCATTGACCTTCTTGTAAATTATCTCATAATCATATCCAAATAGCTTGGTCACCCATTTTTGCTGCGCCAGGGATGAAATTCATTGTTCGAGGAAATAATTGAGATTCTTATGATCAGTTTTGATTTGGAATCATTGAACCAATAAGTAAGGGTTCCAGAGATCCAAAACATGCAGAATAGAGAACATTTCCTTTTCATAAATGGATTGGCCCAAATGTCACTCTAAAAGTTGTTTTCTAGTGAAGGCCAAGGGCCTGCCACCTTGCATGAGGACGACTCCAATTCCTTTCCCGGAAGCATCACATTCCAATATGAATGTCTTTGTGAAGTCTTGGAGTTCTAAGACAAGGGTTGAGCACATAGCATATTTTAAGGTTTGGAAGGCATGATCCACAGCTAAAGTCCAAGTGAAAGAATTATTTTTAAGGAGGGAAGTGAGAGGAATTGCAATCTTTCCATAATTGTGAACAAACTTCCTATAATATCCCGTTAAACCCAAAAAACCATGCAAGCTCTTAAGAGTTTTAGGGCGAGGCCAATCTTGCATAGCGTAAATTTTCTTTGGATCTAATCTAACACCATCCTTGCCAACAATATGACCTAGGTATTCCACTTATGAGGCACCAAAGGCACATTTAGATTGTTTGAGGAAAAGTTGGTGCTTAGAGAGGAGATGGAGAACTTGATTCACATGGGAGAGATGAGATGACCAAGTTTTACTATAGATGATAATATCATCAAATAAAACTAAGACAAAATGACGGAGAAAAGGATGGAAGACATGATTCATAAGACTTTGGAAAGTGGAAGGAGCATTACACAATCCAAAGGGAATTACCAAGAATTCATAATGACCCTCATGAGTGCGAAATGCCTTCTTGGGAATGTATTCATATTTCATGCAAATCTGATGGTATCCAGAACGTAGATCCAATTTGGTGAAGTATTGAGAATCAGTCAATTCATCTAAGAGGTCATCAATGATAGGAATGGGGAATTTGTCTTTGATTGTGAGTTTTTTGAGGGCTCAGAAATCAGGACACATGCACCAAGTACCTTTTTTCTTGAGTACCATGAACACAGGGGAAGAATAGGGGGTATTACTGGGACATATAACACCGAATTCAAGTAATTCATGAACAATTTTTTCAATTTCATTCTTCTGGGAAACGAGATGACGATACGGCTGAACATTGGGAGGAATATTTCCCTAGATGAGAGGGATGGAATGATCATGGATGCCATGGGAAGGGGGAAGTTATTTGGGGTTGGTAAAAACAACTTGGTGGTGGGAGAGGATAGATTGAAGGTCGGGATGCAACAAAGGTGTCTCAACAACATGAATGGTGTGGAGTTGGGAGATAATTCCCAAATGACCTTTTTTGAGGAGATTTTCCATGCAATGGGAACCAATGATCTTAGGGGAGCCTGATGTGATTCCTTGGAACTTATATTTTTGTCCCTCCTATTGGAATTGCATGGTTATTTCCTTAAAATCCATGAGAATGGGGCCGAGAGTATGCAACCATTCGACACCAAGAACAATGTCACAATCACCCATGTCTATAGCAAACATATGGGATTTCAGGTGATACTGACCAATTTGGAGTCACACATTTTCACATCGCCCCCCACATTTCATGGAACCACAATTGACAATCATGATTTGAAAATTATTGACTGCACGGATGTAACAATTGACTTCTTGGGTAATGTAACGATGAATAAAGTTATGGGTGATACAATTGTCCACAAGGATGATGAATTTCCTATTTTTTATGTAACCAATTAATTTTAGAGTCTGGGGAGTAGAGAAGCCAGTGATGACATTAAGTGAAATCATTGGTTCAACTTTGGGTGGGCCAGAGAGTGGGGTGAGGTCAGATGGTGGAGGTAGTTCCTCCACAGGAGGAACACCAACATTTTCTTCAGAAAGATCCTCAGTCACAACCATAAAAATATTTTGTTCCTTACACTTGAGGCCAGGAAAATATTTGTCATCACAATTATAACAAAGACCCTTGAGTTGACGTTCAACCATTTCAACCCTGGTTAATTTCTGGATCTTGAGGGGAGGTGCAGAAGAGGAAAAATGGGTGGGTTTAGGGCGAGGAGGAAAGGATGGTTTGTGGGTTTGGGAGGACACAATATGTTGGGTTTCCTTGGCTCGTTGAGGAGCTTCCAAGCAAGTTTGGGGGTGTGCTATGAGAAAATGGGAACAAATTTCATAGTTGAGGCCACTGATAAAGAATTCCCTAAGGAAAGCATCTGACATGACCTCTGTTCTGAAATCCAAGTGCTCAAATGCAACAATAAAGTCTTCCATTGTCCCATACTACTTTAACTTGGTCAAACGACCTAAATGGTGGGTGTCGGATTCAAATCGACCATGAAGTTTGGCCACAAACGATGTCTAAGCAAGATGCCTTTGGTGTGCCTTTTTTTGCCATTGCCACCATTTCCATTGTTCCGGATCCAGATGTAGGACACCATAATGAATCTTGGATAAATAATTAGTAATGCCATGCAAAGAGAAATAATGTTCCATTTAGGTGACCCATCCTGTAGGATCTGATCCATCAAATTTGTTCACCTCAATTCTAGGAGGGCAGAGGTCTCGGTAAAAGTGGATAGTATGAGGGCCTTGGTAATGGGAAGATTAATGGTCATCCTGATAAAATGGTTGTTCATAAGAGGAAGGGTTCTAGGAATGGCATAGGAAGTGTTCTTTGAGGTCTTTTAGATAGGAAAATTGTTCCTTGAGGTCTTTGATGTGGGAACCTTGAGGAGCTCAATAGTTGACTTGATGGAGCTAATGTTGGAAGTGAGCTTCTTGATGGCATCCTTGCTCTGATGGTTGTCAACAATTAAGGCATTGAGGTATTGGGCTCGTGTGGTAGTCATTTGGACAAAGAAGCAGGAAAATGGTATAGGGGAAACAAAAGAGGTCTAAAGGGGTGGGTGGGACCACTGAGAAAAAAAAGTGTCAAATTATAAGTACCAATGCGATCAGGGAGAAAAGGGGGATCCAAAGGGATAGGAGCCAAATAAGGGTGTTGGAGACAGATCAGGTCCACAAAAAATATTTGGGTTAAAAATGCTAGGTATCACTGGAATCGAGGAAAAGAGAGGAACCCAGTGGGATAGGTCCCAAATAAGTGTGTTGACGGGACCACTATACTCTTTGTTTTTTACTCCTGTGAAGTTATACTCTGGGCTAAAGAATACTGCAGTGATGAAATGCCCAAATGCTTAACATAAAGAAATGTGTATTAATTTCGCAACCCAAATGCAGAAGACATGGTTGCACGACAATAGATCTTGTATGTTCTATTTTTGTTTCCGTCCCAAGGGTTATGGTATTCAAGGGTTCTACAGATAACAGTTTTCCCTGTGCTATAGCTCTCTGATATATCTGTGGGGTTGAACAATAGTATTCGACTTAATATCTCAAGGCACCAACTAAGGAGGCTAGACCATGCCCTTATCCATACTACCTAACTACCCAAGGAATAGAGAGTATAATCCCGAGTGATGATCTTGGTGGCACTATAGAAGTCAGGCAGTCGATTGATTTATCTATGGAGGGCTTCAAGAGATCTAGGCTGATTCGTATACATGTGTTGTCTGATGTGCTACCACTCGAAGGGGTACCAACATGGGTTACAAGGGTGGCCAACATATGTGCGCTTAAGTACCACTTGTATTTCCTGCGCATATGAATCCCCGAACACAAGTTTATGTGCATAACGACAGATCTCTATAGCTTTAAGACACCAGAATATGTCTCTACCCAGAAAAAAATTAACCCAAAATTTTCTGCTGAGGAAGGTGCTTTGCTACCACTTGTAGTATTCCAGATATAAAATAGTATGCAGAACATAAATAATTAGCTAGAAATGGCAGAGAAACAATGATATAACTAGAACAATACCATAATAATAACAAAATAATACTAGAATAACACCAGAAAGAGCACTTTGATTACTGAGAGCAATGTTCACTTGCCTCTTCGAGGGGGAAACCTCCAATAGAGGAGAGCTCTATTACAATAATATCCAAGACAATATTTCTAATACCCTTTACTTCTATTTATACTAAAGCTATCTATCCAAAATAACCATCTGGAGGAAGATCCTTTTAGAAGTGGAAGCTTCTATTACGTCTTCTTACATTTGACTTATTCTTCCTTATTGCTAGGCTTTATTAATATTGGCCTTTATTACATGTAATTATATTATTCTACCTACGTGAGGGGTTAGGGAGGTTATGTACCTAACAAAGAAAGAGGGAAAAAATGAAGGATGAAATCCCGACATACTAAAGATAGAAGGACGTGCAAAAGTAGGAAGAACAATAGTTAGAGTACAAAAGAAACATGCAGACGAAAAAGTAGGCGAAAGCATCCAGAACAGTAAGTTAACTTGCGTTATTATGTATTGTAATAGGGTTTTGGAATGAACAAAGTAGAGTTTTAATCCCTAGAATTTATGTATAAACATGTAATGGGTTGGGAGATTAGGGGTTCTGGACTATTTTGTTCTGTTAAAGAAGAAGAGTTATAGGATAGGCTGATAATGAAAGAATCTATGTCTGAATGCTAAGGAGAGGATGTAGAGAAAGAAAGGCTTGCATTGCAAAACGACTAGGTTAGGAGAAAGAAAATATAATGATGTTGTATCTTTGTAAGCACAGTGTGCAAGCCTGGAGAAATTACCAAACGTATAATAAAGAAGCCAGTCATTATGGACGTAGCCCATAGTTGGGTGAACCACGTTAACTCCTGTGTTGAATTTATTTTGTGCGATTGTTCATTTATTATGTATAGATGCATGCTAGATTAGATTTTTCTTATGTATAATGATTGCACCATTGTTATGATTGTTACAATGATGGGTTTATGTTGTAATCTAGAATATAATGGTAATTTGAATCTGAACTCACTAAGTAGATAATGAATAACAAAGACATAACAATGCACACATAACTAATGAGTAAGAATGAATAGAATAATCACCTCCCATTCCCTCACTACTGCAGAAAATTGGTTCTTGTAGTCCCATTAGGTACCTCAAGTGAGACTTCATTTGTAGGCAGGTGATGTTGAAAGGGTTGGTGTTTGAAGTGTTTTTTTGGTTAAAGACAACTCGAACCTAGGGTCTTACAAACACGCATAGCGCCAACAAATGGTTCCGTTGTTGGGACCCAAAATTTGCGATTGAGGGAATGTTTTGGAGGCCGACTAAGAAAGAGATCTCATAATGGTTGGAAAGGAAGGAATGAGAGTTTGCTAAAAAAGAGAACATAAAATTACAGATGAGAAATAAACAATGGCTGCAAAGGTATGTGTACACAAAACTGCATGAAATTTTCTTTGGCGAATTTCCAATTATCTTGACAGAGTGGTTAGAAAGATGAGTGGAGAATACTAGAAGGTACTAAACTACAATGCCGAGGAATTGTACTTTTGAGTTTGTAAGACAAATGATTTCTGTAAGTAATCCAACTACTCACACAGTTGATTTCTAGTTGGATAGTATATCATGATGTTATATTATAGAATTTGTAGTAGATTGTACCCAGTCATACAGTGTTGTAGAAAGGGACTTCTTTAAAGGTACACACAAAAGGTTCATGAAACCATTAGGTGCGTGGATAAATATGTTGTTGTGTGACAAGCACATGATGACGATGGAGTCCGACTGCTAAGGGGATTCATGCACATAGGGGAACTGAGGGATGAAATGAGGATAGTCTGAGAACAAGAGAGAATGAAGGAGGCCATGAAGAAGAGAGGGAGGGACTGAGGATGCAGAGGAGTGAAGAGGGTATACTAGAGGAATAATATGAGTTTGGAGTATTTCATGGAGGAAGAAGGTACAAGAGGCGAAAGGATGAGGCTGAGAAAATAGATCCGCATAGTGAGCCATATGGGAGAGAACCTTGCACAATAGTCCAAATTGTGGAAATACCACACATAAGAGAAGATGACAAGGAATCCCATTCTAGTCCTATCATAGAAGAGCCATTAAGTCCCACTCAGACTAGATCCTGTGTCAAATCCAAGACCCCCTGTGTGTCACCGCAATTAGAGATAATAGTTGAAGACTTATCAAAAGCACTTATAGTTAGCACGACATGATAGATTAGTAGAAATCAGAGTAGTGGAAGCAATGTGCCAAGTTAGATTCAACTAACATCACCAAGAGGAGGGACTACACAAAGCAACATGGTAGGGGTATAAAACACTCTCATAATTCCCGAGTTCTAGGGATTTGGGTCAGAAGACCTAGAACAACATTTGTTTGTTTGCGAAACAATTTGGGCTATAAAGAATGTCTAGGACAAGGTTGTGAATATTACATAGTTAGCAACAAAATTTTGAGGCTGTGCATTAGTCTGGCACATGAGAGTACCACACCTATAAGACAAGCTATGACTTTATCATAGATAAGGAAAGTGTTTTTGAAAGAGTTCAAGAAGCCAAAGTCTGAGTTGCAGTACATTACAAAATCGAAAGAGATTAAAAAGGCACCAACTAAGTCAGTATGAGATTTTGATCAAAGGTTCAAGGACTTGATGGGTAGACTGACTTTCCAGATCCTCGATAAACAACATCAAGAATGGTTTATTGAAATAATTTGATTCAACAAAAGGTTGCATAATATCTCGAGGCGCTAGAAATTGCAATGAAATTGGAATCATCCTCTGTAGGAGACAATGGAGGGATGGCGCAAGTTTAGACATAGTTGGATTCTTCGATGATTCAACTGGCATAACTGAAAAAAGGGAAGGAGAAGCGAGATCAAGTCTAGTGTACCAAGTGTATGATTGAAGGCCATCAGAAGGGAAGATTCCCAACATTCATGCATTATTTGGAAAGAGGAGTGTCAAATCCATTACCAGGAGGGGGGTATTGCGAGATATGACATCATCCAATTGAGTGTCCATTACTACAAAACTATCAGAGTATACCAAGGAACTTTTTTTGCAATTTTTGCAAGTCAGCCAAACATGAAGAGAAGGACTGCCGCGCATTCGATTTGATGAGGGAGTGTAGTACATATATGTACAAAATTTAGGAGGAGAATGTTATGATAGAATGGGGTGGTCCACAATAAACTAATCAAAGAATCTTTAATCTAGGAAACAAGGAAAATTTTGGTAGAGGTCGAGGTAGAGGAAATTTTGGTAGGGGAGGAAGATGACCGATTATATGTTATAATTGTAATCAACCAAGACACTTAGCTTGTGACTGCCTAAATCCATGTACAATGTGCACATACTGTAGAGCACTGGACCATGCAGAAAAATATTGTCCTCAACTAGTTGCGAAATGGTAGGCCAGAGGGAACTAGAACAATAATCTAAATCAAAATGTGTAGAAAATATCCACTAAAAAACACAATGAAGGACCTAGAATAACAATTGATACACGTGGAGGATATAGAACAAGAGCTTATGTGATGAATGAAGGAAAGAAAACTGAGTAATGGGTAAGGAAGTGAATAGGTCCTATTTCACCCTTTGATCCTCAACAAGAAAATGAGACATATCACAGGGCAATAAAAGAGTTACTTGGACAAGATTGGGGAGTATCAACATCATCTACGCCACATGTCATTGATCATTGATCCAACTTTTATGAGCAGAAAGAAATGAATAAAGATTATTAACAAGTGCTTAACACAAAATAATAGAGATACAGTAAAACTGGTTTTCTATTCAATAACGAAATAAGCTAAAACTGTAAAATGCAGCGAAAACAAGCTTGCTGGAATGGTGGCGGCTTATCTTTGAGAAGAGATGTGAAGACAACGCACATTCGCAAGAAGACCATTAAAATGAGGCTCTAAAGGCCTTTTTACAATAAGCAAGAATGCCCAAAACCCTAGACATCTAAAAACCTAACCCTAGGAGATGAAGCGCCAAAAGTCATGTGGGCCTCGTTTGGGTAAGTTAGTACATCAACTTCCCGGGGTCATAACTTTTGCATACAATCTCCGTTTAGGCGTGTGATAGCCTGTTGGAAAGGTATCACCGAGGAGATTCATTTTGGGGGATCAATCATGCCTTCGTCTATCTTTGAGGAGCTCGATCTTGAAAAACCTTCATTTAGGCCCTCAAAATGGCCCCAGAAGTTAAAACTGCTAAAAATAGTATATTGCCAAAATTGCCAGAAAATTGTTTTGAGCCAGTTGGAAAAGGTGGGTGGCCACCGATATCCATTTGGATTAATCCTCCCTTCTTAGGAAGAAATGGTCTCCATTGCATTGATCTCCCCCATTAGATGAGGAAATTTCTGCTGAATTTGGCCCCGGGTGAGCCACTTGCCTTGGTGTAGGAGCTGCCCTGCTTTGATGACTCAATAAAGATGGATCCTTTGTTATCGAGTGCCCTTGATATGTCTGTCCACAATATGATCATTGGATGCCTATTGTATGCAGTCTAGGTTGAGCTCTGTTGGTGTCAGTTGTTCTGCTACTTCTGAGGTGTCTAATAATGGTGGGAAATAAGGGAGAATGAGATCCACGTTGAACATTGGGTGCATGCCAAGGAAAGGAGGAATGTTGAGCTCAAAAGAATTATCCCCCATGGCCTTGGTGATAGTGTACAACCCATAATAGAGTGGGCGAAGGTTCCGATGGAGTCCTGTAAGGTGTTCTTTGTGCAAGTGCAACCAAACTTTGTCGCCCACCTGAAACTTATGCGGCACCTGATGTTGATCATGGCGCTGGTTGTACTTGTCATTAGACTTCTGTAGGATATCCTGAACCAATTGGTGGATGTTCTGGATCCACTCAATGAATTGAGTGGCTTTGTCAGCTTCAGTTGGAGCAGGAGATGAGTCGGTCGAGGTGACTGCAAGGGGAAGTGCAACATCTATGGGACCCAATGGTTGGAATCCCAACCCCACTTGAAAGGGGATATGGTTGGTTGAGCTATGCATGGCTCAGTTGTAGCTATGATGGACATAGGGAAGGCTCTGATCCCATGTGCGAGGGTGCTTTGAATTATGCATGCGAAGGATATGCACAATCATTCGATTTACAACCCCGGTTTGGCCATCTGTCTGGGGGTGGAAGGCCGTGGATTTCATGAGCTTAGTGTCCAACAGTGACTAGAGGCTCGACCAGAATGTGCTAAGAAATCAACTATCCTGATATAAGACAATGGTTTGTGGGATTCCAAAATGTACCCAGACTCATTCAAAGAAGAGCTTGGCAGTGGCCTCTGCTGTGATGCTCTTCTTGTAGGCAACCATAATCACCATCTTAGAAAAGCGATCAACAACCACAAAAACACAATCATTTCCTCGCTTGGTGGATGGGAGGCCTGACATGTAGTTGATTGAGATGGATACCCATGGCCTATCAGGAGTAGGAAGAGGTGTGTATAGGCCTTGTTTCTTAGTGGTCGGTTTGGCAATAGCGCAGGCAGTGTAAGACCTGGTATACTTTCCGACTTCCTGTCGAAGTTTTGGCCAGTAGAAATGTTTCTGAAGCATCACCACTGTCTTTTCGATGCCAAAGTGTCTTGCCACCCGACTGTAGTGGGCTTCCTAGATCATCTTCGTTCGCTCACTTGATGGAACATAGATATGGCCCAGACGACACAACAACCCATCATGAAGATGGAAATTATTGACAACTGCATTTTCACCCAACATTTGGTAGGTGGTGGTGAAGTCAGGGTTTGTCTCATAGAGTTGGGGCCATCCAAATGTCTCATGGCCGCAAGAGTCCAACACTATGGTGAGTGCCATGACTGGCAGTCTGCTTAGGCAATCAATGACGCGATTGGTGCTTCTTTTTTTATACTTGATGTTGAGGTGTAATTGCTGCAAGTATGTGGACCACTTTTGATGGTAGTCATTCTGCAATTTTCCCTGTGTCTGCATGAACTACAGTGGCTTATGATCAGTGTGGATGACTATCTCCTTCTCAAGAATGTAATGTCTCCAATGGTGGCATGCTTGCACAATGGAGTGCATTTCTTTGTCATAAGTAGGGTACTTATGGACAATATCTGACAATGTCTCACCATGATAGGCCATGGGGTGGCCGTGCTGAGTGAGAACAACACCCACAACATAGTCTGAAGCATCTGTCTCGATATCAAATGGATGTCATAAGTCTGGTAGTGAAAGTACTGGGGATGAGCACAAGCGCTGCTTCAAATCATTGAATACTTTTTGTTGGGACCGGCCCCACGTAAATTTCGCCTTACCACCACCCCTGTTTATTTGGCTGAGGGCCCATGTAATATGGGAGAAACCCAACATGAACCTGTGGTAGAAATTGGCAAGGCCCAAGAAACTCTGAAGCTCAGTGAGTGTTGTTGGGGATGGCCAGTCACAGATGACTTGGATCTTGGCTAGATACACATGTATGCCATGCTTATCAATGATGTAGCCCAGGTAATGGACCCTGTCCATGCCGAAGGAGCATTTTTCCAAGTTGGCGTATAGCTTGTGCTGCCACAGGGTGTGCAGGACCTGCTTAATATGCTGCAAGTGTTCGACCCAAGTCCTACTGTAAATTTGAATGTCATCTAGATACACCACTACAAAAGTATTGGTGAATGGTCGTAGGATATCATCCATCATCCTCATGAAAGTGGCTGGAGCTTGTCAAACCAATGAGCATGATGTTGGATTACCGAGAGGGGAGGTGAATCAATAATAGCGTAATTATAATCCTTTTTCTTCAAATGTTATATCAATGTAGAATTATTATCCAATAATGAGTAATAAGAAATAACAATCACACACATACACAATACACCAATGTTTTACGTGGAAACCCAAATTGGGAGAAAACCACTGAATGCTTTTTCTTATATGTCTTAAAGAATTACATTCATTGGAAGCACCAACTTCCTTTGTTTTCCAGCTGCAACTGNAAACCCTAGACATCTAAAAACCTAACCCTAGGAGATGAAGCGCCAAAAGTCATGTGGGCCTCGTTTGGGTAAGTTAGTACATCAAC
Source organism: Picea glauca (assembly GCA_000966675.3). Lineage (NCBI taxonomy): Eukaryota > Viridiplantae > Streptophyta > Pinopsida > Pinales > Pinaceae > Picea > Picea glauca. The sequence goes on along the minus strand of JZKD02S1787655.1, from coordinate 53,405 downwards.
TTCCCGGGGTCATAACTTTTGCATACAATCTCCGTTTAGGCGTGTGATAGCCTGTTGGAAAGGTATCACCGAGGAGATTCATTTTGGGGGATCAATCATGCCTTCGTCTATCTTTGAGGAGCTCGATCTTGAAAAACCTTCATTTAGGCCCTCAAAATGGCCCCAGAAGTTAAAACTGCTAAAAATAGTATATTGCCAAAATTGCCAGAAAATTGTTTTGAGCCAGTTGGAAAAGGTGGGTGGCCACCGATATCCATTTGGATTAATCCTCCCTTCTTAGGAAGAAATGGTCTCCATTGCATTGATCTCCCCCATTAGATGAGGAAATTTCTGCTGAATTTGGCCCCGGGTGAGCCACTTGCCTTGGTGTAGGAGCTGCCCTGCTTTGATGACTCAATAAAGATGGATCCTTTGTTATCGAGTGCCCTTGATATGTCTGTCCACAATATGATCATTGGATGCCTATTGTATGCAGTCTAGGTTGAGCTCTGTTGGTGTCAGTTGTTCTGCTACTTCTGAGGTGTCTAATAATGGTGGGAAATAAGGGAGAATGAGATCCACGTTGAACATTGGGTGCATGCCAAGGAAAGGAGGAATGTTGAGCTCAAAAGAATTATCCCCCATGGCCTTGGTGATAGTGTACAACCCATAATAGAGTGGGCGAAGGTTCCGATGGAGTCCTGTAAGGTGTTCTTTGTGCAAGTGCAACCAAACTTTGTCGCCCACCTGAAACTTATGCGGCACCTGATGTTGATCATGGCGCTGGTTGTACTTGTCATTAGACTTCTGTAGGATATCCTGAACCAATTGGTGGATGTTCTGGATCCACTCAATGAATTGAGTGGCTTTGTCAGCTTCAGTTGGAGCAGGAGATGAGTCGGTCGAGGTGACTGCAAGGGGAAGTGCAACATCTATGGGACCCAATGGTTGGAATCCCAACCCCACTTGAAAGGGGATATGGTTGGTTGAGCTATGCATGGCTCAGTTGTAGCTATGATGGACATAGGGAAGGCTCTGATCCCATGTGCGAGGGTGCTTTGAATTATGCATGCGAAGGATATGCACAATCATTCGATTTACAACCCCGGTTTGGCCATCTGTCTGGGGGTGGAAGGCCGTGGATTTCATGAGCTTAGTGTCCAACAGTGACTAGAGGCTCGACCAGAATGTGCTAAGAAATCAACTATCCTGATATAAGACAATGGTTTGTGGGATTCCAAAATGTACCCAGACTCATTCAAAGAAGAGCTTGGCAGTGGCCTCTGCTGTGATGCTCTTCTTGTAGGCAACCATAATCACCATCTTAGAAAAGAGATCAACAACCACAAAAACACAATCATTTCCTCGCTTGGTGGATGGGAGGCCTGACATGTAGTTGATTGAGATGGATACCCATGGCCTGTCAGGAGTAGGAAGAGGTGTGTATAGGCCTTGTTTCTTAGTGGTCGGTTTGGCAATAGCGCAGGCAGTGTAAGACCTGGTATACTTTTCGACTTCCTGTCGAAGTTTCGGCCAGTAGAAATGTTTCTGAAGCATCACCACTGTCTTTTCGATGCCAAAGTGTCTTACCACCCGACTGTAGTGGGCTTCCCAGATCATCTTCGTTCTCTCACTTGATGGAACATAGATATGGCCCAGACGACACAACAACCCATCATGAAGATGGAAATTATTGACAACTGCATTTTCACCCAACATTTGGTAGGTGGTGGTGAAGTCAGGGTTTGTCTCATAGAGTTGGGGCCATCCAAATGTCTCATGGCCGCAAGAGTCCAACACTATGGTGAGTGCCATGACTGGCAGTCTGCTTAGGCAATCAATGACGCGATTGGTGCTTCTTTTTTTATACTTGATGTTGAGGTGTAATTGCTGCAAGTATGTGGACCACTTTTGATGGTAGTCATTCTGCAATTTTCCCTGTGTCTGCATGAACTACAGTGGCTTATGATCAGTGTGGATGACTATCTCCTTCTCAAGAATGTAATGTCTCCAATGGTGGCATGCTTGCACAATGGAGTGCATTTCTTTGTCATAAGTAGGGTACTTATGGACAATATCTGACAATGTCTCACCATGATAGGCCATGGGGTGGCCGTGCTGAGTGAGAACAACACCCACAACATAGTCTGAAGCATCTGTCTCGATATCAAATGGATGTCATAAGTCTGGTAGTGAAAGTACTGGGGATGAGCACAAGCGCTGCTTCAAATCATTGAATACTTTTTGTTGGGACCGGCCCCACGTAAATTTCGCCTTACCACCACCCCTGTTTATTTGGCTGAGGGCCCATGTAATATGGGAGAAACCCAACATGAACCTGTGGTAGAAATTGGCAAGGCCCAAGAAACTCTGAAGCTCAGTGAGTGTTGTTGGGGATGGCCAGTCACAGATGACTTGGATCTTGGCTAGATACACATGTATGCCATGCTTATCAATGATGTAGCCCAGGTAATGGACCCTGTCCATGCCGAAGGAGCATTTTTCCAAGTTGGCGTATAGCTTGTGCTGCCACAGGGTGTGCAGGACCTGCTTAATATGCTGCAAGTGTTCGACCCAAGTCCTACTGTAAATTTGAATGTCATCTAGATACACCACTACAAAAGTATTGGTGAATGGTCGTAGGATATCATCCATCATCCTCATGAAAGTGGCTGGAGCTTGTCAAACCAATGAGCATGATGTTGGATTACCGAGAGGGGAGGTGAATCAATAATAGCGTAATTATAATCCTTTTTCTTCAAATGTTATATCAATGTAGAATTATTATCCAATAATGAGTAATAAGAAATAACAATCACACACATACACAATACACCAATGTTTTACGTGGAAACCCAAATTGGGAGAAAACCACTGAATGCTTTTTCTTATATGTCTTAAAGAATTACATTCATTGGAAGCACCAACTTCCTTTGTTTTCCAGCTGCAACTG
>JZKD02S1787655.1:22873-36820 GCA_000966675.3 Picea glauca | reverse complement strand
AGAAGAGGTTTGTTAGGGCATCATACATCTTCTTTGATGAGTCAAGATGGGAGATGTAGGATATTGAGTGGTATTTTATAGAGTCCACTATGATACTCATGGCATCGATATCACCGTCTTTGAACTTCTCCATAACTGCAACGTTCTGTGGTTCCTTCTTCAAACTCTGGTTCCACGAGCTTTCCTTTCACGATATCCAACACTTTATTCTTGGAAATGATGAGGTCAATAATTGTCTTCCATGCTTTGAATTTAGAAGCTCCATCTATTCATAGAGTAAGTCATGGCTTCTTTGACTTGGTCAACCGTATATTTGACCAAAAACTCAAACTTGACGTCTTGGCTTGCTAATAGTACTAGGAGATGTGCTAGGCTAGGGCGCACTGGTATATCTAGAATTTAGGTCAATCCTTGCACTTAAGGTGCCTCAATGAGAGGGTTAGGGTTTCTACAATTGCACCTGTTAGTAACCCTAGCGGTAGTGATTTGGTGATTGCTCTTGCTAGAAACCCTAGCGACAGTGCTTCAACGAGCTTAACATCCTTATGACTATGCTCCTTTCCAGTGGTTAGACTAAATGAAGGAGGTGTGGGCCCATAACTTGTTAGAATATGATGGATGTGATCATTTTACCATAGACAATATCACTATTGTCACCCAACCATAGGTCAAAGCCACCCTCTGAGCACCTTAACCTTGACAGAGAATCACTCTGGAAGAAAACCCTAGGCTAGATAGCTAAACAAAGGGTATCACACCTTTCTCCAATGATAGCACACCAAACAAGATCTGATAAGATAGTCCAAACCATAACCAAGAGATAGTCTAAGCCAAAGTGTAATCTGCTAGTTGCAACAACTACAATGACAACTTCTCCTCCAAACTTGCGCACAAACTTGATAACTACAGTGTGCACAAGTGAGCTCTGCAGTTTTGAGAATGCCTGCCAGAATGAAGACTGGCCTCCTGTATTTATACTAATTCTAGCTAACTGCTTGGGCCGAATTCTCATTCTGGGTGCCTATTTACTTAGTATATAATATTTCTTCTAGCTGACTTCTTCTCTTGTAGGATAATAACCTAATATACATTATCCTCTTGAGCCGCCTTGTCTTATAGGTTTATTAGCCAACTCATTAGAGTTTCTTCTTGCTTCCTGGAATATTCTATTCTCGTCAGGTTTACACGTGGAGGTAAATACCTCCCACAACTACCATAATATTAACAAAGAGATCATGGAAAAACTTATAGAATTCCATGAAACTCTACAACAATTACAAATTCATACAGTACTGCATGCCACAATGCAGCAACCTGAAAAGACACAGTGACCCCTTGTGCAGAAAGAAAAATATGATATAGTTCAGATAGTAGTGCAAGGTAGGGACACATTCATGGTTACACAATAGATGGTCATAATTGACCAGGAGATCGTGCAAAAATCCATGGGGGACATAGATCACTCTTAGGTAGTCATGTCGCATATACCCACAAAAGCACTATACAGAGTCCAGGCTAGTATAATGCAGGAATTACAATCCAAAGCCTGTGCGGATGTCACCAACTTGGAAGTTGGTAGGGGGTCGCAGAGATGTTACAGATCACTTGCAACCAGTTTACTTCAGATGAGGAGGAAAAAAAATGCACTGACAAGTTAGAGCAGGGGCTAACAAAGGTATACAACCACATTTTAGATAGCCTGCAAACACTAGATAGGAGCGCATATGAAAAGATAAATATCATTGCAGAAACAATCAAGGGATATAGGTAGGAGATCGAGGAGCTGAAATAAGAACTTAATCCTATAACTTGTCTCGAGGTCCACGAGAAAAGAGAACAAACGACATTTTGGATAGATGAAATGGCAAGAGAAGCCAAGGAAGTCACATAATTGTTTAACAAAATTGCACAAATTTGGACCACTTTGGAAGAAGATGAAAAGGTCCAATAGTTGAATGAACAAGAGGAGAAAATCAATGCTGCCATGCAGGAATTGAAGCAACGACAAAAAACCATGAGAATTATCGAATGCTTGAAGGGCATGCAGGAGATAAAACCCTGCAGACAGAGTTAAATATTTCACAGATCAATAAACAAGCAAGAAAAGCCTAGTTGGAGCCCCTCCAAGAACAAACAACACATATAATTGTGGATCTAGAGGAAGAAAATACAAGGATGGAACAGGCACATTCAGAGAGCACAACATTGCTACAAGAACATATAACAATGTAGATAGTCGATGCGCTAACAGATAAAGCTGTGCAGGGGAAAGAAAAAGGTAAGGAACTAGCAAATAATTTCCACAGCTTGGAGAAGGCTGTATAGGGAATGCGCACCACCTGAGTGGCTTAGGACGAGCCACATGTTAGTTTTGGGGGATTGTTGGTGCAGGCCTATTTTGGGAAGAAGGATCTATTTTGGGCGCATACCTAATTTTGGAAGAAAAGGTCTATTTTTGGAGCACGCGCCCTAGGAGGCAGAAAAACAACATGCAGAAAAAGAAGGAAAAGTAGAATGTAGGAGGAAAAGCAATGTGGCACACATGTAGATGGGCCTAAATATGTTAGGGTTAGGGTTTTTGACAAATATTGTAACGACTATAAGCGAGTAGAGTAGTATAAATAACAACCTAGGAGGTCTAGGTTAGGGTTTCAAAAGCTATTGATTGTGGGGAGTTTTGTATGGTCATTGTGGTAGAGTGGAATAATCGAGAGTTTGAGGGTTAGTTCATCGGATGAGGATCATGGTGTGTGATCCAGATGGATATTGAAGGCCACCCACCTTTTCCATCTGGCTCAAAACAGTTTTCTGACAATTTTGGCAATTTACTACTTTTAGCAGTTTTAACTTCCGGGGCCATTTTGAGGGCCTAAATGAAGGTTTTTCGGGATAGAGCTCCTAAATAATAGTCAAAGGAATTATTGAGCCCCCAAAATAAATCTCCTTGATGATACCTTTCCAACGGGCTATCACATGCCTAAAACGGAGATCGTATGCGAAAATTACGACCCCGGGAAGTTGATGTACTAACTTACCCAAACGGGGCCCACATGACTTTTGGTGCTTCATCTCCTAGGGTTAGGTTTTTTGATGTCTAGGGTTTTTGACCTTCTTGTTTATTGTAAAAATTCCTTCAGAGCCTCATTGTATTTTTCTTCTTGCGAATGCGCACAACCGTCACATCTCTTCTTAGAGATAAGCCACCACCATTCCAGCATGCTTGTTTCCACTGCATTTTACAGTTTCAACTTATTTCATTATTGAATAGAAAACCAATTTTACTGTATCTCTGTTATTTTGTGTTAAGATAATGTTAATAATCAGTATTCATTTCGTTTTGTTCATAAAATCCAGATCAGTGGTATAAGAGTAGTCTGCTCCTTGTCGTCTTAATGCATGTCCCCAACGAGGTCAGAGTACAAAGAGTTGGGTCTCGAGCTTATTTATCTTGAGGATAGAAGCTCTCACACGCCCAAGTGACCTCTCATGGTGGGAGAAAAGAAATATGATGGTACAGGAGATCCTTTCAAACTGTTGATTGAGGAATCCCTCACGCAATAGAGGAACAAGATGATGGATAGTTTCATGCAAATCCTTTGGTGGATACCAACATGTGACACATCTTCTTCAAACGGAGGCGCCGCCCCCTTCAAGGTACAGATAAACTTCGATATTCCTATATTTTAAGGTTAGATAGACATAGATTCTATAGACAAGTGGTTGAATCTACTAGAAGGGTATTTTTCTGTCCATAACTTTTCGAATAGAGAAAAGATTACTTTTGCACTCCTCAAAGTCATTCCCCATGTCAAATATTGGTGGGAAACTCTCTCTGAGAAAAAGGAAAAAGAGGAAACCTCATTATTTTTAGTCACGACCACTTGGGAATCCTTCAGGGATGTTTTTAAGGAACAATACTACCATGTCGTAAGTTATGATGACTTGTATACCAAATGGACCACATTGCGGCAAGAAAGAGACCAAGCAGTGCCCGATTTCACAAATATCTTCCATACCTTACGCATCAAGATGGGTATCAAAGATTCAGAGAGACATCTGGTGCTCAGGTATCGTGGTGCTCCGCATAGATACATCCAGACCAAAATGGAATTTCTGGACATCTCATCCTTGGGTGCCCTACCGATATGCCGTCAAAATCGAGCAGAAGCTCAAACAAAAGACGTGACAATTTGGGCCTGGGAACCCCGCAAAATAAAAGCTAGGAAAGGGTGGCCCCAACCCACAAAACAAAGGACAGAGAAAAGATGGATAGTATCAGGAAAACCAGACCAAGCTGTAAGAAAATAAGGACACCAAAAAGACAAATAAAGATACCGGGAAGTGGTGCGACTTCCATAAGAGCCCTTGGCATAACACTGCTGACTGCCACTCAAAGCAGTCATTGCTGGCCAAAGTGAAAGCCTCTAAATCAGATGTGGATTCTGACTCTGAGCTAGGACTAGAAAGGGGAATATGGATTATTGGTGTGGAACCCAGTGCCGCCATTGCTACCACTAAGCTCCAGCCTGGTGAACCAGACGATCCATAAGAAGGAGAGCACCTCTTCCATTCATAGATGTGGGTAAAAGGCACCCCACTACAATTCATCTTTGATAGCGGTAGCCAGAAGAACCTCATCTCAGCAAAGGTCATCCAGTGTCTTGCCCTACAAACAACACCACACCCATAACCCTACACGATTGGATGGCTCTGCCAAAGAAGCGATCTTCGCGTTATCCAATAGTTCCAACTATCGTACGACCTCAAGCCCTTCAAAGACAAGGTATTATGTGATGTTGCTCCTCTCGAAGTTTATGATGTTCTTTTGGGACAACCTTATTTATGGAAATGTCATGTTATATATGAGTCTAGGCCTCGTAGTGTTATTATTACTTTGAACAGGAAATTTTATAGGATACCCGAGGCAGTCCCACCTAGTGTTATTTCCTTGATCTCTGCTAAGCAATGTAGGAAGGTCATCGCTCACACAGGGAAGTTTGTCTTCTTCGTGATTCGTTCTTAAAATAAGATAAAGATCACAACTACATCCAGGGTCTCTGTGCCCGACCTGTCCACACAACAGAAGCAAGTAGATAAGGCCGTGGAAGAATACTCATATATCTTCTCCTCACCTATAGGGGTACCTCGACACTGCCAGGTCAAGCACCCCATCGATCTGACCCTCGACGCATCGCTTTCCAATGGGCTAGTCTATCACCGCTCTTTTTTAGAGAATGAGGAGATCAAGTGACAGATCCAAGAACTGCTCCAGAAGGGGCACATCCATCCCAAATCATCACCTTGCGGGAGCCTAATCGTGCTGGTACATAAGAAATATGGAACCTGGCGATTTTGTATTGATTACTGGGCTCTGAATAAAATCAAATTCAGAAATTGGTACCCGATTCCATGAATCGACAACCTCCTTGATCAACTCACGGGGGCCAAATACTTTAGTAAGATTGATCTAAAGTCTGGCTTCCACCAAGTCCCGATAGAACAGACAGATGTATGGAAGACTACCTTCAAGTCAAAGGAAGGCCTTTTTGAATGGTTGGGCATGCCCTTTAGTTTGAAAAATGCTCCAACCACTTTCATGAGGATGATGGACGATATGCCACGACCATTCACCAATACTTTTCTAGTGGTGTATCTGGATGACATTCTAATTTACAACAAGACTTGGGCCGAACACTTGCAGCATATTCAACAGGTTCTGCACACCCTGCAACAGCAAAAGCTATACGCCAACTTGGAAAAATGCTCCTTCCGCATGGAGAGGGTCCATTACCTGGGATGCATCATTGATCAACATGGCGTACATGTGGATCCAACCAAGATCCAAGTCATGCATGACTGGCCAGCCCCAACAACACTCACTGAGCTTCGGAGATTCTTGGGCCTTGACAACTTATACCGCAGGTTCGTGTTGGGATTCTCCCATATTGCATGTGCCCTCATCCAAATAAACAGGGGTGGTGGTAAGGCGAAATTTGCGTGGTGTCGGTCCTAACAACAAGCGTTCGATGATTTGAGGCAGCGCTTCTGCTCAGCCGCAATAATTTCACTACCATACCTGCAACATCCCTTTGAGATTGAGACAGATGCTTCAGACTATGCTGTGGGCGCCATTCTCACTCAGCACAACCACCCCGTGGCCTATCATAGTGAGTCAGATACTGTCCGTAAGTACCCTACTTATGACAAGGAAATCTAATCCATTGTACAATCTTGCCGCCAGTGGAGACATTACATTATTTGGAAGGAGACAGTCATACACATTGATCATAAGCCACTATAGTTCATGAAGACACAAGGAAAATTGCAGAATGACCACCATCAAAAGTGGTCCACATACTTGCAGCAATTCCACCTCAACATCAAGTATAAAACATGAAGCACAAATCGCGTCGCTGATTGCCTCAATAGACCGCCAGTTGTGGCACTCACCACAGTGCTAGGATGTTGTGGCCATGAGACATCTGGATGGCCCCAACTCTATGAGACAGATCCTGAATTCGCCACCACCTATCAAATGGTGGGTGTAAACACAATTGTCGATAATTTCCATCTTCAGGATGGGTTGTTGTCATCTAGGCTATATCTGTGTTCCATCAAGTGAGCGAGCGAAGCTGATATGGGAAGCCCACTACAGTCAGGTGGCAAGACACTTTGGCATCGAAAAGACAGTGGCGATGCTACAAAAACACTTCTACTGTCTGAAACCTCGACAAGAGGTCAACAAGTATATCAGGTCCTGCACTGCCTGTGCTATTGCCAAACCGACCACTAAGAAACAGGGCCTGTACAACCCACTTCCTACTCCTGACAGGCCATGGGAATCCATCTTAATAGACTACATGTCGGGCCTCCCATCCACCAAGTGGGGAAATGACTGTGTTTTTGTGGTTGTTGATCGCTTTTCTAAGATGGTGATTCTGGTTGACTGCAAGAAGAGCAGCCGAGGCCACTGCCAAGCTCTTCTTTGAATGAGTCTGGGTACATTTTGGAATCCCAAAAACCATTGTCTCAGATCGGGATATTCGATTTCTTAGCATATTCTGGTTGAGCCTCTGGTCACTGCTGGAAACCAAGCTCACCAAATCCATGACCTTCCACCCCCAGACAGATGGACAAACCGAGGTTGTAAATCGAATGATTGTGCATATCCTTCGCATGTATAATTCAAATAACTCTCGCACATGGGATGAGAGCCTTCCCTATGTCCAACATAGCTACAACCGAGCCCTGCATAGCTCAAACGACCACAGCCCCTTGCAGGTGGGGTTGGGATTCTAACCATTGGGTCCCATAGATGTTGCACTTCCACTTGTGGTCACCTCGATCGACTCATCTCCTGCTCCAACTGAAGCTAACAAAGCCACCCGGTTCATTGAGTGGATCCAACACATCTGCCAACATGTTCAATATATTCTACATAAGTCCAATGACAAGTACAAACAATGCCATGATCAACATCGGGTGCCACATAAGTTTCAGGTGGGCGACAAAGTCTGGTTGCACTTCTAGAAAGAACTCCTTACAGGACCCCATAGGAAGCTTCGACCACTACATTATGGGTCATACACTATCACCAAGGCTGTGGGGGACAATTCTTTTGAGCTCAACATTCCTCCCTTCCTTGGCCTGCACCCAATGTTCAACATTGATCTCCTTCGCCCTTATTTCCCACCATTATTGGACACCTCAGAGGTAGCAGAACAATTGACACCAATAGAGATTAACCCTGAATGCACAAAACAGACATCTAATGATCATATTTTGGACACACAGATCAAGGGCATTCGACAACAAAATAGCCAGCTTTATCGAGTCATCAAAGCAGGTCAACTCCTACACCAAGGCAAGTGGCTCGCCCTTGGCCAAATTCAACAGAAATTTCCTCATCTGATGGGGGACCTCAACGCAATGGAGACCATTAGTTCCTAAGGAAGGAGGATTTATCCAGATGGATATCGGTGGCCACTTTCCTTTTCCAACTGGCTCAAAACAATTTTGGCAATTTACAATTTTAGCAGTTTTAACTTCCGGGGCCATTTTGAGAGCCTAAATGAAGGTTTTTTCAAAATCGAGCTCCTCAATGTTGGCCTAAGGAATTATTGATCCCCAAAAGGAATATCCTTGATGATACCTTTCCAACGGGATATCACATGCCTAAAACGAATATCGTATGCAAAAGTTATGACCTCGGGAAGTTGATGTACTAACTTACCTAAACGGGGCCCACATGACTTTTGGCGTTTCATCTCCTAGGGTTAGGTTTTTTTATGTCTAGGGGTTTTGGCCATCTTCTTTATTGTAAAAAGGCCTTCAGAGCCTCATTGTAATTTTATTTTTGCGAATGCGCGCAATCGTCACATCTCTTCTTAGAGATAAGCCGCCACCATTCCAGCAAGCTTGTTTCCATTGCATCTTAAAGTTTCAGCTTATTTTGTTATTGCATAGAAAACCAGTTTTATTGTATGTTTGTTATTTTGTGTTAAGAACCTGTTAATAATCTGTATTCATTTCATTCTACTCATAAAATTTGGATCAGTGGTATCAGAGCGGTCTGCTCCTTGTCGTCTTAATGCATGTCCCCAATGAGGTCGGAGTACAAAGAGTTGGGTCTCGAGCTTGTTTCTCTTGAGGANTAACAGAGGAACAGATGATGGATAGTTTAGAACGGAGGCGCCACCCCCTTCAAGGTACAAATAAACTTTGATATTCCTATATTTGAAGGTCAGATAGATGCAGATGCTATAGACAAGTGGTTGAATCTACTAGAAGGGCATTTTTCCGTCCATAACTTTTTGAATAGAGAAAATATTACTTTTGCGCTCCTCAAAGCCGTTCCCCATGTCAAAGATTGGTGTGAAAATTTTTGTGAGCAAAAGGAAATAGAGGAAGCCTTATTATTTTCAGTCATGACCACCTGGGAATACTTGAGGGGTGCTATTAAGGAACAATACTACCCTGTCAAAATTTATGACGACCTGTATACCAAATGGACAACACTGCGGTAAGAAAGAGACCATGTAGTGCCCGATTTCACAAATATATTCCATACCTTGCACACCAAGATGGGTATCAAAGATTCAAAGTGACATCTATTGCTCGAGTATCATGGTGCTTTGCATAGATACATCTAGACCGAAATGGAATTTCTGGACATCTCATCCTTGTGCGTGACCTACTGATATGTTTTCAAAATCGAGCAGAAGCTCAAACAAAAGACATGGAAATTTGGGCCTGGGAACCCCTCACAACAAAATTTGATAGCTGACTGCCACCCTCCTATTCCAACTGGCTCAAACAGTTTTTTGACAATTTTGGCAATTTACTATTTTTAGCAGTTTTAACTTCTGGGGCCATTTTGAGGGCCTAAATGAAGGTTTTTTAGGATCGAGCTCCTCAATTATAGTCAAAGGAAAGATTGAGCCCCAAAAATGAATCTCCTCAATGATACCTTTCCAATGGGATATCACACACCTAAAACGGAGATCGTATGCAAAAGTTACGACCCCGGGAAGTTGATGTACTAACTTAACCAAACATGGCCCACATGACTTTTGGAGCTTCATCTCCTAGGGTTAGGTTTTTGGATGTCTAGGGTTTTTGACCTTCTTGTTTATTGTAAAAAGGCCTTCATAGCCTCATTGTAATTTTCTTCTTGCGAATGCATGCAATTGTCACATCTCTTCTCAGAGATAAGCCGCCACCATTCCAACAAGCTTGTCTCCGCTGCATTTTACAGTTTCGGCTTATTTCATTATTGAATAGAAAACCAATTTTACTGTATCTCTGTTATTTTGTGTTAAGAACCTCTTAATAATCTGTATTCTTTTTGTTCTACTCATAAAATCTGGATCAGTGGTATCAGAGAGGTCTGCTCCTTGTCGTCTTAATCCATGTCCCCAACGAGGTCGGAGTACAAAGAGTTGGGTCTCGAGCTTGTTTCTCTTGAGGACAAAAAATCTCGCACGCCCAAGCAACCTCTCATGGTGGGAGAAATGAAAGATGAAGAGACAGAAGATCCTTTCAAACTGTTGATTGAGAAGCGCTCACGCAATAGAGGAACGAGATGATGGATAGTTTCATGCAAATCCTTCGACGACTACCAACAGGTGGCACATCTTCTTCGAACGGAGGCACTGCCCCCTTCAAGGTACAAATAAACTTTGATATTCCTATATTTGAAGGTCATATAGACACATATGTTGTAGACAAGGGGTTGAATCTACTAGAAGGGTATTTTTCTGTCCATAACTTTTCGAATAGAGAAAAGATTACTTTTACACTCCTCAAAGCCGTTCCCCATGTCAAAGATTGATGGGAAAATTTCTGTGAGCAAAAGGAAATAGAGGAAACCTCGTTATTTTCAGTCATGACCACCTGGGAATCCTTCAGAGATGCTATTAAGGAACAATACTACCTTGTCGGAAGTTATGACGACCTGTATACCAAATGGACCACACTGCGGAAAGAAAGAGACCAAGCAGTGCCCGATTTCACATATATCTTCCATACCTTTCGCACCAAGCTGGGTATCAAAGATTCGAAGTGACATCTAGTGCTCAAGTATCGTGGTGCTTTGCATAGATGCATCCAGATCGAAATGGAATTTCTGGACATATCATCCTTGGGCGCAGCCTACCGATATGCCGTCAAATTCGAGAAAAAGCTCAAACAAAAGACGTGGCAATTTGGGCCTGGGAACCCCTAAAAAAAAGACCGGAAAGGGAAGCCAGAACCGATAGAACAAAGGACAGAGAAAAGATGGACAGTATCAGGACAACCATTCCAAGCCACAAGAAAAAAAAGACACTAGAAAGACAAAGAAAGATACTAGGAAGTGGTGCAACTTCCATAAGAGCCCTTGGCATAACACTGCTGAGTGCCACTCAAAGTAGTTGTTGGTCACCGAAGTGAAAGCCTCTGAATCAGATGTGAATTTTTACTTTCATCCAGAACTAGAAAGGGGAATATGGATCATTGAAGCGGAACCCAGTGCCACCATTGCTACCACCAAGCTCCATCCTGGTGAACCAGACGAGCCAGAAGAAGGAGAGCACCTCTTCCATTCACAGATGTGGGTAAAAGGCACCCCGCTTCACTTCATCATTGATAGTAGTAGCCAGAAGAACCTCATCTCAACATAGGTCATCAAGTGGCTCACCCTACAAACAACACTGCACCAACAACCCTACACCATTGGATGACTTTGCCAAGGAAGCGATCTCCACATCAACCAACAGTGCCGACTGTCGTACAACATCAAGCCCTTCAAAGACGAGGTATTATGTGATGTTTCTCCTCTCGAAGTTTGTGATGTTCTCTTGTTACAACCTTATTTATGGAAACGTCATGCTGTATATGAGTCTAGGCCTCGTATATGATGTTCTTTTGTTCCAACCTAGAGCTATTTCCTTGACCTCTTCTAAGAAATGTAGGAAGGTCATCTCTCAGATGAGGAAGTTTGTCTTCTTCGTGATTCACTCTCAGAATAAGAGAAAGATCATAGCCACATCAAGGGTCTATGTGCCCAACCTCTCCACACAGTAGAAGCAAGTAGATAAGGTCATGGAAGAATACTCGTATATCTCCTCCTCACCTATAGGGGTACCTCTGCACTGCCAGGTCAAGAACCCCATCGATCTGACCCTCGATGCACCGCTTCCCAATGGGCCAGTCTATCGCCGCTCTTTTTTAGAGAATGAGGAGATCAAGCGATAGATCCAAGAACTGCTCCACAAGGGGCACATCTGTCCCAGCTCATCACCTTGCGGGAGCCCAATCGTGCTAGTACAGAAGAAAGATGGAACCTGGTGACTCTGTATTGATTACTGGGCTCTGAATAAAATCACAGTCAGAAACCGGTACCCGATTCTCCGAATCGATGACTTCCTTGATAACCTCACAGGGGACAAATACTTCAGTAAGATTGATTTGAAGTTTGTCTGCCACCAGGTCCCGATAGAATAAGCAAATGTATCGAAGTCCACCTTCAAGTCAAAGGAAGGCCTTTTTGAATGGTTGGTCATGCCCTTTGGTTTGAAAAATAATCCAAATAATTTCATGAGGATGATGGACGATATCCTTCGACCATTCACCAATAATTTTGTAGTGGTGTATCTAGATGACATTCTAATTTACAGCAAGACTTGGGCCGAACACTTGTAGCATATTTAATAGGTTCTGCACACTCTGCGGCAGCACAAGATATACGCAAACTTGGAAAAAAGATCCTTCGACATGGATAGAGTCCATTGCCTGGGATACATCATTGATCATCATGGCATACATGTGGTCCAACCAAGATCCAAGTCATTCGTGACTAGCTAGCCCCAACAACACTCACTGAGCTTCGGATCTTCTTGGGCCTTGCCAATTTCTACCGTAGGTTCGTGTTGGGATTCTCCAATATTGCATTGGCCCTCAACCAAATAAATATGGGTGGTGGTAAGGTGAAATTTGCATGGGGCCAGTCCCAACAACAAGCATTCGATGATTTGAAGGAATGCTTGTGCTCAACCCCAGTACTTTCACTACCAGACCTGCATCATCCCTTTGAATTTGAGACAGATGCTTTAGACTATGTTGTGGGCGCCGTTTTCACTCAGCACGACCACTCCATGGCCTATCATAGTGAGACACTATCAGATACTGTCTGTAAGTACCCTACTTACGAAAAGGAAATGTACTCCATTGTGCAAGCCTGCCGCCAGTGGAGACATTACATTCTTGGGAAGGAGAAAGTCATCCACATTGATCATAAGCCACTGTAGTTCATGTAAGCATAGGGAAAATTGCAGAATGAATGCCATCAAAAGTGGTCCATATACTTGTGACACTCACCACGACACTACACTCTTGCGGCCATGAGACAGACCCTGACTTCGCCACCACCTACCAAATGTTGGGTGCAAACGCAGTTGTCTATAATTTCCATCTTCAGGATGGGTTGTTGTGTCGTCTAGGCCATATATGTGTTCCATCAAGTGAGCAAGTGAAGCTGATCTGGGAAGCCCAATACAGTCTGGTGGCAGGACACTTCGGTGTCAAAAAGATAGTGGCGATGCTACAGAAACACTTCTGCTGGCCGAAACTTCGATAGGAGGTCAACAAGTATATCAGGTCCTCCACTGCCTGCGCTATTTCCAAACCGACCACTAAGAAACAGGGTCTGTACACCCCATTTCCTACTCCTGATAGGCAATGGGAATCCATCTCAATGGACTACATGTCGGGCCTCCCATCCACCAAGCGTGGAAATGACTGCATTTTTGTGGTTGTTGATCGCTTTTATAAGATGGCAATTCTTGTTGCCTGCAAGAAGAGAATCACAGCTGAAGCCACTGCCAAGCTCTTCTTTGAACGAGTCTGGGTAAATTTTGGAATCCCACAAACCATTGTCTCATATCGAGATAGTCGATTTCTCAGCACATTCTGGACGAGCCTCTAGTCACAACTGGACACCAAGCTCAACAAATCCATGACCGTCCACCCCCAGAAAGATGGCCAAACCGAGGTTGTAAATTGAATGATTGTGAATATCCTTCGCATGTATAATTCAAAGCACCCTCGCACATGGGATGGGATCCTTCCTTATGTCCATCATAGCTACAACCAAGCCCTACATAGCTTAACCAGACACAACCCCTTTCAAGTGGGGTTGGGATTCCAACCATTGGGTCCCATAGATGTTGCACTTCCCCTTGTGGTCACCTCAACTGACTCATCTCCTGCTCCAACTGAAGATGACAAATCCACCTGATTCATTGAGAAGATCTATCACATCCGTCAATAGGTTAAAGATATCCTACCAAAGTCCAATGAAAGTACAAACAACGCCATGATCAACATCTGGTGCCACATAAGTTTCACATGGGCAACAAAGTTTGGCTGCACTTGTAGAAAGAACACCTTACAGGACCCCATCAGAAG
>JZKD02S1787644.1:64241-77781 GCA_000966675.3 Picea glauca | reverse complement strand
GACATATTTCAAATAAAATTGTTTTCTTATCTCCTTTTAAATTTATGTCTTCATACATTTTTATCTTTCACCAGTCTATATGACAAATGCATTTAAATTTCCAATTTTTTTCTTCACTATGAACAAATTTGTATTTTGTTATATACTTTCAAAAAATAAATGGTGCTCTACATGCCAAGCGTCATTTGCTGCATGGATAAATTTCCAATTTTTTTCTTCCACTGTGAACACATTGTATTTTCTTATATACTTTAAAAAAATAAATGGTTCTCTACATGCCAAGCGTCAGTTACTGCATGGATACCACATGTGCTTCATGCTGCTTGCCACATCTTTGTTGCACTTTTCCTATCTCTCAGTGGGGTTGCACCTTGGCGCTAACGAAATTTTATGTCCCATGTTCCATGATATACATGTTGAACACAACATTTCCATGATATACATTTTTCACTAAACACTTCCGTCATTTACTTCCACAATTTACCTTGCTCCGCGAGGTCGCGCCTTTGCGCTAACGAAATTTTATGCCCCATGTTCCTTGATATACATGTTGCACACAACATTTCCCTTGCACATGTTCCGTCATATACATGTTGCACACAACCTTTTGCATCAAACATTTCTGTCATTCACAATTCAATCCCATTTTCCACAATTTACTTTGTAACCCTGTTGACAGGAACTATGCTACCACACAACCTTGTTAAACTTAGAGCTATTTTCCTATAAAAAAAATTAAACCTCAATTTCTTAGGCTTACAATTAAATGAAAATTGGGCTGCCTTATTAGATTAATAAGCATTAATTTTGCATGCTTAGAAGTAACTGAAAATTTGGTACCACTTATAAAATTTAATTATCACACAATGTGCATTTGACGTTTAAGTAGGTTGTGATTTTTAGGATACTTGGAATTTTTTAATTTTATACGACGGATTGGTCTCTCGCAAAATTAACTTATACAATTAGAATAATACCACATCCAAATCTTAAATCTGATAAGATGCGATAATAATAAAATTATCTGATGTTTTTAGGATGTATTGATTGGTTCCTCTCTCAAAATTAACTCAATTAATTCTTATGATCATAATAAATCCCACCATACAACTCTTATATTTGAAAATAATAAAATGATAATTAACTCATATGATTATAATAAATATCACCACACAAATCTTATATTGAAAATAATAAGAGTATCATTTTATGAGTATTATTTAAAATAATAAGATTATCATTTTATGAGTATTGTTTTTTTTTTAATTGAAATTTGATTTTAAATATTTATATCAAAATTAAAATATATAACTCAAATTATTGAACATATCTTTCTAGTATGTTAATTTATAAGCTAAAAATTTTGAAGACAACTTTTCAATATATATAGGTTTGAAGCCATTACAACATACTCATTATGAGCTTTATTCATGTCATTATGTGAATTGAACTCAGGTGGGAAGGATAACAAGCATTCCTCACAACCATCCAAGCTAGACTAAGACCATCGTTTATATTTCAACTTATAAATAGCTAAAAAAATTAATGATATATATTGAGAACTTTATTTTCAATGAATAACTTTATCACCTAACTCAGTTATTTGATTTAACATTATTTTCAATGAAGAACTTTATCAACTAAGTCAATTATTTATAAATGTAATACTCTTTTAACATGTTAATGAATTTTTTTGTCACATAAGTCAATTTTAGTGACAAATTTTCATTTTTTTAATGGGTATGTAGTGTACCTACTATATTTAATTAGAAGTTGTCTAAATGTTTTAAGTTTTGTTTTTTTTCATTGAAATTAACCACATAAATTTGTACTAAATTGTAATTTTTTGTTGTTTAAATTACATTTTTGAATGCATAAATGAATGAAATGTATTGAAAAACTCTATGACATCTAATTATGCAAACTTAGTCACTTAAATATGTAGATCCAATAATTTCTAATCAAATTTCAGGCAAAAATCCCTAAAAAATATCTAAAAAAGAAACAAAACTTAGAACATTTAAATTATAACTATTTAATTATGTTTTTTTTTGCTGATTCATTCATTACTTAAAAACCCCAAATGTATAAAAACCTTGGACATCTATTATTCTTCAATAAAAAAGACTACCAAAAACTAGATATGTAGGCATTGAAAGAAACAACTTACCTATTGATTATGTCATCGATGGAGCCATTGATCTAGAAACGCCACTAACTACGAGAGAAGCATCAACACTTCAAGATGCACAAGTAGGGTTTGTACTAGGTCTTTCTTCACCTACATTATTAACCCGAGGCTTAGCACGGTTTTGGACCCGCATCAAACTTTGCATACCAAGTAATCAAAATATGAAAGAAGGCATTACCAATGTTTCTTGCTCGCACACGTGCATGAGTTACTACATTGGTTTGAGCTTTTTAGATCTCCTCACGTTGCTCCATATAATAGAAGATAGTGTTGGGGAATAAGGGTGATAACAATGCTTTGGGATACAAGGTTATAAACGTTTGGCCAAGAAGAAATGTATACCCACATTGTCCCAACTCCAACATAAGTTTATTATTATTAAGTAGTGTAAGCACATTCTTATATCGGATAACTTTGAAATACCCACATATTGTCCCAACTGCAACATAAGTTTATTATTATTAAGTAGTGTAAGCATATTCTTATATCGGATAACTTTGAAACATTGAATTTAGAAAAGATATTTTTTCTTTCAATAAATACAAGTAAAAAGGTTTGCCAAGAAAGAAGTAGTATTGCTCGCCTATCTAGCTTGCTAAATGGGCACCTCTAAGCTCTTGGCCAAACAATAAGATTTGTAGTCATTGGAATTCCATGAATCAATCACGAACTACTAAATTTAATAACTTAACAAACAAATATAAGTGAAGGAGCCACGATGGATAAAGACATGAATAATGATCATGAAAAATATTAAAATTACCTTGGCTAAAGGCCCTTTAGGACATAGATACAAGGCATCCTCATCGACCAAGCATTCTAGTACTTCCTCTGATAACCTAAGTGTTTCACTACATTATTTAGTGTCATGATATCCCAATAATTTATGACTTAGAATTATGTGGGTGGGAGACAAATAGTCATGTTATTAATGAATTAATTAAACATTAATAATAAAGTCATCCCCAAAACCTCATTCTATGCCTTTTGAGCCGTGGTCATGACATGAGATTCTTGTATGAATAATCCACACGGTATACATCCATTGAAAAATATGAGAGTGTAGAGATAAATAGTGGTACGATTAAATATCTAAGGTTCATTGGTTGCTAATTGCTCATTGAATATCATGGATGTTCATTATGAGCGGCTCATACCGACATGGTAGTGTTTCTATCATGTCCACAAGATCAATGGAATATCTACGATGTGGTTAGGGATGCTTGCATATACCACAGGGTGGTCAGGAATGCATGCATGATACAGAGCTCAACACGTTCCATCACTGCTATTGTTCCACTACATTATTTAGTGTCATGACATACTAACTCAGGTTTGAATGTTTTGGGGAGACAAATAAGAATATTTTATGAATGAATTAATGAAACATTGATAATAAAGGTGTTCCTACTGCTTTGCGTTCTTGTTTATTTAAGATATACACCTAGCCCTTCTCTTTCATCCAAATTCATCTATCCATTAATTATTAATGCCTAATGAAGCATCTCAATTTGGTTTTGATTAGTACTGTGATGAGTAGAATGAATATTGCGCTAACTACTAGAGATGTAGAACACCACCTAGCCCTTCTCTTTCATCCAAATTCATCTATTCCTTAATTATTAATGCCTGCTAAAGCATCTCAATTTGGTTTTGATTAGCACTATGATGAATAGAATGAACACTGTGCCAACTACTAGAGATGTAGAACACCAAAGGAGTGGAGGTGTAATGCATCATTCAACACTGCAAAACATAAGGCTAAACACGAGCCACTATTATTGAACGTCATAGCAGAAAAATATTTTAAGGTCAACTTCGAGTGAATATTGCTTCTTCATGACATCCCTAACTCATTCTCTATGTAAATCCCATGCCCACTAGACAAAATATCAATGACAATTATGATGGCATTTTAAATGGATAGTTAGTCAAATTTTGCTTGTTCCGCTCATTATAATGCAATTTCCCTTTTCCACTTGTATCTTGTACATGTGAAGAAGTGAAATGGATTGCTTAGAAGGCATGTGAAAAGTCTCCCCTCTAAATGAATTTAGATTTTTTGGACACTTCGGAAGATCTAGGTGGATATCAGCGGCCACCCACCTTTTCCAATTGGCTCAAAACAATTTTCTGGCAATTTTGGTAATTTACTATTTTTAGCAGTTTTTAACTTCTAGGGCCATTTTGAGGCTCTAAACGAAATTTTTGGGAAAATGGGGAGTAATATGAAAATTCTTTAGATATTTCTTTCAAAATGAATCTCCTCGACTATACCTTTCCAACGGGATATCATGCAGCTAAAACAAAGATCATTTGCAAAAGTTACAACCCAGGGAAGTTGATGTACTAACTTACCCAAATGGGGCCCACGTGACTTTTAGCGCTTTATCTCCTAGTTTTAGGTTTTTGGATGTCTAGGGTTTTTGGAATTCATGTTTATTGTAAAAAGGCCTTGAGAGACTCATTGTAATCATCTTGTTGTGAATGAGAGTAGCCATCACATCTCTTCTCAGAGATAAGCTATCACCATTCTAGTGAGTCTTTCACTCTGTATTTTTACAGTCTTTGTACATTTCTTTCATTAATAGAAATCATGTGTTATTGTATATATGTGTTTATGGTTTCATCTCTGAAACATTTCTGTTATACTATTGAATATCTGTGATATCTCTGTGCATTTATTTATTATATCTCTACTTTCATTTCGTGCTGAAAATAATCTGGATCAGTGGTATCAAAGCAAGCTGCTCTTGATCGTTTTTTTTTTCAGTGCATGTCCCCAACGAGGTCTGAGTATAGCAAGTTGGGTCTCGAGCTTGTCTCTCTTGAAGACAGTTGCTCTCACACACCCAAGAAACCCTCCATGGCGGAAGAAAAGAAAAACGACGGAGTAGACGATCCTATCAATCTGTTGCTTGAGCAAGCTCTCACGTGACAGAGGGACGAAATGATGGAGAATTTTTCCTACATCCTTCAACACCTGTCAATAGAAACAAACACATCTTCATCAAACAACCACTTTGGAAGAACCTCTCCTTTCAAGGTAGAGGTTAATTTTGATATTCCTATATTTGAAGTTCAGATAGATGTGGATGCCCTAGACAAATGGTTAAATTTGCTAGACATTTATTTCTCTGTTCACCATTTTTCCGACAGGGAAAAGATACCTTCGCACTCCTTAAAGCTCTCCCCCATGTCAAACATAGGTGGGAAAATTACTGGGAGCAAATTTCCATAGAGGAGTCTGGAATATATGGGGCTGAGCCCACTTGGGATTTTTTTGTGGATGTGGTAAAGGAACAATATTACCCTGTTGGCAAATATGAGGACCAGTACATGAGATGGACCACACTATGGCAAGAGAGGGGCCAAGCAGTTCCAGAGTTCACCAATACCTTCCATACCTTTCACACCAAGCTGGGTATCAAAGACTCCGAACGACATTTGGTTTTGAAATCCCGTGGGGCTCTACAAAGATACATCCAAACTGAAATGGATTTTCTGGGAATCTCATTACTCGGTGCTACTTATTGATATGCTGTGAAAATCGAGAAAAAATTTAAGCACCAGAACAAATGGTTGTTCAGGTCTGCAAATCTGTAACAAACAAAGTATGGAAGAGACGACCCTAACAAATGGTCTCTCGAAAACTAGTCCAAGCCACAGGAAAAGAAGGGTCATAAGAAGACAAAGAAGGACACCGAAAAATGGTGCGATTTCCACAAAAGACCCTGGCAAAACACCGATGAATGTCGCTCAAAATAGTCATTAGTGGTCGAGCTCAAAGACAACGAGCCGAACCCTGATTCAGAACCTGATTCTGAAAATACTGGTAAAGGAGAAATCATTGACGCAGACCCCACTGTTATTGTCGCGACCGTAGCAATTCAACCAGAAGAACCAACAGATCCTAAAGAGGGGGAGGGCATTTTTCATTCACAAATGTGGGTGAAGGGGACCACACTACATTTTTTTTTGATAGCAAAAGCAAAAAGAACCTAATCTCAACAGAGGTCATCAAACAGTTGGGATTGTCAACAACACCACACCCGCAACCATACAACATCGAGTGGCTTCTCCAAGGATGCGTTCTTCATGTCATCCAGCAGTGTTGATTGTCATACGACATCCAACCCTTCAAGGATGAGGTATTATGTGATGTTTCCCCACTGGATGCTTATGATGTTCTCTTGGGCCAGCCATATATGTTGAGACGCCATGTTGTTTATGAGTATTGACCCCTCAGTTTCATTGTTTCTCGAGGGGGTCATCTCTACATAATACCAGAGGTAGTTCCGACTATTGTTCCACCTAAACAGTGCCGCAAAATAGTATCTCATACTGCAAAACTAAGCTTCTTCACAATCTATTCAAAAGGGGAACATAAGGACACTACAACCACTACAGCCTCGCCCAAGCACCTTCTATCCAACAGAAGTAGGTTGAAAAGGTTGCAACAAATCACAAATATTCCTTCTGCACACCATACTCTCATGTATCTCGACTTTTTTAATAGCCTCAACCTCAACATCTTCGTGACAGACTTTCACAAACTGAGCAACACGACAACTCCAGCAAGGCAAGTAGCTCACCAAGATTCAGATTCAACAAATGTTTTTTCCTCTCCCCCGGGCACTCAATGCAATGGAAACCATTGCTTCCTAAGAAGGGAGGATTGATCCAAGTGGATATCGGTGGCCACCCACCTTTTCCAACTAGCTCAAAACAATTTTCTGGCAATTTTGGTAATTTACTATTTTTAGAAGTTTTTAACTTCCGGGGCCATTTTGAGACTCTAAGTGACGTTTTTTGGAAAATGGGGAGAAATATGGAAGTTCCTTATATGTTTCCTCCAAAATGAATCTCCTCGACGATACCTTTCCAACGGGCTATCATGCGCCTAAAACAGAGATCGTATGCAAAAGTTATGACCCCGGGAAGTTGATGTACTAACTTACCCAAACGGGACCCACATGACTTTGGTGCTTCATCTCCTCGGGTTAGGTTCTTGGATTTGTAGGGTTTTTGGATTTCTTGTTTATTGTAAAAAATCCGTCATAGCCTCATTTTAATCATCTTCTTGCGAATGTGAGTATCCATCACATCTCTTTTTAGAGATAAGCTGCCACCATTCTATCGAGCCTTTCACTATGTATTTTTACAGTCTCTGTACATTTCTTTCATTAATAGAAATCATGTATTACTGTGTATATGGTTGCATCTTTGATACATTTATGTTATATTATTGAATATCTGCGATATCTCTGTGCATTTCTTTATTATATCTCCGCTTTCATTTCGTGCCGAAAATAATTCGGATCATCGAATGCATTATTAAAATAACAAAAGAACTACCATCTAAAGAGATTTTATGGAAAGAACTACCATCTAAAGAGATTATATGGACTTTTCATATTACTTGTGTGAACTTTTCATATTCTCTATATGAACTTTTGAGAGATGAGTTCATCATTAGGAGAAAGACATCTCAACTAAAAGAACAAAATAACTACCACCTAAAGAGATTATATGAAGACTTGTGTGAACTTTTCATAATTTCTATGAAATTTTGAGAGATGACTCCATCATTAGGAGAAATACATATCAAGGAATAAAGAGAGAAATGGATAGCCCGTAAATACAAATAATGCCCTTATATACAAATGTTTGGGGCTACGGAGTTGAGTCCATAAAGAACTACCACCCACAACATCCTATTTTTACCTACTCCCAATACCCATCCAACCCTTCTCGCTACTTTGGTAGGTCAAATGTTGGTAAGTCTCAAACATTCCCATGTTGGGTTGTGACAACACACTAATTTGGGCAGAAGTTTCTCAAGTGTTTGGATTCGATTTTTGTATGCTTGGAAACACTTAAGAATATCATGTTTAAATGAAGAAGATTGTGAGGAGCTTCTTGAGACTTGTATTCATTTCTCAATTACTTGGTCGAGCAATAAATATATCATTGCCCCCATTTCTCTTTTTCTTTGTGTGTGTTGTGTGTGATGGTTTATCTTCTCTTATTTTTTCTCTTTTCACTAATATTATGTTTACAGGCCTAAATTCCAACAAGTGGTATCAAAGCTGAGGTTGGGTGAAGATCTATGAGAATGGGGGAATATTGTCATTTGTGTGTAGAGAAGGAGAGTTTGTTATTGGACATTGAGGAGAAAGGTCAGTGAGGCAACAGAGTTGGAATCCATGGAAGTGGTTAGAGCAAGGTTTCCTCTTGGATATATTGCTTATGTATGAAAATTTTTGTAGTTTGTAGGATGCACACGAAGTGTTTGATGGAATTCCTCAAAAAGATAATCATGGAACATTATGATGAGTTGGTGGAGGAGGAAGATTAAGATCTGGAAGTGATGGTGGAAAGTCAAGCATGGAAGTGGAGTGTTGATGGGATTACTCAGATTTGAATCAATGATGAAAGGACTTGTGAATGCAAAGTTTGAGATAGAATTATGTAAATGGGCATACAACTATAAGACCTAGTTAGGCATGAGTACCCCAGGTTTGAAATTTCATTGGTAAAGTCTAGACAACTTAGGTGATAGGGGGAGCATGCAATAGTACGAGATACCTTGACTTTGAGGGAATTTTGGCTCATTTTGGCCATGCAAAGGGGGGTGAAGTTAGGTCAATAGTCATTGTTTCGGGCCCATGTCTTTTGGTATCCCGTGGTTTTAGAGCCCAAATATTGCATGTAATGAATCTTTTATAAGGGCTTAGGATACTCCATTGAAATTAGTATGGACGTGAGGGTTGAAGGATCACTTGGTTGGCTTGGCTAGATTTGGTCAGGGGAACAAAGTTTTATATCTCTATTGTTCATGGTGTTGGAGTTAATGGATGCAGATTGTGGGATCCTACTATCCACAAATCATTAGTAGCAAAGATATGATAAGTTGTTAAAGATCAGAAAGGGATATTTGTTTCCAAACTTAGGGAATCATTATATGGGCTAGGATAACCAAGAAGTGGTACAAAATGTTTGATTCCTTCCCGACAAGCCAAAGTTTCTTAAGAAGTTAGTATCATCATTGTGTTTATGGAATATTCATTATCTTGGTGTTATGTTGGCAATATGCTTGTTGTAAGGAAAGCATGGTTGAGATCAAAATGTTAAAGGCTCAGTATGATAGGATTTTTTATTAAGGATCTAGGAGCAACAAAACAAATTATGGGCATAGAAGTACACAAAGATGAGAAAAAATGGTATGATGTGGCTGTCACTAGTGAGGTTCAATATGAACTTTGTGAAACTAGTAGATATCCTTTAGCTTTCCATTGTAATATTTATTCAAGTTTATGTCCTAGTAGTAAGGAAGAAAGGATTATATGTCTCATGTACCTTATGCAAATGTAATAGGAAGGTTGATGGTTGCGATGGAATGTTTAAATATTTCAGAAGTTGGTGTGGTCAGTTGACACATGGAAAAACTAGGTAAAGATCTTGGAAATGAGTGCTTTGATATATGAGAAGCACGAGTATGATCTACAATTGGTGCAATGATTTGTTTTGTGGTTATGTTGATTCAGTCGAGGTGAAGTGGTACATACTGGAGAAAACTATGTAGACATGTTCAGAAAAGAAATATTGTTAGAGAAGCTACGACGATATTTAGATTCTCTTCGCTTGCAGGAAGGTGATGTTTGATTCATTGGGAAAGGTATCACAAATTTTTTGTCAAAATGTAGATTGTTGGGTTGTGACAACACACCCAATAGTTCATTCGTTTTTTCAGGGGTTTCTTAAGTGTTTGTCTTGGCTTTCCATATGCCTAGAATATCTTCTTTAAATGAAGAAGCACATGAGGATCTTATTGATACTTATATTCATTTCTCCATTACTTGGCTGAGAAATAAATCTATCTGTCTCTATTGTATGTGATGTTTTATATTTCTTTATTTTTGTCTCTGTTCAGGAATTCTATTTGAAGGCCTAAAGTCCAACATCTCGGTCATTCACTACCTCATTTGTTTTCCCGCATAGAGTTTGTTCCACTCTTCTCCATCTTTTATAAACTTTGCATTGCAATGAATAGGGTTGGTCATCAACATCTTGATATGTACAAACTAGGTAGGAAGGTAGGGATATTATCTATAAAAATTAACATATTAGCTTTCCACCTTCTACTCCTATCATCACTATCCCTATTATAGCTATAAGCTATGTTGCTTGAGAAGAGAGAAATTGAGGAAAACAATCTATACTAGTTGTGAATACTCGATAAGGATATCAATTCACTGTAATCATGGACTTACCACCTCATTACTTTCTCTTGTTAATAATAATACATGAATCACTCTCCCCAAGGAGATTCAAATCCTAAATGAAACATTTGGCCCATTGTAATAAGTTTAGAGGGAAAGATACCCCACGATTTCGACTCCCCACCCAACCCAACCAATCAATGAATTGAGAAACTGTGTGGGACCTTGTGTTCTAATATCAAAGGGGGGCACCCAACGATCAACAAGCAATATTGAAGGTTATCCCTTACCTTGTAAGAAAGGAATATAAGTAGAGGATACAATAAAACTAATAGATAGTTGGGCATTCATCAAGGCCATCAATCATTAGTCAATCACAAGGAATCTCAATCACCAAATCTCATTAAGGAAACAAGTGGGACCCCCCCTCTAGGGTGTGTCTATGCCTCAACTCTTTCTTTATAATGGTATACGTTTAATTTAATCCCTTTCCTAACCCAACCTAAGTCACAAACAATTAACAATTTCTCATAATAATAATAATAATAATAATAATAATAGAGGAGGATAAGAAGGCCTCATTATTGTTTCACATAATATGTATCTATATATGATCAAGATAATTGGCATACAAATTAATTTAAAAAACATTGAAAGAACTATTTAACGAACATGAAATATTTTTTGACAAAGAAACAAGAAAATACGCCACATGAATTATTTTTAGTTGTAAATTTTTGATTGGTTGTTAGTTTGTTGTAGACTCTGATAGCTAATAAAGATGTCAAGGAAAAACTAGTTGTTAGTTCCCTATAACATTATTCCTCTTGAACTATGTAGTGCACATCAATCCATCATGTGTGTCGATGAAGTTGATTGTTTCACATTCTTGCAATATTTTTTCTTTTCAATTTGATGCGATGCTTTTGTTACATCAAATGTCCATGAACATTTTGAATACTTACATGTTTTCATTTGGAAGATGATTGTTGGTGTATCCATTAAATTTGTCCTTTACACAACATTAACGTCTGATTATGCTATTTGTTTTTACGTCGAAAATTATTCCTACATTCATGATCTCGAATTAAGTTTATAGTAACAACTCTTTGTAAGATTCGTGTGCTTTGACATGGTGTGAAAATCATCACCAAGGAAGGATCTAGATCTTTTTATTGGCTCCAAGCTTTGTTTGGATTTCAAATAATTACTTTAGGGGTTAGGGGCTCGGAGATAGGTTTATCTAGCATCTCCTTTTATCATATGCAACATATCCATCCCCATTCCATGTGAATATCAATCCTTTATTCCCTTGGGCATTCCTCTTCGACTATTACAGGATATATATTGAAATTCTCTTAGCCCATACATCTATATGCATACATATACGACGTGTAATATCCAAGACGAAAAAGTATGAAGTCGATTTTCTTGGAAGGGAGACCACGTAGGAAATATTTAAAACATAAGATTCTTAACCATTTCAATTTTCAATTATTAATTATTAATGAAAGTATTAATAAGATTTAACAAATCAATGCTTAATAAAGAGCTAAAGCTTGCATATTTATATACGATGTACAATGATTCAAACTTCAAATAGAAATTGTCTAAGTGAAGGCACAAAGAGACTCCACATATGATAGTGCTACCTCATTAGGTACACTGACAATTGTGTTATTTGGCAGTTCATTATCGTCAAAACTGTTGGCAATACCATGCCCATGCACAACTCTATTGTAGGTTCCCTCTGGCCCAACATAGAATTGTTGAAAACAATTGTCGAATGGTAGCCATACTTATAAAAGTAGATTTTCTTACTCCAACGCATAAACTCAAGATATTAATTTAAATGAAAAGTTCCCATTGTGTTATTTGGCAGTGCATTATCGTCAAAACTGTTGGCAATACCATTCCCATACACAACTCTATTGTAGCTTCCCTCTGGCCCAACATAGAATTCTTGAAAACGGTCGAATGGTAGCCATAGTTAGAAAAGTAGTTTTTCTTACTCCAAGGCAAAAACATAAACTCAAGATATTAATTTAAATGAAAAGTTCCCACTTAATATATAGTGGGAGTTGAAAATGATAAGTTTCTCATTAAAAATTTTGGCGCGTATTTATTTTTCAATAACCAGATATGGTTGAAATCCACCACGTGTTCTTTTACACGTAACCAATTTCACTTTTCCATCCCTAACGTGCACAGAATTTGATGAATTCATAAATCTATATCATCCATTACTTCCTGGAAAGTTAGTGAAGTTAATGTTTTTATGCATAAAAAGCGGTGGTTTTCCAAAGTAATTGTATTATTTGACTCTCTTATTCGTGTATAACTGATCTATTAATAGGGATATCATAAATGAAATCCATTACCATAAATGTAGCGGCATAATATATATAATTCTATATTAATCCATTAGTTGATGAAAAATATCTGATCTTTTTCTAAGGTGAAACATTATAACATGATTTTTTTTTATTTTTTCAAATTATTTTTTGAACATCCAAATGATCAATGAAATGAACCCGTTATTGTAGGGATGGTTGCGGGTCACAAATGTAAATGTAAATTCATAATATCTTGGTGGGTTATTGCGTGGAGACAAGACGATGGTGATGACCAGTTGTTGGGTGGCTCCAAATTTCTACAGTCGATGCGGCAGCCGATGCACTGGACATGTTGTTGAAGTCCATGCATAAGCGGGGTAATCACTACCTTACTATCCCCTGCCAGTTCGGAAGGGTGGCGGCCGCTGATTGCAAGAGTTTGAAGGCTGCCAGTGGCAGATGGATTGTTTACCATCTATAGAGAACATTATGAAACAATCGACTAATTATTGTAGTGGATTTTTGCATTGTCCTCTATAATGCAGATTGAGAAAATGCTCGAGCCACATTCTACAATAGTGAATCCCTGGGCACAGATTCGAAACCCTAGACTGACTAACGTGACACATTTGTGCTTCAGGTAACAGTTCTTTCCCTTATCAGTTCATTTTCCTTGCATTTAAGGGATTATTTTTTAATCTGCGATTTCAAACGGCTGTCCAGAAGTGGGTTGATTTCGTTTCTTTACTTTTTTTTCTCTAAAGAGGAATTTCTGATTTTCCAGGCGA
>JZKD02S1787644.1:31879-52331 GCA_000966675.3 Picea glauca | reverse complement strand
CATTCCAATGGTTAGACTCTTACGAAGGAAACCAACTCTGATACCATGTTGAAATTTTGGTATGCTCATTTAACCATAGAAAATGTCACATCATTTTCACCCAACCATAGGCATTCACATATTCCACCCCTGAGTTCACTAAACTTTACTTAGAATAATTACGACAAGCCTACTCCAGAACCAACTGATAAATCATAGTTGTTAACTGCAGCAACAACTCAAGACAAGTAGAGAGCTCCTTCTCCAAGGGTAGCGCACAAGAGAGAGAGAGAGAGAGAATCTACATATTCATAGAACAAGTACCATACACAAGTACAAAAGCTACATCTACACTACTCTCTCTCACAAAATTGTGCCATACTTAGCAAGAATATCACCAAGAGAGAGACCAAGACCAAGAGATTACCATGCTCCCGTATTCCTCCTTGCAATTGCAGTTGCAGCTACAACTACAACTCTCCATAAGAATTGCACACTAACTGTGTTTACAAATGAGCTAAAATGTCCTCTATTTATATTAATCTGTCGAGTGACTTTTCTGGCTAGGCCGACTTGACTTTCTGGTAATTATATTTTAGGTTTATCTTTTTCCTATGGAGTCGACTTGTATTTCTGGAATATAGTATTCTAATATTATTTATTCTTCTAGGTCGACTTGTCTTCTAGGGTTTCCACACATATGTTTAATTGTTCACTTTCTTCAGGAATATTCTATTATAGGTCATAGGTTACATGTGGAGGTTAATACCTCCCACAGCTACCAAAACATCAATAAAGATGAGGGACATGCTAGTGGTAGTGTGCAATAGGATGAATTCAGAATATTAGAGAATGCTTGGGGATTGGAGATAGAACTGCTTAGACCATTTGTGTTACCCAAATCAACCAAACGAAATCAAAATCTCTTGCATTTTATTGCACATACACACAAATATCGGTCTTACACTCTCGTTGCAGGAACTGATGTAATGCTAAATTCTTCTTATGTGATATTGAGTCCATCTGACTTTCACAACCCTGCAACTTTTAACAAGACTATGATTGAGGGTAACATTCTTGTTTGTGGATATTCATACAACTTTGCATATGGTGTTGCATCTATAATATGCCTGTCAGAAACTTCAAAGAGTTTAGATGTAGCTAGGTTCATCCTTGTTGTGGAGTCTTCGTCTCCATGAGCTAAATTTGATCCAGTTCCAATGGGAATTCCAGGAATTGTTATAAAATAAGTACACAGGTATAATTTACAATATCAACATATTTGAGTTGAACAGTTACATGTTGATCGTATTGTAACGAATCCCTTGACCAACCTGAGGCCGGGGTATGCCACTCCGGAGCAACCACTCATGCTCTGACGCCAATTGCTAACATTCCCAACCATCATGCCAGGACATGCTACTCTAGGGAACATCTTTTGTTCCCATATTGCGGAACATATAGTAGCATACCTAGTAGTCAACTAAACAATGCCACCTAAATTTACTCTTTAGACTGCATGCAACTAAAACATATACATACAACACGTTCGTGGAAGCTTTACATCTAAACATAAACAAACCATTACTTTCTGTAACATGCGACTTTTATATTAAAATAATAGTAATTACCAATATGCATCATTTATAAGAACATAAGTAGTCATAGTCACATATATGATAAAATTGTAACATGGGCATGTAAATAGCAAAATAGCATATCCATATATCATACAATTGATACTTATCTTTAAAAAGTCTGTCACCAACTGCTTATAGAACTTCCACGAACCTCCCAGCCATAGATTACACTATTCATCACTCTCAACAGTGAATCACCCCCGAGATGGGACTGAACTCCACCCAAGGTAAAGGGATTCCTATCTAGGCTAAGGCTCATGGACAACAGGAAAGACTCTGTCTCAGGTGCTCACTCAACTAACAGCCTACAACCTCTCATTCCCCACATGCCTATCCCACCCAAGGAAGTGTGCCCCTTCTCTTCTCAATAGTCCCTCGGCTGCCCCACTTCCCTTCTAGGGTTTCAACAACAGGTCGGACCGGAAGTCTCAGAGTCTTGTAGCTGCAGTTTAGCACCAACGAAAATCAATCCCCAACAATTCTCTCACCTAGAGAACTACTCATGGGCTTGACAACCCGCTTCTTCTATCCCGCTCCAAGCTAATGAGGTACACCAACCAAAAGGGACGGGGAAACAGGTTTTGGAAAGGTGGAATGGATGTCTCAAGGATAACAGATTGTATGAGTGAAAAGGTCATGGATTCATTGACTGGATAATTGAGTGTGTTTTGTAATCACCATAAACGTTCTGTCAAAATGATGGTCCGCCTGATGGTTTTCCCCCCCTCCTCTTGTCTTCCGTTCATAAAGTCTCCCTCCCAAATCATCCCCCACTGAGCTAAGTTTCCCCATGATATGAATGCATGTCCCCAACTTGACACTTGTCATATCAGAAGTTACTTTTGTCCACTTGTCCCCAACTTTAGAACTTAGGATAAACTAATTATCCATACTTTATGTTTTAGGAAATATTAATATAATATTCCTTGACTTTTGGCCCTCCCTTACCCTAACTGGTGAAGTTCAGTACCCAATCTCTTTTATCGTGGTCGGTTTGCATGCAGTGATGTATTTTATATTAATCATGAGTCATGTACAAAGTAGGTGCATTGGCCCTTGACATCTAGGCGCGCTGGCCTAAGTCCAAGACATAAGAATTCCGTCTTATAATACTGGCTCACCAGCTTATAATGCATATTATATACACAAAGGTTCGCTGACCTTAATATCACACGCACTTTGTTACTGCATGTTGTATCCTTTGTCTTTAAGGTTGCGCGCACCTTAGTTACTACGTGCAGTATTCATAAATGTCCATATTACATCCCTTTACTGCGCAATATATGCGCACAGCATGCCATGAAAGGTGTATTAAAAAAATGACGTCTAAACAACTCACTAGCTTAAATATACTTGGATTATATTTACATTTGGGTTCGACCGAGAGATATTACAATCCCCTCCCCTTATTTATGCACTGTCCTCAGTGCATCATGTACCCATATACAACAAAATTATCAAAATTATTCAAAAATATGCGGGTACTCTGCCCGCATTGCATCCTCATGCTCCCAAGTAGTGTCTTCAGGTCTGTACCAGATCCATTGGACCTTTACAATCCCTATGGCTCGATTATGGACTTGTTTGATTTTTCAATCCAGGATGTGCATTGGATGCACTTGGAAAGCGCCTTCTTTCTCCACCTGAATAACATTCCAATCAATAACATGATTAGCATCGGGTATATATTTATTTAGCAATGATACATGGAAGACATTATGAACAAACATAGATGCAGGCAATGCAATCATATAAGGAACTGGACCAATCCTCTCTAGGATTTCAAATGGTCCACAAAATCTGGTTGCTAACTTGGCGCAACTTCCCAGCTTCAGGTAGCTCTTGTTAGCTTTCACTTTCAGGAAAACATGATCACCCACTTTGAATTCTCTGTGGATTCTGTTTTTATCAACATAATTTTTTTTTTCTGTCTTGGGCAGCTTTCAAATTTTGCTTAATTTTTAACATTTGGTCCTCCATCTCCTTGAGCAATTATGGCCCGACTATTGTTCTATCAACTGGATTATCCCAGCTTACTGGAGTATTGCACCTTCTATTGTAAAGTGCTTCAAATGGGATCATTTTCAATGATGCCCGATATCCATTGTTATAAGCAAATTCTACCAAGTGTAGGTAGTTTTCCCATTTCGATGGTTTGTCCATCACATACATTCTCAACATATCTTCTATCACCTTATTCACTCTTTATGTCTGTCCATCAGACTCAGGATGATAAACTGTACTAAAGTTTAGATTCATTATGAATCCTTTGAACAATCCTTTCCAAAAATTCGAGGTGAATTTCGGGTCTCTGTTAGACACAATCATTTTAGGAATTTTGTGCAATTGTGTCACTTCCTTCATGAAAATATCAATGACACATGCTGCCTTGTGAGTAGTTTTTAGTAGAATAAAATGGGCAGCTTTTGTAAGCTTTTCCACCACTACCATAATCAAATCATGTAGCTTACATGTTCTGGGCAATCCTGTAATAAAATCCATTGTCACCACTTCCCACTTCCATTCAGGAATGGGCAATGGTTGCAACAATCCTGCTAGGTGCCTATGCTCTATTTTAACTTTCTAGCACTCCATACACCTAGCGATGTATTCTGCAATTTCACTCTTCATACCTGGCCAAAAGTATTGGCTCTTGAAAGTTGTTACGAATTTCTAATATCCAGGGTGCCCTGCATAAGGAGCATTATGCATCTCATGCAAAATTATACGTTTCGAGTCCCGGACATTTGGTATAAAAATTATGTTCTTGTGCAGCAATATTCCATCTACTCCCAATTTATAATTATCCATCTTTTGTGGTGTCTTACCTTGTTGTAGCATTGCTACCAATTCTCTGTACTGCAGATTTGTATTTGTATCCTCCATAATTTTTCTTTTAACATCAGTCTGATACATGCTGATGGTAGTGGCATGAAGATCATGCACCCTCCTACTAAGTGCATCAACCACTTTATTTTCTTTCCCTTTGATATGCTTTATATCAAATTTATATTCTCTTAGAAATTCTAACCATCTGCTTTGTCTAGCATTTAGATATGGCTTATCAAATAAATATTTCAAACCATTGTGGTTAGTTCTTATCTCAAACCTCTTTCCCATGAGGTAGTGTCTCCATTTCCTTAGGGCATGCACTATGGCTGCCAACTCCAAATCATGAGTGGAATAGTTTCTTTCATGCTCCTTCAACTTCCTTGATTCATAACCTATCACAAATCCATTTTGAATGAGAACTCCACCCAGTCCTTCATTAAATGCATCTGTGCATACAATGAAATCTTCATTTGGGCCTGTGATCCTTAGTATTGGAGCACTTGTCAATAATTGTTTCAAATTTTGGAAAATCCTTTCAAAATCCATCATCCACTGAAACTTCATACCTTTCCTTTGCAAGGAAGTGATTGGGTGTGCTATCTTTGAGAATCCTCCAATGAATCTCTTGTAATAACCTGTAAGGCCCATGAAAGATATGACCTCTGTCACATTCTTTGGTGCTGACCATTCTCTAATGGCTTCTACCTTCTCAGGGTCCACCGCTATCCCATCTTCTGAGATGATATGCCCCAAATAATGAATTAGTTTATGATAAAATGAACACTTTCTCAGTTTGGCATACAACTGATGTTCCCTTAATACTTGTACCACCATCCTCAAATGATGTTCATGCTCTTCCTTTGACTTGGAATATATAAGAATGTCATCCAAAAATACAATGAAAAACTTGTCCAAATACTCTCGGAAAACACCATTCATTAAGCACATGAAAACAACTGGTGCATTTGACAATCCAAATGGTACCACTGTGAACTCATAATGACCATACCTAATCCTGAAGGAAGTCTTACTAATATCTTCTTTTTTAATTCTTACCTGATGGTATCCTGATATGAGATCTATCTTTGAAAATATCCTTGCATCCTTCAATTTATCAAAGAGGTCATCAATACTTGGTAGAGGATATTTGTTCTTAACAGTCACTTTATTCAATTGTCTGAAGTCAACGCACAATCTTAACGTTCCATCTTTATTTTTCACAAATAACACCGGGGCACCCCAAGGTGATACACTTGGGCATATATACCCCTTCTTCAGAAGTTCTTCAAGCTGCATTTGCAACTCCTTCAATTATGGTGTACTCATTTTGTAAGGAGTCTTTGATATTGGCGCTTCTCTAGGCATCAAATCTGTAGAGAAATCAATGTCGCTCCTTGGGGGTAGTCCTGGTACTTCCTTGAATACATCTTCAAACTCTTTCAAGACTGGATAATTCTCCAAATTTGTCACCTTATCTTCAGGTGTCTCCTCCATATGAGCTACAAATATTTGACATCCTCTTCTATAACATTTCTTCAGCTGTAACGCTGAAATTTCTCTAACGGTTATTGCCCTAGGAATTCCCTGCACTTTCCTTTGGTTCCCTTATTCATCCAAGCAAGTGAATGCTTTGTTATGACAATTCAATAGAGCATGTTGTAGGTCCAACCAATCCATCCCAATTAAACAGTCATAGGAACCTAAGGGTAAGATGTTCAAATCTTCCCGGGTATTTAGTCCATTCATGTCTATGAGGCATGACTTAACCATCTCATTAACATTTCTCCTAGCCACTATATCCAGTTGCACCAACTAGGATTTCCCATGCTTTCTTCTTGGAAATTGAAAAATTTCCACCATCTTTGGGTCTATATAACTATGTCTAGCTCTTGAATTAATTAAAATAGCAAAAGTTTGGTTGTTGATCATACCTTCCACTTCAATCATGTGGGATTGATACTCTGCTTGCTTGTTGTCCAGGGCTGCATAAATCCTTGGCACATTCCTTCCCATGTCCTCTACTGTCTCAGCTCGTTGTACATTGTGAACAACCTTACCTTTTTCACCTTTGTGAGGACAATATCTGAACCTATGGTCTCCTTTACAACCCCAACATTGCATAGGCGGTTGTCTTGGCCCTTGAATCCCTGTGTCAATCACTCTAGTTTCCTTATGTGTTTGCTGCCATTGTGGATTATTTTTTAAGAATGGTGGCTTAGCTCCCTTCTTCCTCTGATCCATATTGAATTTCTTATTGTATTCCCAAGCCTTTTGGAAAACTAGTCTTGCTTTGAGTTGGTCATATAAGCATTTAGCTCTTCTTATGATCTCTTCTAAAGTTTTGGGATCATCATACTTTATTTTATTACTGATGAATGTTGGCAATCTACTTAAATACCGTTGAATCTTGATTGTCTCATCCTTAATGAAAGAGACATACTTCAACAATTCCAGAAACCTTCTCTCATATTCATCTATGGTCGTACTTCCAAGCTTGATTTCAAAGAACTCTTTCATTTTCTTGTCATAGTATCTCTTGGTCAAGTACTTCTTCTCAAAATACTTCTTGAATTCTCTCCAAGTAAAACTTTTCTCTACAATGTGTTGTACCTACACAAGTTGATCCCACCACATGGAGGCCTTTCCTTTGAGTTGATAGATAGCGATTCTACTTTTAGCATGAGAAGAATAATTATGCAATTGAAAATACTTCCTCATACCTACCAACCATGTTTCGGCATATTCATCCTTCTTGTGCTCACCATCAAATGTAGGAGGTTTGATTTTTTTCATTTCTCCTCGTAGCTCATCCACCCTAAATCTCTTATACCTTCTGGCAGGCGATAGACTTGAGTTCTTTCCTGCTCTCTTATGGGAATGCCTATGGGAATGATGGTGATGCCTACTACCACTTTTTACTTCTCTCTTCTCCTCTGAAGATTTGTGACTCTCAAATCTACTTGAGTCACTCTCCTTAGCCAATTTATTTTCTATTATGTTCAAACCTTCCAATAGTTTCATGTTGAAGTCATCCTGCTGCTCTTTGGCTTTCATCAGCCTTTCATTATCAACTTTATGGCTTTGGACATCCTTCTGCAAATTCTTAATGGTCTCAGCCATATTCATATCTTCATTCCTTTCTTCTCCATGTCTGTTGGAGTTCGTTCCTTCCATGCCCAAATGGACATCCATCCCTCTTCTCTTCTCTGGATGAACGTAATTCCCCTGTGCCTCTTCCATCCTTATGGATTCTTCATTGGTCTGTCCTGACTGAGTTGTTGTTAATTCTACAAAACGTGTAGCCATCAAAACTAATCAGACTAACCAATCAGCAAGTCATGAGAATATGCACCATTTTGATTCAACATATACATCAACATTATCACTCTTGGTTTCCTGGTGTTATCACGATGAAAATTCTAGAGAAGACCCAAGTCTCGAGAATGCTAACGCGCAGTGCCTTCCGAGATACACTCATGCAAGAAGGTGGTATTATCGAAACCACTTTCACCAAGATGTGGTATTACGTGTCTCAACATGTCAAATCCACCACTTGCGGAGTAGGCGAGGGCTAGCCAAATCACCCTGCTTCATTCGTTCGGTACTTCGCATCCATGTGACATCAGTTGAACCCCGCCATGTAACGAACTCAAAAGCTAATCATTCGAAATGGATTGGTCAAGCATGGCAACCCAATGGTCCTTGCACATAGTCTATCTATGCTTCATAAATGGAGTTCTATAATTACCACTCCCCAAGTATGAAGATATGTGCGTATCCATAACTGTAGTAGTCTTCAAGCTACTTGACTTCCTTCTCTCTGTAAGGACACATTTCGGTATCCCCAACCTAAGATACATGGACAAAGCTAAGTTGAGTGAGACTGGTTATTCGAGCAACATGCTAGGCTTTCCCGCGAATAAGGAGGAAAGGGTCCTCATGCACCTTCTAGCAACTAAGTTCCACACAGAGCTGGTTATAGACTCGTGATTGGAATTCAGGTTGAATCCCATTATAAAGGATTTAGTCATCAACAGGCCAGCCGCTAAGAAGAAAAGGAGTAAGTGGCATTAGAAGGAGGAATCTACGGTTAAAGCAGCCGAAAGTGTTGGAGAAAATCAACCGGTCTGGTTAGACTCTTCTTTAAAGGTGGAGATCGCTAAGTTGAAGTAACTCTTCAACTAAGATAAGCATGTCTCAGTGAATTTTGAACAACCAGTAGTGAAGGTAAAGAGTACCATAGATGATAGGCCTACTCTTCAACAACCCTTTTTACAACAAGCTAACTGTTGTCATCACCCTTTTGTAATTTTGTGATTAATATGATTATATAAATACAGAAACGGATTTTAGACTATTTTATTACAATTTATATCTGGTGATGTTATGACTCTTGTTTTCTTTTATAATAAGTTTTTCTTGTAACCTTATATTTTATTTTCATCTGTCTAAATCAGAAGAAATTAAAATTCGGAATTTTTTTTAATTAATGCTTCAATGTGGTTATGTGTTCATTTTTCTTTTATTATTATGCAATTTAAACCCAGACTCCTCACCTTTCAAGAGACTTCGCACGCATTAACTTGACCTGTTCATTTATATTATCGTGCATAGAAATTTTACAAGGTAAATGCTTCTCTGCGCACCTAAATCTACTATGAATTTATTCTTCGTTGTACCGACTACTTACGCGCACTACTCTACAATTGTGCACCAATATCCACTACGCACAGTTTGATACAACGCACTGATATTCCACATACATTTCCATCCTATGCATGCACCATGTCAAGTTTAACATACTCCTTCGCGCTCAAATATCTGTGCATACTACTGAATACACCACTGTGAAACAACTTATATTCATACCTATGCACGTAACAACAAAACTCCTCTGCGTTAAGAAATACTTGTGCACCCCATGTGCACCTTACTATGTGTGTGCTTACCGCACAAGGCTAATTTTAGTGCGTGCATCTACACATAATAATCTTCCGCGTGGCGCCACAATTTACCGTGCAAACTAGCATGCCATGGTTTCCCATGCGGTGCTAAATTTACCACGCACACCAGTACACCAACCTTTTTCAAGGACACTTTATGACTCTAATTCTGGTCACTTTGAAGTTACGTTTTTGTGAATATTCACTTCGATTGCACCCTTTTGGTCCATCCAAGCTCAGTGTTGAACTGAGGCTCTAATACCAAACTGTATTGAACCCCTCGACCAACCCGAGGCCGGGGTACGCCACTCCAGAGAAACCACTCATGCTCTGATGTCAGTTTCTAACATTCCCAGTCATCAAGCCAAGACATGCTACTCTAGGGAATATCTTCCGTTCCCATACTACGGAACATATAGTAGCATACCCAGTAGTCAACTAAGCAATGCCACCTAAATTTACTCTTTAGACTTCATGCAACTAAAACATATACATACATCACGCTCGGGGAAGCTTTACATCTAAACATAAACGAACCATTACTTTCTGTAACATACGACTTTTATATTAAAATAACAGTAATTACCGATATGCATCAGTTACAGGAAATTATCCATAAGAACACAAGTAGTCATAGTCGCATATATGATAAAATCGTAACATGGGCATGTAAATAGAAAAACAACATATCCATATATCATACAATTGATACTTATCTTTAAAAATAATGTCACCAACTACTTACAGACCATCCATGAACCTCCTAGCCATAGATGACATTGTTCATCACTCGCAACAGTGAATCACCCCCGAGCTGGGACTGAACTCCACCCAGGGTAAAGGGATTCCTATCCAGACTAAGGCTCATGGACAACAGGAAAGACTCTGTCCCAGGTGCTCACTCAACTAGCAGCCTACAGCCTCTCATTCCCCACATGCATGTCCCACCCAAGGAAGTGTGCCCCTTCTCTGCTCGACAGTCCCTTGGTTGCTCCACTTCCCTTCTAGGTCTTCAGCAATAGGCCAGACCATAAGTCTCAGAGTGATGTAGCTGTAGTTTAGCACCAACGAAAATCAATCCCCAACAATTCTCTCACCCAGAGAACTGCTCACGGGCTTGACAACCTGCTTCTTCAATCCTTCTCCAAGATAACCAAGTACACCAACCAAAAGGGACGAGGAAACAGGTTTCGGAAAGGTGGAATGGTTGTCTCAAGGATAACAGAATGTATGAGTGAAAAGGTCATGGAGTCATTGACTGGATAACTGAGTGTGTTTTGGAATCACTGTGAACTATCTGTCAAAATTATGGTCTACCTGATGGTTTTCCCCCCCTCCTCTTGTCTTCCGTTCGTAAAGTCTCCCTCCCGAATCATCCTCCACTGAGCTAAATTTCCCCACAATATGAATGCATGTCCCAAACTTGACACTTGGCATATCTGAAGTTACTTTTGTCCACTTGTCCCCAACTTTAAAACTTAGGATAAACTAATTATCCATACTTTATGTTTTAGGAAATATTAATATAATATTCCTTGACTTTTGGCCCTCCCTTACCCTAACTGGTGAAGTTCAGTCCCCCATCTCTTTTATCGTGGTTGGTCTGTGTGCAGTGATGTGTTTTATATTAATCATGAGTCATGTACAAAGTAGGTGCATTGGCCCTTGACATCTAGGCGCACTGGTCTAAGTCCAAGACATAAGCATTTTGGCTTATAATACTGGCTCATCAGCCTATAATGCATATTATATACACAAAGGTTCGTTGACCTTAATATCGCTCGCATTTTGTTACTGC
This sequence comes from Picea glauca, assembly GCA_000966675.3. NCBI lineage: Eukaryota > Viridiplantae > Streptophyta > Pinopsida > Pinales > Pinaceae > Picea > Picea glauca. The sequence goes on along the minus strand of JZKD02S1787644.1, from coordinate 41,139 downwards.
GCGTTACATCATCTGTATTTAAGGTTGTGCACACCTTAGTTACTACGTGCAGTATTCATAAATGTGCACATTACATCCCTTTACTGCGCAGTATATGCGCGCACCATGCCATGAAAGGTGTATTACAAAATTGATTTCTAAATAGCTCACTAGATTAAATATACTTGGATTATATTTACATTTGGGCTCGGCCGAGGGATATTACAGGTATTATGGAGTCCTTAGCAAATATTTAGTAGCACTTTTCCTTTGAATGAAGGAAATATTATGTTTAGGTAAGATAGCTGATCCTTTTCTTGCAATTAGTATGCTTATCTGCAGACTAATTCGTGTTTGTGCTTTTATATATTTCTAAGTGTTTCTCTTCTTGTGGCTAAAGGTTCTTGCAGATTACTATAATAAATCAACAATCAATGATCCATCAAGACAAATCACAAGATTTGTAGCAAATTCTTCCATTGGAAATGTTTGGTACTTATAGATTTGGTGAACTACTAGTAAAAGGAGACAAAGGTCACAATAGTAGATGCGAGTAGCCCTCTTAATAAGCCAGCCTTGATGGCCGAGATATCATCTCCAGGGTCTATTGTAACCCTAAAAATACTTAAAACTTACTAATATGAATGTTGATTTACTAATACATTTATATTAATTATAACCAAGTTAATTATCATTTATATTTCATACTTAAAGAATTGTTTATTTTCAAGATAACTACTTTTAAGATGTCATGTATGACTTTGTATTATGTATAATTTAACGAGATTATAGCAGTACCCAAAATTCATATGAATGCAGCTTTTGGATGTCAAAGGTAAAACATAATATATATCAGAAGGATTGAAGGTCGAACAAGATGCTATTCACGTGGATGCGTACAGTCATAATCACTCCTTCCTCCTCTATCAAGTTTATTCTTCACATGGATGCATACAGTCATAATTCCACCTCTTCCTCCTCTATCGTGTTTATTCATAAGATGATTCAGATGCATGCAACAATTATCATCCAAGATAAAATGAAATATCTAGGCAATTTTGAACCTTGCTCATTTGTTCCAATCAGGGAACCGCTTGAAGTCATATTGGCGACAATGCACATTAACAGTGAGCAAGAAACAAATCAAAGTCTTTCTAATTTCCTTGCTTTACATCTGCATTGTTGTCTTTGACGTCTACATCTGTTCAGGTCTTTTCTATCCCGAGATAAAGGGTTGGCTAGCATAGGGATAGCAGGTGTGAGGAAAACCTTTTGGGTGGGATGGAACCTAACTACCTCTACTTAGGACCTTGAGACCTCGCTTCCTCCTTTGTCCCCTTTCTCTACTTCTCTGTCGTTGTGCCTTCTTCCAATTGGTTTTTTGTTTCCAACTCCTCTACTTGGGACAAATAGATTTTATAGTCTAAAGGATCTATCCTTAAGCCAACTTGAATAGATCTTCCCAAAGGCGAGTCAAAGATCTGTATTCTTTCTATGAGACATATTCCTCCCCCCGAATTGTGCAAGTGGGGTTTGATCCTCGAGGCTGAATCTACCTTATTGAATGTTTTTTTGTTTATCTATGGTCTTAGCTGATCGGTCGGGAGCATGTTGATTCATCGCTACTTAGTTCTTGGACGTCGACCGACATGAAATCTATCAACTAGAAGCAAGAGTTACGAAGGTTGGTACATGGAGACCTTTCCCTGTTTTGAATTTTTTCTACCCACCGCTGTGCGTTCTCATTCAACATTTTCTATGTTGCTATTCTAAGTTCATGCATATCAGAACACACATCCTTGTTTACATTTTAAGTTCATTTCAGTGATATGAAAATATGAATCTTTACCCACATCTTAAACTCTATGAAAATATCAACATTTACCCACATCTTAAACTCTTCCTCCCATATGGAAATATGGGCTTAAAAAATCAATATTACTTTTTCAATAGTGCTTATTATTCTTGCATGTATGGTAATTATTATATGCCAGTAACATATGTTAGTAGTCAAAGTAATTAAAGTTGTGACTCGCCATTTGGAAATGAATTCCCAAACAAACAAGTGAGCAAACACGTCAAGCTTGTCCAGTGAACGCATGGGAGAGACACCTCAACTACTCAAAATGTCTTTCTAAAACATCTTTTTATGGTATTTAAGGTGAAATTTTTGAAGTAAATAGCAAATGCCATCTAAAAATTGAAAGACTCCACATGGACGACTTTCATCCGGGTAAGCTACTTTCTTTTTACAACATAACGTATTGCAAAACATTGCATTTTAAAGCGTTTTGGAAGCAACTCTTTCATAAAGATAAATATAAATTTATTTTTTTCAACGAAAGAACTTAACATAATTTTTATACTATGTTATTACAGTTGAGGAAATTCGAGGTAGAGGAAACGCGCAGACAATTGATTAAATCCGTGATAGTATGGAAACGTGGCTTGTCTAATACGTGTAATTTTCAAGAATGAAGTTGAAGGAGTGCCTGCTAAATGTGGTAATCTCAAAGGTTAATTATTTAAACGTGGAAATCATATGATGTTACAGTAATTTCTTAATATGATTAGGTAAATGTTAAAAAGTAAAAAGGTTAACTGATGCATTCATAAATGCAAGGAAGTTATCAACAATAAATTTCACTGGTTGATTTTGGAGGACAACTAAGAATATGCATCTTCAATGTGTAGCCATCAAATTATAATTTAAGATTAAAAGATCATTAATTGTGTCCATCTCCAATAGATATACACTTTTCGACATAATTAAAATTATAATCTTAATTGTCATATACAATGGATTTATTTATGTGGAGGTTAATTGAAAGCATGCCTTTATTGTTTTATACGGATGTAAAGTTTTCAATAAAATTTGATGGTAGTCTTTGTTATAATAATTAAAGTGTTGCTTCTCTAATAAGTTGTTATGTGACTCTCACTTAAGATACCTTTTCCTGTTGTGAAATACTTGGTTGGCATGTGGAATAAGTTGTTTCACATTTAAAATATCTTTACAGTATTATATTCCTGTTGTGAAAAACTTGGGAAGTGGGCATTTATCACTAAGATAATTTATCAAAAAATTGTGTACATCACTAGTTGGTTGTTAATAATTCATACCATTAGTGCTGAGCATTTGATCATTTTTAATTGCAAGGTCAATAGGGTTTATATTTTATATAAATACTATATATATATCAACCATGATCCGGAAGTAATGAATTCCAAAACTATGAGCAAATTTTGGCGCCATAAGAGATTTTTATAAAAAATATAAATTTAAATGAATTTCCACAACCGATCACAGGCTCTGCAAGGATTTGATTTCTGAGCATCTTTTGTAATAAAAAATATTATGGCCATAGATTCTATGCACGTAAGTGTTTTTTCTATGCAGGTAAGTGTTTTTTTTTTTTTTTAAATAAAAATTGGTGCTCAAACATATTAGTTTATGTATTTTAATTCAAATACATATACATATGATACGGTTAGCCAAGAAAGAATGTGAACAACTATAAATCTAAATACATATGATACGGTTAACGTGAACAGCTTTAACTCTAGTTGTTATGTGAATGCAACAACTTTAACTTTCGTCATGCGAGTGGGTGGTGTTGGTGAAAAATGTGAACCAAATATAAAACAAAAATTAACATAATGTAGTACAAGAAAAGAGATGACATATTATTGAGATTGTAAAAACACATAAAAAAGAAGAGAGCACTTAAGGATATTTAGATTGAATTAAAATAGACGGGGAACCCATTGTAGTAGCTTGAATTTATACATCATTTTTTTTAGCAAAGAAAATTTCTACATATACATCTGTCACACTAAAAAAAATTAGTGCATGTAGGTGTGTTTTAAAGTACACCTAGTTTGTTTCAAGATTCAGACTTCATGTAATGTTCCCAGTGTTATGACTAAGAGTGATGCAAGCAAGTGTAATTTTTTGTTTTTGTTTTTAAGCAGGATGGCAACAACGATCACAGTTAAAAAACACAACTTGATGATGAACACAACGCATGCAAATCAGGCAACAGACAACAACGACTCAGCATACAAGCATATCAGGAAACTGGGTGAAACATACGATAATCCAAAACAGATATAATCGACTACCCGCCCGACACCAGCAAGACAACGCCTACAAGCTAAAGGACAACATCAACCAACCTGACACAACGACTTGACGACCAATAACTGGAAACCTCTACGGAATGCAAAACCAAACACTTTAAGGTGTTACAAAACAAGTGCCAACATTAATTACAACGAATCACGCCCAAATCAGGAAGCACAGACTCCGACCAGGTTATCGTTCACAACTATCCATCAGGGTGCACAATGATCCCCTCATCAAGATTCATGTCATCACAAGGTGATAGGCGTGACAGTAATCCTGGCGCAAAATAACATATCCATACCCATAACCCAAGAAAAATTCAATGCACTAGGAAACTGAAATAACTAACAAGAACTCTGTACCCACGCACCCAAGCAACAAGTCGAAAAAACGCAAGATGACATCACTCAATTAAAATTTCTCAAGCTATTAAACGACTTCGCCAACAACCAAAAAACATTATTGTTAAGCGTGATATCTAAGTGCGAAGGAGTGAATTATTATAGATGTTACTATTATCATAAATGTGACCATAAAGTGACCATAATGTGAACTATTAAATCTAACAATGGTAATGTTATCCCATAATATTATTTCAGTCCATTAATATCCACGGTGGTAAATACATTTAAAAAAAATAATTCTATCCATAAATCATATCAGGAAACAAAACCCTATCCATAAGTACATAACCCAATCACTATCCATTAATACCTATCAAATCACAGACATATCAACGTTGTCTATTAAATAAGATAGTTGTCAATTTAGTATTCTCCTAGGGGCTATTAATTCGTGTTACTATATCTATAAAAAAAAACGCTATCAACCACCCATTGCTATCTAAAAGGGTATGATGTCACTGTGTAAGGAAAAATATAAATATACCATTGTTGTCTATAAAAACGATCGTGTAAAATAAACCATTGACTGTCTAATTAATAAATATATTATTGTTGTCTATAGAATAGATGATATGGTTGTCTATTAACCATATGAAAATGCTATCTATTATTAGATGACTGTCTAGCAAATGATATCCATGTCCATTGAATATTTAAATGATAAGGTTGCCCATTGTTGTAGATAGCAATTGATATGGTTGTCCATAAAAAGGAAACGTTGTCATAACAACATACATCGCTACCACCACAATTATTACACAGTCACCAAAATAGAATCACTATCTATTAAAAGCAATTACAGAGTCACCAATTACTGTCATACAAAAATTAAACCAATGTATATAGACGCTCTCATTCAAGTGGGAATTCACTGAACATAGTCTAAAAATGTGTTGAGGATGCAATCTATTAAATCATTGAGTAAAATTCACTAGTAAATATGTATTGAATTTGTAGAGTAAATTCACATTCAAGGTGTGTTAAATCATAGAGTGAAATTTGCAGTCAATAAGAGTAATCACCCTCAACCATTACACAAGAAAAATACGCTACCCTTACACATTAGAAACACCCCCATTTACACAGCAAACGTGCCACCAATTAAAAAGTAAAAACACCCTCGTTTAAGCCCAAAGGGGTTGGATCCAATGGTGGAAATTGAGGAGTTTTTCACATTGGGCAAGGTTCAATTCTTGTGAGGGCTTTACTTGGAGCCATGGGGGCACCTTGAGGTAGTGGTCAAACATGTGGTTGCACCCAGAGATACGATATTAAATGGTATCGTGACCTGTGCACACATAAGTGGATCAAAGCCCACCCCCATTTCCTTCAAATTTTGTTGAGCCCACAGGGGTTTGGTCTAGTGGCCAACGAACGTACTGTTAAGGTGTTCGTGTTGTTACACAAGTCACGAGTTCAAACCTCGATTTATCTGGAGGCATGCTTATGGGCTGTGAGATTCTTCCTAGGGGTTATAAGGTAGCTGACAGGATTCAACCCCGTGTCAAGTGAGTATGATATTGTCGCAGTTGTCCATTCCCCTAGTCATAAAAAAAAAACACCCTTGTTTACACAGCATGTGCACTACCATTCACACAGTAACAACCCACCATTTACACATTAAAAACACACCCCTATACACAACAACTACGCCTCCCATATACACAGTAAAAACACCCAGTTTACATAGCAAATGCACCCCCATATACACAGTAAAAACGAAGGCATTCAAGTAAAAATCCGTTGTTGTTCAAGTGTAAAAAGACGTAGACGTTCAATGTAAAATTCTTGTTGTATATCATGGCATAACCTTACTGTCATTCAAGGGGAAAAATGTAGTCCATATATAAAGTAAAATCTATCATTCAAGTGGACAAAAACGTAGTCCATATATAAACTAAAAGTTGTCATTCAAGTGGACAAAAACTCAGTCCATATATAAATTAAAAGTTGTCATTCAAGTGGACAAAAAACACAGTTCATCTATAACTTAAAAGATGCCATTGAAGTGGACAAAAACTCAGTCCATGTATAAATTAAAAGTTGTCAATCAAGTGGACAAACCCTCAATCCATATATAAATTAAAAGTTTTCATTCAAGTGGACAAAAACACAGCCCATATATAAATTAAAATTTTTCATTCAAGTAGACAAAACACTGAGGTTTCTCCAATCAAGAGCTGGGAACTATCATTAAAATCACAGAGAATAAAATAACATCCAAAAACACAGAGGTGATATAAAAACACAGAGAGTATTAAGTTGTCCGCAAAGAGAAATGATAAACAATACGTAGAGATATTCAATCGCAATAAGGCACAAGACAATCATTCAACCATGAATCAATCAACTCAGAGATAAGTAAGGGTAGCCAACTGATCTAAAACTTGGAAATATTTGCAAGTAAAGTTTATGTGTTTAAAGAAAATGGATCAACTTTGCAACACATCATTTAATAGGATTTACTCATTTAAGACACAAATAAATAGCAGCATAATCAATGAACATAAGCAAATAAACACAACAAATGATAAAGGAGGTCACCCCTCTTTTGGGCTACATCTCCTGGTCCAGCTTCCAATGGATCATTATTATTAATTTCTCAAAGTGCTCAAAAATGTGCTTTACAATGCTCAAATTGACCAACAGACTACTCCAATGGCTTCAGAGCGTCCAAAAACCCCTAGTTGGGCTTTTTCGGCACCTCGTTTGGCCAAAAAATGAAGAAGTTAGGCTTCCTTGAAGTCTCCTCTTCAAGCTTGTTGTCTCTGCATCTACAAATTGCACCCTTGTTCATGCAACCTAGCACACGCTATTTAAAGCGTAAAAACCTAGCACCGAACACAACCGCGCCAACGGTGCGAACTTTAGGACGGTTATGGGCGCGCCAGCCCCTAACCACCAAGCTCTCGGGCACATGGGTCCATGATATGACCTCGTGCATTTTTAAAAAGGGCTCCATCCCATAGGAAAATAGAACCGTGACATGTGGTAGATCGTTTCAACCATTTTAAACCACAATTTAAAACCCAAAACACGTGCGCGCCCACTGTAATGGAGTCATATGACATGGTCGTATGATATGAGTGCTATAACTACAGGCTAGGGCTAAGCCCCAGCCCGACCCCCGCGCCAAACAATAAATAGTACAAATTTAAATTTATATAAACCCACTCATATAGCAAGGAACATATGGTGGTATGTTGGTCGGGCAGACTTTGTTAAAGGTTTACACCGGTGAGGAGGTCCGGGGTTCGACCCCCACAGACCCCATACAATTTTAAATAACAAACCATAGCCAATAACAGGGTGCCACGTGGCAGCCCATGACTGGGCCACGTGGCACCACACCATTAACCAAAAATGATGCCATGTGTCACATCATAATTCAACCACATCTTCCAATCAAAAACTACCACATCATCACATGCCACATCAACATACAGTCGTACAGTCTCTACCACATCATCGTACGACCCCTGCCACATCATCTTGTATGGACTGCACAGTCAACGTCCTTTTTTTTGTCTGTTTGATGATTTGAACAGATTGCGATATCTCTGGCTCCCGATGTCCATTTACGACGAAACGAGTTGCGTTGGGTTTGCAATGACGAGGCCTACGCTCTCGTTTGATTTGAAGCGATTCCAAGCACTTTGAATTTTTGAGCAAAATTTGATCCCCTGATCACACCTCCCCATTGGGAAGATTTTGGACCTCCAAAAGACTATATTTAGTCTATGTGAATATGAGGGTATAGTTCCCTCACCCTTCCAACCTCAATCCACTTGGATTTGCTTGGATTTGTACCTGTAAGACCAACTCGAAGATACTCCACATTTCCTCGTTTTGAAGTTCACATTCTCCTGTCAAGGATGGTGTCTTCCTGCAGTTCTGATAGATATTCTAGGGAAAATTCATCTATAGAAGGAATCTGAACATGCCCTCCATGATAATCAATCAACGGAGTCTCATACAATTTCAAAGTCTCAACATTAACGACTGCATACATTTGCATATAAGGAGGCAAATCTAAACGAAAGGCATTGTTACCAATCTTGTCGATAATCTTGAAATGGCCATATAGAATCGATTTCAATTTTTTACCTTCTCCTTTAAGCCTCTCCTCACTGATGTAAAACCAAAATTCATCTCCAACTTGGAAACTGTGATCAACACAATGCTTTTCATGTCTCGTTTTGTACTTGGCCTGACTCTTTTCCAACTGCTCTTGCACCACTTGATGTATCGACTAAATTTGTTCAATGAACGTTTCTTCCCTATCAATGTCATATTGACCATCGATAGCAATATCTTTCCCAAATATAAAATCTAAAGGAGATCTGGGCAAATAGCCAAAACATGCTTCAAATGGTGAGGTTTGAGTCGAAGAGTGCTTAGCTCGATTGTAAGAATGTTGAATGTAGTGTAAATGCTCATCCCAAAGTTTAGGATGCTTGTTCAATAAGCACGAAGAATATGCACCATTGTTCGATTTACCACCTCTGTCTGACCATCTGTTTGCGGATGAAAAGTTGTGCTCTTTTTAAGTTTGGTGTCCATGAGTGCCCATAAACTCGACCAAAAACTTCCAACAAATCGAGAATCTCGATCAGAAATAATGGATTTAAGTAATCCAAAATGCACCCAAACATTTTGAAAGAACATTTGTGTCGTTTGTTCAGTTGTAACCTGCTTAGTACAAGGCATCAAAATACACATTTTGCTAAATTGATCAACCACAACAT
>JZKD02S1787644.1:10920-29293 GCA_000966675.3 Picea glauca | reverse complement strand
ACATAAACACAACAAATGATAAAGGAGTTCACCCCTCTCTTGGGCTACATCTCCTGGTCCAGCTTCCAATGGATCATTATTATTAATTTCTCAAAGTGCTCAAAAACATACTTTAAAATGCTCAAATTGACCAACAGGCTACTCCAATGGCTTTAGAGCGTCCAAAAACCCCTAGCTGGGCTTTTTTGGCACCTCGTTTGGTCAAAAAACGAAGAAGTTAGGCTTCCTTGAAGTCTCCTCTTCAACCTTGTTGTCTCTGCATCTACAAATTGCACCCTTGTTCATGCAACCTAGCACACACGCTATTTAAAGTGTAAAAACCTAACACCAAACTATAGGATGGTTATGGGTGCGCCATCCCCTAACCGCCAAGCTCTCAGGCACATGGGTCCATGATATGAGCTTGCGCATTTTTAAAAAGGGCATCGTCCCATAGGCAAATAGAACCGTGACATGTCGCGGGTCATTTCAACTATTTTAAACCACAATTTAAAACCCAAAATGCATGCGCGCCCACTGTACTGGAGTCATATGACATGGTCGTATGATATGAGTTCTATAACCACGGGCTGGGGCTAAGCCCTAGCCCGACCCCCACGCCAAACAATAAACAATACAAATTTAAATTTATATAAACCCACTCATATAGCAAGGAACATATGGTGGTATGTTGGTCGGGAGGACTTTGTTAAATCTTTACATCGGTGGGGAGGTCCGGGGTTCGACCCCCATGGATCCCATACAATTTTAAATAAAAAACCATAGCCAATAACGGGGTGCCATGTGGCAACCCATGACTGGGTCATGTGGCACCACACCATTAACCAAAAATGATGCCACCTCTCGCATCATAATTCAACCACATCTACCAATCAAAAACTACCATGTCATCACATGCCACATCAGCGTATGGTCGTACAATATCTGCCACGTCATCGTACGACCCCTGCCACATCAGCCTGTACGGACTGCACAGTCAGCATCCTTTTTTTTGCTTGTTTGACGATTCGAACAGATCACGATATCTGTCGCTCCCAACATCCGTTTGTGATGAAATGAGTTGCGTTGGATTTGCAACGATGAGGTCTACGCTCTCATTCAATTTGAAGCGATTCTGAGCACTTTGAATTTTTGAGCAAAATTTGATCCCCTGATCACCAATTGGGAAAAATTATCCTTCGCTCATCATCCACGCACAGAAAAGCAGGGCATTAAAATATATAGGTCTTTAAACATCGAAGTGATGACCGTCGATTCGGCTCCTAGACAACTAATCAAGCATGGACTCATGACCTAGGGATAAGGGCAGAAGATAAAGCACAATATCTTCATAATAATCAATAAAACCCACACAGATAAGTTATTGAAATTAGAAGTTGGGTTCGCCAAAGGAAATCCATCAGAAAACAACAAGAAAAGGGATCACAATACTGTAGGAAAGCAAGTGCAAGACAACACATGGAAATGAAATATTAAATCGAGCATAGAGCAATAACATGAGTAAATTTAATTTTATTGAAAGTAACAGTTAATCGACATACCTTAGCCAAACACGACTGTTTAGTAGTTTCTTGCCGCGCACGCTCCATCCAACTTCTGCTTGCCAACTGATGTGACCTAACTGGTACCTCCAATCCAACACTATGGGTACTCTTCTTCCCCCTGAGCCCCCTGAACCGCAAATGGGCCACACACACAATACAAGAGAACCATTAGCACCCAGCTCACATCGTAAGGTCGAGTTACCACTCGTTACCCGAGTTGGGTATCCCAACTCACACAAGAGAAGCTAAGTCAAGACAAAAATTCAGTAGCATAATGATACGCATAAAAATCATATCCATACTCCTCCTCCTCCATCATTTTTATAGAGTTTTTAAGTGATTTCTTTCCCAAATTCTCATTTAATTTATTTTTCATTATTTTAATCAGAAAAAACCTCCCCCATACACATGTCACCCATCCCCCTAGTTGCACTAGAAAATAATTTCATTAATTATTTCATTATTCCTATTTCCTTCACCCACCTAAAACCATTCCTAAAAACGCTCCTTGATATCCCAATATTACCTTACTCAACTTAAATGACTTACGCCTTTACTAAATTCCTAGTTGAGTTCATAATTATAAAGTTCTTAAAGACAAGATTCCTTACTAAGTTAGACATTCATCTTTTTCCTTGCATTTCCCTTTTTCCTTATGTTTCTCCTTTTTCCTTTAGTTTCCTATTACTTTTAAGTTTCCCTCTTTTCCCTTCTTAACTAAAACTCAAATTAGCAAGTGTAGAAAAACAACAATTTACCCATTTTTCTTTTTTATATTTAAAAATGAAATTAGCATATGTAAATAAAACAATCATTTGCCTTTTAATTTAAATCCCCCATTGTAATTTGATTTTAATAATTTAATTGGTGCCACTTGCCTCTTGACTGACTTGGTAGACATCAAAAACCCCTGGAGTCAATACTCTATTAGGTGATCTTGCGGGAGACTAAGGGCCACTAAGTAATAAGGCCCCTGCCTTATTCTGCACCCTTTAGAATTATCGTGAGCGACTGTCATAGTCTTCCCTCACGACATCATGGGTCTTCTTGAACTAGGTAATCATTAACCTATAGTTCGAGCCACGATGGGATTGCTAGTAGGTTATGTTAGGGATATTTTCCACACCTCTCCCTCAAAGTCTCTAGTTGTCGTGCGTGACCCCTTTACTCCACATGTGAGTCTGGTCGCCAAACTATCATCAACCTCCATTCATCAACGATTCATGTCAGAAATAATAATCAATCATCATAACATCCAATCATATGTACCTATGTCACATCAACAATATTCAACCCAAAAGTCCACTCCCTGACTCGATCCAGAGTCCATGGGGTTTCATCAATGCCTCTGCATCCTCAATGTCCAAAATCCTACACACTCAGGAGGAGCTAATCAATAGCACCTGTCTATGTAAATATAACAAAATAACATATCATCATATCCATAATGCCTCATAATCATAATCAAATGACCAATAGTATAATAATCTTGATCACTTGCAAGCAAGTTTCCTCAAAGAATAATTTCGCTCAGTGCACGCAAGAGCGGGATGTTACCTACACCCCCCTCTTGGTCTAAACTTTGTCCCAAAGTTTCACAGTATATAAATACAGAAATAAAGTGTATCACGATATCATAACTCAAAAATGGGAACTATTGGCGCATATCATATGCATCCTCCCAATTCATCGAGTGCAGACTAAAGTTGTCCCACTGGACCTTGGCCTAATCTACGGTTCGAAGCCGTAGCTATTGAATGTGATGGTCCAGGATGCGGATCGGCTCTGTCGTGAGCGCAACCTCGTCTGATCCTATAAGGAACTCATGTCAACAACATGAGTAGGATCACTAACATAATTTCTCAAAACATAGATGTGAAAGACATCGTGTGTTTGCCTCAAAGAATCAAGCAAGGCTAGTCAAATAGGCCATGGGCCTTCTCTTTTCCACAATCTCCAAGGATCCCATGAACCTAGGATATAGTTTAGGAGCCTTTCCAAACTTGATCGAACTCTTTTGCGGTATCACCCGCAAGAATACTCGATCGCCACATCGTAACTACAACCGACACGATGTGCATTGGCATATCTTATCTGTCGATCCTACGCTTCCTTGATCCTTTGTCTTATAGTTTTCAATTGATCTTCCATTTATTGGATTGCTTCTGGTCCCACCAGGCCGCTATCCTCAAGTCGATCCCAACTCAAGGTGTCTAACACGGTCACCCGTAAAGAAACTCAAAAGCCGCCATCTTCATGGTGTTTTGGTAATTGTCGTTAGACAAAAATTATACCAGTGGCAAGAACTCTTTCCAACGCTTTTTTTGGTCCATAACATACGTACAAAACATGTCCTCTAGGATTTGGTTTGTTTTTTTGGTCTTTCCATCAATCTCTGGTTGATACGCAGTACTAAAGTTAAGTTGGGTTCCCAATGCATCTTGGAAACTAGTCCAAAATATTTCAGTAAACACCAATCATCGATCGGATATAATCCTCTTAGGCACACCATGTAGCCTCACAGTCTCACTGATGAAAACTCTAGCTATGCCAGGTGCCTGATACATCGTACCCACAAGAATAAAATGAGCACTCTTCGTCAGAGTGTCGACTACCACAAAAATCGAGTCATGTATCCTTGTCATCAGTGGCAATCCAACAATGAAATCCATCAAAATAACCTCCCATTTCGATTGCGTAATAGCGTGTGGTTGTAGTAACCTTACTGGATGTCTATTTTCAACCTGTTGACATTCTAGACATCTTTCCACATAGTTGACTATGTCTGCCTTCATTCCTTTCCAAAAGAATAAGGATTTAAGGTTTTCCCTCATCTTCATGACTCCAGGATGAGCCATGTATACTTCTCTGTGAGCCTCATTTAGGATCAAACTCCTCAACTTGTCATTTGGTGGTACGTAAATTTGATTCTGTCGTCGTCCAACACAAATCCTTCAAATCTTGCTACCATCATGGTTTCTTGTCTGATAAAATCCCTGACCTCCTTCTACCATTCCTCGTTGTGTTGTAAAGTTAGAATATTTTCATGTAGATTTGTTTGAAGAGGCATCACCGAAAATATGCACAGTCTCCAACTCAATGCATTAGCCAATCTGTTCATTGTTCCCTTTATGTAAGTAATCACAAAATCATACTCGCTAAGCAATTTCAACCAACGTCGTTGTCACACATTCAGGTCGCTTTACGTAAAGATGTGTTGTAGTCCATAATGGTCCATTTTTAGTTCAAAATTTTCGTCCAATAAGGTAGTGTCTCCAAAATCTCAAGGCATATACAATGGATAACAAATCCAAATCGTGTGTTGCATAGTTCTCCTCATGCCTTCTCAACTTCCTTGAGATGTAAGCAATCACTCGACCATCTTGCATCAAGACTCTTCCTAATCCTTCCTTGGATGCATCAGTGCATACCAAGAAGTCTACTTCCATGTCAGGGACATTTAGTATCGGTGATGTTGTCAATACTCCTTGAGCCTCCGAAATGTTTCTGCGCATTTCTTGGTCCAAACAAACTTCTTGTTCTTCTTATGTAATTTCGTGATCGGATTTGCTATCTTCGAAAATCCCTCGATGTACTATCGTTAGTGTCCTGCTAAACCTATGAATCTATGCACTTTCGAGACATTCGTCAACGCAGGCGATTCCATAATAGACTCGACCTTTTTCTGGATCTACGACGATACCTTCGCCAGAGATGACATGCCCTAAGTAGTGGATCTTGGATTGGTAAAACGAACATTTAGACAATTTCCCATACATTTTTTTCTCTTGCAGACACTGTAGTACCAATTGCAAGTGTTCTTCATGCTCCTCCATCGTCCGAGAGTAAATAAAAAGATCGTCAATGAATCGTTGGACAAACTTGTCCAAGTAGTCGGGGAGCACCCCATTCATCAAACTCATAAATACCCATGGGGCGTTCATGAGTCCAAACGGTAAACCAGTAAACTTGTAATGTCCAAACCTCATCTTAAAGGCTATCTTAGGGTCGTCATCCTCCTTGATATGTAACTAGTGATACCCTGATCGCAAGTTGATCTTTGAAAACACCATCGCACCTTTCATATGATCAAACAGATCATCAATCCTTGGCAACAGGTACTGATTCTTGATCGTTGCCTTGTTAGATTGATGGTAGTCAATGCAGAGTCTCCACGACCCATCCCTCTTTCGTATGAAAATAACAGGCGCACCCCATGATGACACATTTGGACATATAAGTCCTAGGTCCAACAACTCCTTCAGTTTCCTTTTCAACTCCTATAACTCCGGGGTCGACATCCAATAAGGCATTCTTGTTATTGATTCAGTCCCTGGTTTTAGGTCTATGGTAAATTTCAAATCCCTCTCCGAAGGCTTCCCATGTAACCCCTCAAGGAAGACATCCACAAACTCTCTCACCACAAGAATGTGTTCTAGACCTTCCTCTACTCCCTTCTCGTTTAACGCAAGGATCGCATAAATCTTACATCCCTTGCGCATACTCTTCTGTAGATGCAAGGAAGAGATGAACCTCAGGGAAACTCCCTGGTTCCAACCTGCAATCATGCATCTCTCTCCCTCATCATCGACCAAGCTCAACCATTTTGTCTTATAGTTGAGTATCGCCTCAGCGATTCCAACCAGTCCATACCAATCACGATGTCATAAGCTCCTAAGGTCGTGACGTACAAGTTGGCCCTAGTGAAAAAACTCTCCCAGGTTAAGGTGACAGCCCGTAACCTTTGGTAGCACCTAGATCTATCAAAATGATAAGGGTTTGGTTAGCGACGATACCTGAAATATCGAGCATAGTCGACTGGTTCTCTGCCTAGAGCTTTTTCACTAGTGCATGAATCCGATGGGCCTTTCCCAAATCTCCCACAGTAGTGGGTCCGACTGATACAAATTCTCTAGTCCTCTCCACTAGGTAGTCGCCCCAGAAATTTGGCTCCCCACATTCCAACACACTTTCTTTGGTCCAGTATTCCTAGTACCTGAAGTAGAAATTGAATCCTAACACTAAGGCCAAACATGAACTTGTTGAACTTAAGTTCTCTGTAATTTGGTGCGAAGCATACTAAACAACTCCAAAAATGGGTCTCGTACTCGGGCACCGTACGATCGCCCTGTCACAAGTCATTCAACTCATTGAGTTGAAGATCAATGAATTCCTCTGATAGAATCCATTCTCAGAACTGTTCCTCGAACAATTTCGATGACACATCTTCGACGACCATGTTCAAATGCGGCAGGAGCGTCTTCCACCATAGAAGAGATCTCCCCTTCAGCTGAAAGATCGCCATGCAGACCTCCATGTTGGAGGTATAGTCGTGAAGTGATAAAAACATTGCCATATTATCCAATCATGCCTCGGCGGCTGCACCGTCCGGGGCACCAAAGAACTCGGGAGATTTGATCTTCTCGAGTTCACGGTGAAATCTAATTGTATTGGCTAGGGCGTGTTGTGGACCCTCAGGGGCTCAACTTAGTAAATATCATGAATCAAGGCCTCTGACATTCCCTGGAAAGGCCTTGTCATACCATCATCATCCCTTACAACATTCTAATCCATCCCAAGGACTTGTCCTTCCCCCTGAGGTTAGACTTCGACGGCATGGGCACTTTAGGAGGCATCACACCTCCTTCCATGACACCACATTGTAAACCTATGTGGCATCCTCTAATAGAGATCACCGCATGGACACGTTAATTTTTTTAATTAGCACTAGGTTAATACTCAAGGGTCTACTGCAGTGGAAATCCTGGCAATCCATAGTCACAGGGTTGAACCTGCTCTGATACCATATGTAACGTCCGTAGTGTTATGACTAAAAGTGATGTAAGCAAGTGTAATTTTTTTTTTTTAAAAGGAAGATGGAAACAACGACCACAGTTAAACAACGCAACTTGACGACGAACACAACGCATGTAGATCAGGCAACAGACAACAATGACTCATCATACAAGCACATCAGGCAACTGGGAGAAACATGAGATAATCCAAGACAGATATAATCGACTACCTACACGACACTAGAAAAACAACGCCTACAAGCTAAAGGATAACATCAACCAACCCGACACAACGACTTGATGACTAGTAACTAGAAACCTCTACGACGTGCAAAACCAAATGCTTTAAGGCATTACAAACCAAGTGCCAAAATCAATTACAATGAACCACACCCACATCAGGAAGAACATACTCCAGCCAAGTTATCGTTCGCATCTATCCATTAGGGTGTACAATGATCCCCTCATCAGGAGTCATTTCATCACAAGGCAATAGGCATGACAATAACCCTGGCGCAACATAACATATCCAGACCCATAACCCAAGAAAAATTCAACGCTCTAGGAGACTAAAATAACTAACAAAAAGATTGTACCCACGCACCCAAGAAACAAGTCCACAAGACACAAGATGACATCAATCAATTAAAATTTCGAAAGCTATTAAACCACTTCGCCAACAACCAAAAACGATTATTGTTAAGCATGATGTCTAGGTGCGAAGGAGTGAATTATTATAGATGTTACTATTATCATAAATGTGACCATAATGTGAACTATTACATCTAACAATGGTAATGTTGTCCCATAATATTATTTCGGTCCATTAATATCCACGGTGGTAAATACATTTCAAAAATGCAATTCTATCAATAAATCATATCAGAAAATAAAACTCTATCCATAAGTACATAACCCAATCCCTATTCATTAATACCTATCAAATCGTAGACATATCAATGGTGTCTGTTAAATAATATAGTTATCAATTTGGTATTTGCCCGGGGGCTATTAATTTGTGTTATTGTATCTATAAAAAAACACTATCAACCACCCATTGCTGTCTAAAAGGGTATGGTGTCAGCAAAAATATAAATATACCATTGTTGTCTATAAAACATATTGTGTAAAATAAACAATTGGTTGTCTAATTAATAAATATACTATTGCAGTCTATAGAATAGATTATAAGGTTGTCTATTAACCATATGAAAATGCTATCTATTATTAGATGATTGTCTAGCAAATGATATGGTTGTCCATTGAATATTTAAATGATAAGGCTGCCCGTTGTTGTAGATAGCAATTGATATGGATGTCCATAAAAAGGAAATGCTTTCATAACAACATACCACTCCACCATTACCACCACAATTATTACACGATCACCAAAACAGAATCGTTGTCTATTAAAAGCAATTACACAGTGACCAATTACTGTCATACAATAATTAAACCAATGTAGATAAACACTCTCATTCAAGTATGAATTCGTTTTCTAACTAATTATTTGATCCACATTCCATAGATGTCAAGGTATTAAAATGAAATCCAAATAGAAGATAAGAACAAAGCCTATATATACGTTGAACGTAGTCTAAAAATGTGTTGAGGAGGCAGTCTATTAAATCACTGAGTAAAATTCGCCAGTCAATATTTATTGAATTTGTAGAGTAAATTCACAGTCAAGGTGTGTTAAATCGAAGAGTGAAATTTGCAGTCAATAAGAGTAATAACCCTCAACCATTACACAAGAAAAATACGCTACCCTTACACATTAGAAACACCCCCATTTACACAACAAACACGCCACCAATTACACAGTAAAAACACTCTCGTTTACGCAACATGTGTGCTACCATTCACACAGTAACAACCCACCATTTACACATTAAAAACACACCCCCATACACAACAACTACACCCCCCATATACACAGTAAAAACACCCCATTTACACAACAAATATGCCCCCATATACATAGTAAAAACGAAGGCATTCAAGTAAAAATTTGATGTTGTTTAAGTGTAAAAAGACGCAGGCATTCAAGGTAAAATTCTCGTTGTATATCATGGCATAACCTTACTGTCATTCAAGGGGAAAAACACAGTCCATATATAATTTAGTAAAAGCTGTCATTCAAGTGGACAAAAACGCAGCCCATATATAAACTAAAAGTTGTCATTCAAGTGGACAAAAACTCAGTCCATATATAAATTAAAAGTTGTCATTCAAGTGGACAAAAACACAGTCCATATATAAATTAAAAGGTGTCATTCAAGTGGACAAAAACTTAGTCCATGTATAAATTAAAAGATGTCAATCAAGTGGACAAAAAAAAAGTCCATATATAAATTAAAAGTTGTCATTCAAGGGAACAAAAGCTCAGTCCATGTATAAATTACAAGTTGTCAATCAAGTGGACTAAAACTTAGTCCATATACAAATCAAATGTTGTCATTCAAGTGGACAAAATCGCAGTCCATATATAAATTAAAAGTTGTCATTCAAGTGGACAAAACGCTGAGGTTTATCCAATCAAGGGCAGGGAAATGTCATTAAAATCACAAAGAATAAAATACCATCCAAAAACACAGAGGTGATATAAAAACGCAGAGAGTATTAAGTTGTTTGCAGAGAGAAATGATAAACCATAAGCAGAGATATTAAATTGCAAGAACGGGCAAGACAATCATTCAACCATGAATCAATCAACTCAGAGATAAGTAAGGGTAGCCAGTTGGGCAAAATTATTCTTCTCTCATCATCCATGCACAGAAAAGCAAAGGATTAGAATCTATAGGTCTTTAAACACCAAAGTGATGACTGTCGATTGGGCTCTTGGTTGACTTCTCGGCCATGGACTCATGACCTAGGGATAAGGGCGGAAGATAAAGCACAATCTCTTCATAATAATCAATAAAACCCACACAGATAAGTTATTGAAATCAGAAGTTGGGTTCACCAAAGGAAATCCACCAGAAAATAGCAAGCAAAGGGATTACAATATCGTAGGAAAGAAGGTGCAAGACAATGCATGGAAATGAAATCTTAAACTGAGCATAGAGAAATAACATGAGTAAACTTAATTTCATTGCAAGTAACAATTAACTTATGTACCTTAGGCAAACGCGACTGCTCAGTAGTTTCTTCCTGTGTGCGCTCCATCCAGCCTCCACTTGTCGATCGATGTGACCTCACCGATACCTCCCAACCAATGCTAGGGGTACTCTTATTCCCCCAGAGACCCCCGATCTGCAAAGGGGCCACGCACACAATACCATAGAACCACTAGAACCCAAATCGCCTCGCAAGGTTGAGCTACCACTTATTACCCAAGCTGGGTATCCCAACTCCCACAAGAGAAGCTCAGTCAAGAAAAAAATTCAGCAGTGTAACGATACGAATAAAAATCATATTCATACTCCTCCTCCATCCTTTTTATAGAGTTTTAAAGTGATTTCTTTCCCAAATGCTCATTTAATTTCTTTTTCATTATTTTAATCAGAAAAAACCTCCCCCGTACACATGTCATCCATCCCCCTAGTTGCACCAGAAATTAATTTCATTAATTATTTAATTATTCCTATTTCCCTCACCCACCTAAAAGCATTCCTAAAAATGCTCCTTTCTGTCTCAATATTCTCTTACACAACTTAAATGACTTACGCCTTTAATAAATTCCTAGTTCAGTTCATAATTAGAAAGTTCTTAAAGGAAAGATTCCTTACTAAGTTAGAAATTCATATTTTGCCTTATGTTTCCCCTTTTCCCTTTAGTTTCCTATTACTTTTAAGTTTCCCTCTTTTCCCTTTTTAACTAAAACTCAAATTAACAAGTGTAGAAAAACAACAACTTACCCCCCCCCTTTTTTTTTATTTAAAACTAAATTAGCATATGTAGATAAAACAATCATTTCCTTTTTAATTTAAATCCCCCATTGTAATTTGATTTTAATAATTTAATTGAATTTCTTACCCCCTTCTTGTTACATGTTTAATTTGATTATTATTTTTTTTGAACACATGTGTTACTTAGACCTAGATTTTAATTTCCTAGGTTGGGCGACATTTTTATTAGGGAAATTGTTTTTAAATCTTGCTTATCACATCATTCATTTTAAAACTGACTAGGATTCTTCACTTACCCGTTGAAATCGTGATGTGCCCTTCAGGATGCACTAGGTTCTCCAAGGGTACCACTCACCTTTTTCTAATTTTCTTGCACAACGTGCCCTTCAGGACGCACTACATGCTCCAAGGGTGCCACTCGCCTCTTTTCGTTTTCCTTGCACGACGTCCCCTTCAAGACGCACTACGTGCTCCAAGGGTGCCACTTGCCTCTTTCTGTTTTCCTTTTGCGACGTTCCCTTCAAGATGCACTACGTGCTCCAAGGGTGCCACTCGCCTCTTGAATGACTTGGTAGACATAAAAAACCCCTGGAGTTAATACTCCGCCAAGTGATCTTGTGGGAGACTAAGGGCCTCTAAGGAATAAGGCCCTTTCCTTATTGCGTGCCCCTTAGAACCATCATGAGCGACTGTCACAGTCTGCTCTCACGACATCGTGGGTCTTCTCAAACTAGGTAATTGTTGACCTACAGTTCGAGCCACGACGAGAGTGCTAGTAGGTTGTGGAAGGGTTGTTGTCTACACCTCTTCCTCAAAGTCTATGGTTGTCGTGCGTGACCCCTCTACTCCACATGTGAGTATGGTCGGCAAGCTATCGCCAGCCTGCATTCATCAATGAATCATGTCAGTAATAATAATCAATCATCGTAACATCTAATCATATGTACCTATGTCACATCAACAATATTCAACCCAACAATCCACTCCTTGACTCGATCTAGAGTCCAAGGGGTTTCATCAATGCCTTTGCATTCTCAATGTCCAAAATCCTGCACACTCTGGATGACCCAGTCAATAGCACATGTCTATGTAAATATAACAAAATAATATATCATCATATCCACAATCCCTCATAATCATAATCAAGCGACTAATAGTATAATAATCTGGATCACTTGCAAGGAAGTGTCCTCAAAGAATAAGTTTGCATAGTGCGTGCAAGAGCGGGATGTTACACTTCAAAACAGAGAGGCTAAGTTCCAGTACATTTTCTGAGTATGCTCTGGGCTCTTAGAAATTATGACAATGGCGAAACAAAGCTTACAAATGATGATATTAAGTGGAGGGAAGCTCACAAATGATGATATTAAGGACCTTTTGCAGGTGAGTCTTCTTAAATTGATTGGATTGAATTGCATGGAAAATACCCAATTTTACTTTGCACATTTCTAGTGAGAATTGTTTTGATTTATCCGATTTCATTGTTTTCTTAGACACTTCTATTGATATCTTGGCTAATCGTTTACGAATTTTTAAGAGCTTCCTGCTCAACATCACAACATAGAAAGAAAGCGCTCTACTTATTTGGTAACTGATATAATTGATATGGAAAACCTAAAATACCCCTAACTAGCCGCCATGCTCACTAGAGGGAAACATGTTTTTGTCTACTCCAATGGTGGGGTAGGATTGTTCTATTGCACATTTCTGCTGAGAATTGTTCTTATTTACTAGATTAAATGTTTTCTTAGACACTTCCATTGAGATTTGAGCTTCCATTATCATCTTGTATTATCCATTTCTCCCATCTAGATTTAGAGTAACTTAATGATATCATAATCAACCAAACATCATTTGTACATGCCAAAGTAACTTATTAATGGGAATTAACCAAGCATCATGCATGTAGACATAAGATTTATTTCCTTCCCTGGGCCTTCAGATCTATCTATGATTAAACCAACTAGATATGATGGTCATGGATTGGACCAGTGAAATCTTTATATGGATACTTTCCCAACGATATCTTTACCATATTTTGGTAGGTCAATACCATATTTTGGTAGGTCAAGCTTAAAGGTAAATCTATTTAGGTGGATATGTATGCACAAATCTGATTTGAGTGTATTCTAACTGGAATGCTTCTTTCAAATACTCAAAATATGAATATGTTTAGAGTCCATAGCTTACATTTGCTGAACATATTTAATGTTCAGGAATAAATTAAAAAATTATGAAAACTTGTAAAGGAAATAAAGAAAAGGTTGCATAACTTACATCCACACCAAACTAATGCAGCAAAATTAGATAACAAATGTGCAACCTTTATGGAGCATAAACATTTATTCAACGTTGCCACTTACATTGCTTTAAAACTAACAAATGTGCAACCTTTATGGAGCATAAACATTTATTCAACGTTGCCACTTACATTGCTTTAAAACTTGATATGATTGCCACTTACATTACTTTAAAACTTGATATCATGTGTAGTTTGTGAAGAGGACTCTTAAATGCAGAGGTTGGGGTGAAGAAAAGGTGAAGAGGATATTGGTGGCTAACGTTGGGGTTGAGGTCGAAGCAACATCGAGGAGGACAATACTATGAGGAGGATAATGTTAGTGTAGGCGACGAGAAAAGTCAGGGTAGAGTCATGACAATGACAACTACGTCTAGGAGTGATGCGATACCACCCTCGAGTTCTAAGGAACCAATACCTTCACAGGAACACTCAATTGGTAATCATATGGTAATAGGAGTGATGCGATACACCCTCGAGTTCTAAGGAACCAATACCTTCACAGGAACACTCAATTGGTAATCATATGGTAATCATAGACCAACCTTATCAACCCTTATCATTAGATAAGAAAATGTATATGCACAGAAATCCAACTGAGGCATATTTATCATTAAACAAGGCAATGTATACACATAAAAATCCAACTGAAGCATACTGTAGCTGAAAATACAAAGAACACTTAAATTCAACTAAGGAGTTGGCATGAGTAACACTGATAAATAGATCAATAATTCATTGCTTGAATGCCCGCGGATTGCCATGAGACAAGGCAGACTGTAGTGGTGTCAAGGAGGTGATGAACTATAGTGCATATCGCTATGAGACCAGGAATATGTTGCAACGAGACAAGGCATAGACTTCAATGGTGTGAAAGGTGGATACCTCCACTCGAGAAAGGCTTTGCATACCTCGATTGTATAAATAAATCATACATTGATTAGAGATATATATGAAGGGGGTGAGGGGAAATATTAGAGAAAATATATTATTTTTTATTTAATATTACTTCCATCTCATTTTTTCTCTAATATTATCTCATTCTATTATATTTTTTCTAATATTAACCCCACGCCCACCCTCATATGGTATATCTCCCCTGTTAAAATGTGGTGCCCACCCTCATATGGTATATCTCCCCTGTTAAAATGTGGTGCCCACTCCTCAGTCTCCACTTACCCTTAAAGGACCTTTCGTCCGATATTCTATCAAAGAGACTTTTGTTCCAGGTTGTGATTGTATTATGTTTGGCGAACCTTGAAAATTTGAAGAATAAAATACACAAAATATCAAAGAGACTTTTGTTCCAGGTTGTGATTGTATTATGTTTGGCGAACCTTGAAAATTTGAAGAATAAAATACACAAAATAGTAGGTGGGCAACGGTGATGCCATGTTGAGAACATGGCTATTACTATATGTGTTTTTATTATTCAATAATTATTTTTTAATACCAATCAAACACAGAATTTTATGAACTGAAATCTGCAACGTGAACAATGAATTCGACCATTTCCATATTTTATCGTTGTCGAATTCCAGGAAAATCACGAAAAATGAATCGATTTGTATGTCACTCATCCTTTCTAAGAGGCTTTTGTTCCAGGTATGTTTGGCAGACCTTGAAAATTTGAAGAATAAAATACACAAAATAGTAGTAGGTGGTTGTGATTGTATGTTTTGCAGACCTTGAAAATTTGAAGAATAAAATACACAAAATAGTAGTAGGTGGGCAACGATGGAAGATAAATTTGAACTTCTAATTATATTATATTTTCCAATATAAAATTCAAAGGAGAGGGATCCGTGATGTTAGATGCCACAGAAGCCGTGTGGCATCTAACATCATGGATATGTATTAAATCATGACGTGAAACTTTGAATGATATTATAAAATTGAAAGTAAAGCAGGTGATGAAGAAGTCGTGTCAATGAGGTAAATATGAACGTACCGGTTTGAATCGGTTAGATTTTAAATATGAACGTACCGGTTAATTGAAGTCAGAGAATCGGTTAGATTTTAAAATTACAAGCGACTTTGGCGATTCCGCAGAGAGTGCGTTTCTGTTTTGAGCATTTTGAGCAAGGAAAATGACGGCTAATTGGAGTGGATCGCTACACCCCTGAGTGGATCGTCGATGGCGGCTAATTGGCGATTGACAGTGAGAATATCAATTGGTAGTGAGAATTGGCTACACCTCTAGATACTATCATCTCTCCAACAATTACAATTAATGTGCACCTGACCAATTATATTTTTACCTGATTTGATCAACTGAAGCCAGCCAGAATAATAGGAGCCAGGAAATCCACCCATATACTATCCGTTGGAAATTGGTTGGCACCGTTTTAACAGGTAGGAACAAATGCTTCTAGTCTAAAATCTTCATTGATTTCCAATTACTCATTCTGAATATCATGGATGTTCGTTTTACACCGTTCGTCTTGAGTTAGAGGAGACTTCTTGTTAGTTTTTCATTTGTTCTCACAATGGTGTTTCTCTCATTACCACAAGCTTAAGAAAACATCTACCAAAAGGTGGTCAAGAATGCATACATGATAAAAACCATGATACAATCCAAAGGTCAACATCTTCCCCTCACCTTCACTATTCCACTACATTATTTAGTGTCATGATATCTCAATAATTTATGACTTAGGATTACATAGGTGGGAAAGAAATAGTCATGTTTTATTAATGAATTAATTAAGCATTAATAATAAATTCATCCTTGTTATCTCCATTTTGTGGGATAACTAAGGATATGATGTCTCGATTCTCTTAGGTTGCATACATGTTGTATCGAGATACATCGAGATAGTTCTATGTTTATCATGACGGTATCCACCAAAACAATTGGCCTCCATAAAACATTGGGCCTTTCTCCATGAGGTACAACTTAGGTATTAAGGTGAGTGTCATTTTAATATTAGAGGCATTTGAATTTGTTACATCTATTACTTCTTTTGATTATGTAGCATTTGCTTGGAAATTATGCTCTTTTCCCTATTTCACTTTGGTGGTTGACATCACACCCTAGTAAGTGGGTCACCGTTAGGGATAGGTCTGCTACTGGGAGGTCCTTTTGACGATTCAATGTTCCATTCCTGACCATACTTGTCGCTTTCCATACTTCATCCCCCTCATCTCCTTATCTTTTGTGTAACAACCTAAATTGATTAATTTTTATCATAATTTTTAATTTGAATTTAATTAATTATTAAAATATATTAAATGAGTCTTTTATTATTTTATTACTAAAAAGTGGGTGAAGTAATTAATGTGGGGATAAGGTTGTTGGCGAATTAATGGGGGGCTAAGGTTGTTGGGGGATCAATGAGGGGGATTTGAGAGAGGAGGATAAGGAAGGAGGGGAGGACTTGGAAGAGGATCTCATTTTATTTTTGGTTTGAGAATTTCTTAAAGATAGAGGAAAAGGAGGAAAATGGAATAATTGTTTTGGGGAACTCTCACAGGGAACTGTTGTTGCTAGGAATTTTGGGCTCGGGGACTAGGAAAACACAAGGATTCTTGGAGCTAGAGAGCCAGAGAGGTTGTTCCTAGTTGGTTGGGAGGATAATATTCAGTTTGGGCAGTTGGGCATGATCATCAACAAGAATAAAAGGGACTAAATCAATTAATCTACAGGTTGAGGTAAGCATTTTATGTATTTTATTAAGTTATGTTTTTATTAAGTTGTTGTTTTATTTTCCTGATATAGAAAAATCATGAAAGAAAATTCTAAACTAAGTTGTAGTAATTTTAGTAGGAGATTAGAATGTGTTTATTATATGAGGCTCTGTAAGGAAGGCCTTACATATGGTATTAGGGCCTAGTTTCAAAAATGAAACCTGGGCTTGACCACCCATAGCACCGAGATTTTGTCTTTTGCCAACATGGTCTGTAGCCTCTGTCTAGTTCCCTAATCCAGTTTCTGCAGCAAACTGTCCCCATGGCCTATTTCTGACACCCCTAAAATGTGATTCTTTGTATGGAGATCCAACATCCTTTTGCACCACCTTTGGTTGTGTCATCATTCTCAGAGAATAGATCTTTCAAAAAAATATTAACTTCTATCTCTCTGGTTCCTTGAAACCAATCAACAATACAATAGCTAAGTAATCAAAATCCTCAACTTCTTGATATTTTATCAACAAAGATAATAAATCTAGCAAGATCAGAACACTCTGGTCATGGAAATCTTCAACCTTTAGCAATTTATTTCAACAATTGCCAAATCTGCAGAACCTATATTCTAGTGATCAAACTCTTCAATTTATTGCCAGTATTTAAGAAAATACATCAAATCTGGATAACCCAATGATCCAGATTATTTTCGACACGAAATGAGATTGGAAATATAATAAAGAAATGTAGAGAGATATCACAAATATCATAAATGTATCAGAGATGCAACCATAAACACATATATTCAGTAATACACGATTTCTATTAATGAAAGAAATGTACAGAGACTGTAAAACTACAGAGTGAAAGACTCGCTAGAATGGTGACAACTTATCTCTAAGAAGAGATGTGATGGCTACTTGCATTCACAAGAAGATGATTACAATGAGGCTCTGAAGGCCTTTTTACAATAAACAGGAATGCCAAAATCCCTAGACATCCAAAAACTTAACCCTAGGAGATGAAGCGCCAAAAGTCATGTGGGCCCCATTTGGGTAAGTTATTACATCAACTTTTCGTGGTCGTAACTTTTGCATATGATCTCCATTTTAGGCATATGATAGCTCGTTCGAAAGGTATCGTCGAGGAGATTCACTTTGGGGGCTCAATCATGCCTTCGGCTATCATTGAGAACCTAAATCTCGAATAACCTTCATTTATGCCCTCAAAATGGCCCTCGAAGTTAAAACCTACTAA